>SJYA01002571.1:1067071-1230571 GCA_006410615.1 Neotragus moschatus | reverse complement strand
CATCAGTTCTATAAAACTCTGGACTACAAAATGCACAATTCTATGAAACCCCCTGGACTGCAAAATGCCCTTGGGGTTATACTGCTACGCTACATACTGAACTTCTCAATAAGAAATGAGCTAATATGCCAAGGAAATGGAGAGAGCCCTGAACTTCTGACGTCCCCAGTCATTGGACTCCCATCTGTGGAGTACAAGGGGACACTCCAGATTCTAAAGGCTGGGCCCTCTATGTTTGACCTGGAAGCTCATCTGGCCTGGGTCAGGGGTTCTGAGGCCTTCTCAGGAGGGTGCTTTGCTGTCTGTGGGATGCACAGGGATCAGGGTGGGAGGGAGTAAGGGGTTCAGGTGGCAGCTAGGGCAGGCCTGACCTGTTGATGGATCTGAGCTGCCCCAACATCTGCTTTCACTCGCTTTTTGTTCTCAGACCAACCGGCTAAAGGCCAGAAAGAAAAAGAAGAANACAAGGGGACACTCCAGATTCTAAAGGCTGGGCCCTCTATGTTTGACCTGGAAGCTCATCTGGCCTGGGTCAGGGGTTCTGAGGCCTTCTCAGGAGGGTGCTTTGCTGTCTGTGGGATGCACAGGGATCAGGGTGGGAGGGAGTAAGGGGTTCAGGTGGCAGCTAGGGCAGGCCTGACCTGTTGATGGATCTGAGCTGCCCCAACATCTGCTTTCACTCGCTTTTTGTTCTCAGACCAACCGGCTAAAGGCCAGAAAGAAAAAGAAGAAATCAACTCGGGTCACTCATCCTGCTGCCTAGAACACTGGACCTCCTGACAGAAGCCAGGCTCCTGGGAGGGAAGTGGTGCTCATTGCTCACAGAATCACAAGATCCCTCACACTTCTCCCCCCTTCCTTTCTTTTTTCTATACTTTTCAAGTACATGCTGCATATTTAAGATGATGACATTTTCCATACCAAAAATCATCCCATAAAAATGCATAGTCTAATACCATATGATACTGGGGCTTCCCAGGTGGCTCAGCAAAGAATCTGCCTGCCGATGCAGGAGACACGGGCTCAATGATCCCTGCTCCAGAAAGATCCCACGTGCCTCGCGGCAAATAAGCCCACGCAACACAATTACTGAGCCTGTGCGCTGCACCTACTGAAGCCTGAGTGCCCTAGAGCCTATATTCCACAAGAGAAGCCACCGCAACAGGAAGCCTGCACACCGCAACTAGAGAGTAGCCCCCTCTTACTGCAGCTAGAGAAAGCCCACGTGCAGCCACAAAGACCCAGCACAGCCAAAAACAAAGAAAGTACTTTTTAAAAGCCTAAAAAATAAAAAGAAAAGAAACACCTGCCTTCAAGGAGGATACAGGCCACTGGGATGCAGCAGTTGACGTTAGAGATGAGGAGGGCCTGAACCCAGGCAGAGTGAGCAGGAATAGACAGTATCTATGAAGACTGTTTAGGACCTGAGTGGACCAAATGGACGTTCGAGGAAAGACAAGTGCAGGCGGCTCAGGTGGCTGGATGGAGATGCTGTGACCGGAGAGGGGGCAGAGGCGAGGAGGGAGGAATATACCAAAGGCAGTTTGTTTGCGTCACTGTTTTTGAGGTGCCCGTGTGATATCCATGTGTAGATGTCTCGTGTGCTCAGTTGCTCAGTCATGTCTGACTTTTCGTGACTCTATGGACTATAGCTTGCCAGGCTCCTTTGTCCATGGCATTATTCTAGATATAATGATATAAATGAATAATGATATTTAATGAATAAATGATACTGGAGTGTTGCCATTTCCTCCTCCAGGGATCCTCCTGACTCAGGGATCGAACCTGCGTCTCCCGTGGCTCCCACATTGGCAGGTGGATTCTTTATCACTGAGCCACCTGGGAAGTCTGGAGACGACTTAGTAATGTATTTAAAATATGCTTCCGGAATTCAGGAGAGCAGTCAGGGTTAGATTCATAGATTTGGGGGCAGGTGAGATTATCCAGTCAGAGAATTGGGAGAGTGAGAATAGAAAAGGACCACAGACATTTAAGTGGCAAAGAGAGAGAGAAGCATCAAGAGAAATGGTAAAGAAGGCAATAATCAGAGAGACAGGAGGCACAGCAGGAGAAAATGGTGATGTGGATGCTAGGAACAGAGAGGGGGTTTAATAAGCAGGAGAGACTGACAGTAACAAATGTCAAAGCCAGCCTCTGAGTGGCAGGGAGTAGGGGTCGAAGAGCAAAACAGTCTTCTGATTCCTGGATATGCCTGGCAGAAATAGATTACACCCCAAGGTTGAGAGGAAGGAAAATATCCCACAAGCAACTCGTGATGATCCATGTTCAAGAAAGAACCTAGATAATCTGAGATTGCTGGAAGGGCACAAATTACTTCTGATTATCTTTAGACTTAAGATATACCTGCCACCACCTGTTATTTCGAAAGGTTCTGAAGAATTCCTAACTAGGCATTTATGCCTTGTGTTAATTATTTTCACTTCTGCACACAGGTTTGAGACGCTCACTTTTTTGGTAACTATCACTCACGACTCAGGTGACCTTGGATATAGAGCTAAGAGACTTGGTCATTGTAGATTATAAACTACATTAAATGAATCATATTTTTGCTCACAGAGAACTATCAGTTAGAGAAAATTTACAAAATAATGAACACCCAGTTTTCAACTTTAATTTCACCAGCTTAACACTTATTGTGTCAGAGAGAGTTTCTCTATGTAAAATAATTTTAGACAGTGGCACTCACGGTGAACTCTCCTGGGCTCCCCTTTGGTATTAGCTGTTTCTGACAACCTCTTTTGTCTCAGACTCTGCACACTTCATCTCAGACTTGTTCTAACCAGGTCTCCCCCAGTTTAGTCGATTCAGGATTGTCCTCTCCCCAGCTCACTTTTTGATGCTTTCTAAGCAGTCTGCTGCACACATGGAATGCAAGTAAATATTTGTTGAATAAATGCATAAACCGTCAGTTCTGCTTAGTGTGAGCTGTTCACGCCAGCACTCAATTTTTGCTCAGCTTGGCCCTCTGTTAGAAATTAGATCTGAGCAGCTGTGTGACACACTAGTGCCTCAGTAAAACGGCAGGGAGAGGGAAGGAACGTTGATCAGACAGGGGAACTGTGTGGGTAAAGCTTTCCAGAGAGACAGAGAATACCAGGAGGATGTGTTTGTGTGTGTGTGTGTGTGTGTGTGTGTGTGTGCGCGCGTGTGCTCACTCATGTCTGACTCTTTGTGACCCTGTGGACTGTAGCCCACCAGGCTCCTCTCTGTCCATGGGATTTCCCAGGCAAGAACACTGGAGTGGGTTGCTATTTCCTACTTTTTAGAGGATCTTCCCAACTCAGGGATCAAACTTGTGTTTCTTGCTTCACTTGCATTGGTAAGCGGATTCTTTACCAGTAGCGCTACCTGGGTTATTTCAAGGAATTGGCTCCTGTGATTGTAGGAGCTGGTAGTTCCCAAATCTGTAGGGCAGGCTGGAAATTCAGGATTTCTACGTGATAGCCTTGATACAGAATTCCCTTTGCTTTGGGAAACCTGCTTTTGCTCTCAAGGCCTTTCACTGACTGGATGAGACCCACCCACATTATCNCCCGGAGTTCACTCAGACTCACGTCCATCGAGTCAGTGATGCCATCCAGCCATCTCATCCTCTGTCGTCATAATAAAACAATTCTCAACTTTTCTCAACTCGGTCGTGTCTGAGTCTTTGTGGTCCCACAGACTGTAACCCACCAGGCTCCTCTATCCATGGGGACTCTCTAGGCAAGAATACTACAGTGGGTTGCCATGCCCTCTTCCAGAGGATCTTCCCAACCCAGGGATCGAACCCAGGCCTCCTACATTGCAGGCAGATTCTTTGCCAGCTGGGCACCAGGGAAGCCATAGGTAATATAAATGTAAAGCACAGAGACCAGCTTAGTTGTCTGTTGGCTGTGTGTATTTTCTTCTTGCTGCTCCTTTAGCTTCCTGCTCTCAGGAGGGAGGCATTACTACGGTGTTCGATGAGGCCTTTGGCTTTGTTTTCCTTTACTTTGAAAGGATATGGGTGTTTTTCTGTTGTTTATTTTTTAATACTCTAAGGCACCCCACTCCAGTACTCTTGCCTGGAAACTCCCACGGACGGAGGAGCCTGATGGGCTGAAATCTATGGGGTCGCTAAGGGTCGGGTACGACTGAGCGACTTTCACTTTCACTTTTCACTCTCATGCATTGGAGAAGGAAATGGCAACCCACTCCAGTGTTCTTGCCTGGAGAATCCCAGGGACAGAGGAGCCTGATAGGCTGCCGTCTATGGGGTCGCACAGAGTTGGACACGACTGAAGCAACTTAGCAGCAGCAGCAGCAATTTTATTGAAGTTCAGTTAATCTACAATGTTGTGTTAGTTTCGGGTGTACAGCAAAGTGATTCCGTTACGCAAATACACATATTCGCTCTTTTTTAGACTCTTTNGCTGCCGTCTATGGGGTCGCACAGAGTTGGACACGACTGAAGCAACTTAGCAGCAGCAGCAGCAATTTTATTGAAGTTCAGTTAATCTACAATGTTGTGTTAGTTTCGGGTGTACAGCAAAGTGATTCCGTTACGCAAATACACATATTCGCTCTTTTTTAGACTCTTTTCTCACAGAGGTCATCACAGAATATTGGGTAGAGTTCCTTGTGCAACATAGTAGGTCCTTGCTGGGTTATCTATCTTATATACAGCAGTGCGGATATGTTTACCCCAAGTTCCTGATATACCTCTCCCTGCTTGCCACATTTCCCCTTTGGTAAGCATGTTTGTTTCCAATATCTATAAGTCTGCTTCTGTTTTGTAAATAGTTCATTTGTATCTTTTTCCTAAATTAAATTCCACATATAAGTGATAGCAATATGAGATTTGTCTTTCTCTGTCTGACTTAGTATGATAATTTCTAGGTCCTCCATGTTGCTGAAAATGGCATTATTTCATTCTTTTTTATGTTCGGTTAATATTCTAAAAACCGGAAATGTAAATACAGGCCACAAAGACTGGAGACTGAGCCTAGTTAGCTCAATCAGACAAGACCTGAAATCAAGGAGGGAAAAGTGGCAGTTTTAAAACCCAAACTGCTAGGACGGCTCCCTCAGCCAAGCCTTAAAGGTAGTAAGTCTCTTAATCATCTGAGGAAGTAACCTTGATGTATTCTAACTGTTCTTTGTAAACTAGTATCCGCCTGCCAACCCAGGAGATGCGGGTTTGATCCCCGGGTTGGGAAGCCCCGCTGGAATAGGAAATGGCAAGAAAATTCCATGGACAGAGGAGCCTAGCAGGCTACAGTCCATAGGGTCACAAAATGATTGGACACAACTTAGCAACTAAACAATTGTGAGATCGGCTAAGCAACTAAACAACTTAGCAACTAACAATTTTTCATTGCATATATGTACCAGATCCTCTTTGTGCAGTAGGTGTTTGCTGTTTAAATAAGGTGTTTTGATAACCAAAAAATCTCCTTAAAAGCATTTCTCAAGTGAAACCAGGGCAGAAACGGATGCCTGAAGACACAGAAAGGGCAAGGTGGGGGAGGGGGGCTGGAGGACGTGATGCTTGCAGGTGGGAGCAGAGGCGCAGGGGTGTTGTCATAACAATGACATATACACACATATGTATGTATTGTTGCCGTTCAGTCGCTCAGCCGGGTCCGACTCTCTGTGACCCCATGGACTGCAGCACGCCAGGCTTGCCTGTCCATCACCAACTCCCGGAGCTTGCTCAAACTCATGTCCTTTGAGTCAGAGATGCCCTGCAACCATCTCATCCTCTGTCATCTTCTTCTCCTCCTGCTCTCAATCTTTCCCAGCATCAGGATCTTTTCCAATGAGTCAGTTATTCCCATCAGGTGGCCGAAGTATTGGAGCTTCAGCTTCAGCATCAGTCCTTTCAATGAATATTCAGGGCTGATTTCCTTTAGGATTAATTGGTTTGATCTCCTGGCAGTCCAAGGGACTCTCAAGAGTCTTCTCCAACGTCACAGTGCAAAAACATCCTTTCTTTGGCACTCAGCTTTCTTTATAGTCCAACTCTCATATCCACACATGACCACTGGAAAAACCATAGCCTTGACTAGACATACCTTTGTCAGCAAAGTAATGTCTCTGATTTTGAATATGCTGCCTAGGTTGGTCATAGCTTTTCTTCCCAGGAGCAAGCATCTTTTAATTTCATGGCTGTAGTCACCATCTGCAGTGATTTTGGAGCCCAAGAAAATAAAGTCTGTCACTATTTCCATTGTTTCCCCATCTATTTGCCAAGAAGTAATGGGAGCAGATGCTATGGTCTTAGTTTTTTGAACGTTGAGTTTTAAGCCAGCTTTTTCACTCTCCTCTTTCACAATACCTATATATTGTTGTATATATATATAAATTATTAACATAGGAAATACTTTGCAAACCCTTCATAGCTTCACAACAAGGGATTAGTAAAATAAATTACTGTAGAAGTATTCAATGCATTAAAAATCATGTTCAAGAGACATTTTCAAGAAATTGAAACACTTATGATGTGCTGTAAAACGACAAAAATCAGGCTCCAAAAGAGTAGGAATCAATTTTTATTTAAAAAAATGTATTTAATAAAAACTATATTGTATATACATGTATGTGGGGAGAGAGGGAGATTATTTCTGAGACTGAGAGGCTGGCTTACTTATTTTTATGTTCTTTTTGCTTCTTGTGTTTCCTAGATTTACCTCTTTCTTATTTTCATTTTAATTACTAGCATTATTCTCCACCTGGCCCTGTTCTAAGCACTTTTAAATATCAGCTCACTGGGTATTCACAACATGCTTAGGAAGTAGTTACTGTTATTGTCCCCATTTTTATAGGTTAAAACATTGATGCCCAGGGATGTCCACTTACCTACTGGAGATTGAGGCAGGAGATAGAAGCCCTCCCCACCCCCCAGGGTAAAGCAGTTTGAGTTCATTCACCATGGACTGAAACTGCAAAATATCAATAGCAGGATAATCAAGAGAGGAGGCTGGTCAGGGCCCAGATAAAAGATAAGAGACCACATATTTCTTACTCTCTAAGTCAAGGAAACCCGTGCAACTAGAAAGTTCCTTGGGGGTCAAAAAAGGAGGGGGTTCCACCCCATAGTAAGTGATGTCAACTACCCATAGGCCTCCGGTGGGATCCATCTTGACTGACAGATGTCTGCACACACACACACAGGAGGATCCTGAGATAAACCATATACAGACACAGAACCAGACAAATCAAAGCGACTGGACAAAGGACACTGGAAGAAATTCCCCATAAAAGCAATTTAAAATACCACACAGGCACGACACTCTCTCTGAGCCTCCTCATGTGTCTATCCACACGTAAGGAGCTCTTTTCCTTCCAATAAACACTTTACTTGTCTCACTCCTTTCCATCATTGTGGGAATTCCTTCTTGCAAAGCTAAAGGTCCAGGGTCTGGTCACCGACCACTAGTCTAGTGGCTAGGATTCAGAGCTCTCACTCAGTCTTGTGACCCGGCCTCAATCTCTGGCTGGGGAACCGATGCCCAGCTTCAAGTTGCTGCAGGCCGAGGCCACCTGAGATCAAGGTCACACAGCTGAGATCAAGGTCACTCAACTGATGAGCGCGGGAGCCAGGATTCAGACCCAGGAAATCTGGGTTACTAAATTAATATTTTTAAAAGGGGGAGAGGGCTTCCCTAGTGGCTCCGTGGTAAGGAATCCACCTGCCCATGCAGGGACGTGGGTTTGATCCCTGGTAGGGGAAGATCCCGCAACTAACTGCGTGTGCCACAGCTACTGACACGCACGTGCTCTGTGTGGCAAGAGAAGCCACCGCAATGAGCCCGCGCATGGCCAGGAAGAGCCCCAGCTCGCCACAACTAGAGAAAGCCTGCGAGCAGCAACAAAGACCCAGCACTGCCATAAATAAATGCATGTTAAAAAGGAGGAAAAAATAAAGAGAGAAAGGATAAAGAAAAAGGAAGGAGGCAAAGAAGGGAGGAAATTGCCTCAAGGGGAACAATACACATTTGGTTTAAAAGAAATAGAAAGAAACTTTTGGAAATCATTTAATGCCTCCAAAATTTTATTTTTAAAAGAAATTTGGTTTTTTAAAAGGCAAAGAGAAAATGTAAACTGAAAAAAACAGGTAACAAATATTGAATTGGCTAATCCCTAATAAATTAACTGCAGGAATCCAGAATTGTGCAAACGATGTGGCTTAAATAAGAGGCTCTTCTTCCCCCCTACACACCCCCTGAATATTTGGTGCTATAGCTCCCCTCTCAGAGCACAAGCCATTTCGAAGGGCTGGATTTTCCTCTCTGCCTTGGACAAGTCTGGACTTTGCCTCTCCAGAGCATGCCTCAATGTGACCAGCACGAAAGTCATCTGTTTGGGTTTTTTTGAACCAAGTTAAAAATTTAAAAAAAAAAAAAAAAAAAAACTAGTAAAACAGGGGGAAAGGGCATAACACCCAAGCAGAAAGTATGTGTCTGCTGTGCTTAGCCAGTCATATCTGACTCTGTGACCCCTTGGACTGTAGCCTACCAGGCTCCTCTGTCCATGGGATGCTCCAGGCAAGAATACTTCAGTGGATTGCCATTTCCTCTCCCAAGGGATCTTCCCGACCCAGAGATCAAACCTGCCTCTCTTGTGTCTCCTGCATTGCAGGCAGATCCTTTACCCACTAAGCCATTGGGGAAGTCTAAGCTGAAAGTACCTTAATATGAACTTTTACTCTATGTCTGTCTGCTTGAAGACCAAGGGCTGGAAATGAACCAATGATATCTTTCTGCTGCTAAAACCAAACAGCCGGGTGGGCAGCCGGCTGCTCTGTGTAAGAAGAGAAGGCGTCCACTCGAATGGCTCCCTTTCCTGTATGCATGCTTTTCAGGGTGACCAGACCTAAGGACTCAGGATGGGGTTTCAGGGAGAGGAAGGAAATGGGGAGAAGAGGAAGTGGAGGGGAAGAAATAGGAGAGAGAGGTGGCAAGAGCAATGAAGACAGAAAAGAGATGGACGTAGCGGGGGAGCCCTTTTTCTTTCATTCTTCCTTTTTTTAAAAAATAAAATCTGGGGGGAGGGTGTGTTTTTAAATATTTATTTGGCCTCACTGGGTTTTAGTTGCAGAACTCAGGATCTTTAGCTGAAGCATGTGGGAATCTAGTTGCCTGACCAAGGATCAAACCTAGGTCCCCTGCCTTGGGAGCGTGGAGTCTTAACCACCAGACCACCAGGGAAATCTCTCATTTTTCTACTACTGTGGTTGACACATCAAGGAGGGGTCACACCCATATGCTGAAACTCACACAGTCTAAAAACAAGAAGAGAACTATCTCGTGCTTGTCTTCTGCCCCTAGGTGCGGACTTCAAGGCAAACATCTGCAGAGGTGGGGAATGTGTCTTGATCTCTTAAAACACACGGCCAGGATTAAATGTGGTAAAGAAGTCTGAGTGTCATATGTAACAAGCACTTGACAAAATCCTCTCTTTCACCGCAATATCCTTCAGTACACATAGCAGAAATTAACAGACTTTGTTAACAGTAATCTTAATATAAATAAAGCAAGTGCTGTGTGGGTGATGAAGACCCAAGCCCCCAAATCAGCAAAGTCGTGTCACAAATCCCCAAGGAATGTGACCAATGACATTCACCCCATTAGCTCATCCAGGTACCTAGCCCTCAGGAAGCAGGTATTTTTTCAACAGTCAAGGATTAAATGGTTTTCAGAGACTCGTTCAAAGGGCCTCTCGACTCCACTTCACAGAACCAATGGTGTGCCCCGTCTGAACCCACCAAAGATTGACTGGGTGGTAATTGTTAATTGAGCCACAGGAACAGAAATTGCTGAGCTAAACTGAATAGCTGCGAAGAGCCTAGAATTCCCAAAACCCAAATGATCTGCACAGGATGACTGACTACCTCCCAGTCCCCAACAGACACACTACTCCCATCACGCC
This sequence comes from Neotragus moschatus, assembly GCA_006410615.1. Lineage (NCBI taxonomy): Eukaryota > Metazoa > Chordata > Mammalia > Artiodactyla > Bovidae > Neotragus > Neotragus moschatus. The sequence continues at coordinate 1,220,656 of SJYA01002571.1, read as the reverse complement.
CAGCCTTTTTGCTGGTTTAGTCGCTAAGTCGTGTCTGACTCTTGCAACCCCATGGACCGTAGCACACCAGGCTCCTCTGTCCATGGGATTCTCCAGGCAAGAATACTGGAGTAAGTTTCCATTTCCTTCTCCACGGGGATCTTCCCAACCCAGGGACTGAACCCAGGTCTCCTGTATTGCAGGCAGANGGTTTAGTCGCTAAGTCGTGTCTGACTCTTGCAACCCCATGGACCGTAGCACACCAGGCTCCTCTGTCCATGGGATTCTCCAGGCAAGAATACTGGAGTAAGTTTCCATTTCCTTCTCCACGGGGATCTTCCCAACCCAGGGACTGAACCCAGGTCTCCTGTATTGCAGGCAGATTCTTTACCAACTGAGCTATGAGGGAAGCCGCCACCAAGTCCAGCAGACCCTATCAAAAAAAAAAAAAATCCACCCAGGGACTTCCCTGACAGTCCAGCGGTTAGGACTCTGCACTTCCACTGCTGGGGGCATGGGTTCAGTCCTCGGTCAGGGAACTAAGATCCCAGGAGCCACATGACACGGCCACCAAAAAAAAAAAAAGGAAAGAAAAACCTACCCAATTGCCAGATTACCCACAAAATTGCACATTTAAGAAATCCAGAGGAGGATGGAGATAAAGGTAAGGATGAAGGAAAACCCACAATATCTCTTTTCAGAATTTTTGCATCGCTGTTTTTAATAGATCATTTCCACCTATGTTCATTGCTCTTAAGCCTTTGTCCAAAACAGATGAATATTTTAACCTAATATCTTTATACTTATGCATTCACTGGTGATGGCCTAAGTCCTGTTTTATTCATTTTGGTGCCAGTGGCCTACAAATTTGCCTTTAAACATCTATTCTGAAGAAATTCCACTGCAAGAATACATCGCTACATTTGGGGAGATCCCCTTGTAATGGAGCTAACTTCTGTGACATGCTTAATAAAGAAATGCCAGGTTAATGGTATTTTAGTGCCATGTAATGTTATTTCCCAACACGAAAGGGAGAGTAAGAAGGTAAGAATACATTATTAGCCAATTTTAAATCTTTATGGTAAATTTAAAATATTAGATCCCTGGCCATATCTGAACACACAGTTACCAAAAGAACTAAAACTCTCAGGGTGAAACTCCACCAGCCTCTCCTAAACCAACCATCACTACGGGGGCCACTAGATAATGACTCACTTACTTCCTTGGATGTAACTATCCCAGAAACATCAGAGCTCTTTTTCGGGAAGTGGAAATCTATTTCTGTTATTCATTAACACCCTTAAAACATATATAAGCCAATGAGAAAGCAGTGGGGAGTCACAAACACAAGATATAATTAAGGTCTCCAATGAAGGGCCAGTGGGTGCCCACATTTTCCCTCAGTAGTGCCTGTCTACACATGCTCAGGTTTAAAATGGAGGATCTAAAATTGTAATGCAGATCGAACCAGGTCCCAAAGTCATGATGAAGTTGCTGTTGCTCAGTCATGTCCAACTCTTTGCAACCCCACAGATTGCAGCACACCAAGCTCCCCTGTCCTTCACTATCTCCACGAGTCTGCTCAAACTCATATCCATTGAGTCAGTGATACTATCTAACCATTTCAGTCTCTGCCACCCTCTTCTCCTTTTGCCCTCAGTCTTTCCCAACACCAGGGTCACTTCCAATGAGTCAGCTGTTTGCATCAGGTGGCCAAAGTGTTGAAGATTCAGCATCAGTCCTTCCAATGAATCTTCATGATGAAGTTAACGAACAAATGTAACCATGATGCAGATGCTACAACAGGTCCAGAAAGAAGTCAAATCTGCTGTGTTTTTATTACTCTCTCTAAAATTTCTCCTTAAGCAGGTGGAACACATTTTCAAAGTACATGAGGGGACTTAGGAGGGACTTTTCATTTTTAAGTAGAAACTTAAAAAGGTCTAGAAAGGTCTCCACAAGTCTGGAAAAAGGATGCTGGATACCCAAGGGTTCTGAGATGAACTTTCTTGGCAAAAAGAATATCAAACATTCCACCCACTCTGTTATCAGTTGTAAAGGTAACAAAATAGAGATCACATAGAGTTTCAGTTCAGTTCAGTTGCTCACTCATGACCGACTCTTTGTGACCCCATGGACTGCAGCACGCCAGGCTTCCCTGTCTATCACCAACTTCTGGAGTTTGCCCAAACTCATGTCCATAGAGTCGGTGATGCTATCCAACCATTTCATCCTCTACTGTCCCCTTCTCCTCCCGCCTTCGATCTTTTGCAGCATCAGGGTCTTTTCCAATGAGTCAGTTCTTCACATCAGGTGGCCAAAGTATTGGAGCTTCAGCATCAGTCCTTCCGATGAATATTCAAGACTGATTTCCTTTAGGACTTACTGGTTGGATCTCCTTGTAGTCCAAGGGATTCTCAAGAGTCTTCTCCAACACCACAGTTCAAAAGCATCGATTCTTTGGTGCTCAGCTTTCTCTATGGTCCAACTCTCACATCCATACGAGAAAACCATAGCTTTGACTAGATGGATCTTTGTCAGCAAAGTAATGTCTCTGCTTTTGAATATGCTGTCTAGGTTGGTCATAGCTTTTCTTCCAAGGAGCAAGAGTCTTTTAATTTCATGGCTGCAGTCACCATCTGCAGTGCTTTTAGAGCCCAAGAAAATAAAGTCTGTCACTGTTCCACTGTTTTCCCATCTATTTGTCATGAAGTGATGGGACTGGATGCCATGATCTTGGTTTTCTGAATGTTGAGCTTTAAGACAGCTTTTTCACTCTCATCAAGAGGCTCTTCAGTTCCTCTTCACTCTTTGCCACACAGACTTTAGTCTCATGAAAAGTTTCCTTGGTTAATAAACCTTTTTAATTGCCTAAATATTCAGCATACAGACACAGACAGACATAGGTGTTTTCCCTAACAGCACAAGGGCATTTAAAAAAAAAAAAAAAAAGAATCTTACACTCATCCCAAAAAAAGTTTGAAAATCTTTAGCATGGTTACAAAAAAAAGAGATTTGTTTCATAGGTGGTTCTGGAATCAGCTTGGCTAATTGACAGTCACACCCTAAGCAGTAAGGAACCCAAAGCCAGGTGTGATGCCCTAGCCTCCTGAGGGCTAGATGAACCTGGCCGAGCACCCATTCCATGCCCTTTCCAAGACTTCAGTAGACCCCCAGGGGACTGATGGGCTCAAGATCACCTCCAGCTCTGAGCTTCTTCCTTGGAGTGGGTGGCAGTCAGGTCAAAGTGTATAACACAGCCCTTGCTCAAATTCTACTTGTGAATTTAAGTAGCTTGTGAACAGAGCCGACCCCTCAAAGCAAAAGAGAGAAGATGGTTTACAAATGAACCACAGGCATTCCCACTCTCAGACTCTCTGCTCACACCTAGCCTGGAAGATCTTTCCATGACTCTTCCACTGCACTTGACCCAACTCCTATCTCCAGACATCCCCAGCCTTCCTCCCGAGAGCTTCATTTATCCCCCAATCCCCATCCACCCAGAGACTGAACTTGCTGTAAATGACTCTCCTGGGTTGTGAGGCTTTGCACTCAGGTCTCATCTCTCACCTCCAGTGACTTAACAGGAATGTGTTTGTTTTTCCCAAACACAACAATTTCCTTCCTCAGATGGAATTCTGCCATTGATAAAATGATGTACATCGACTTTCCTGAAAAAGTACTATCATCAATTCTGTGATGGCACAAATAGGAGGATACATTAAAGAACCTTTAAAATCATGACTTTAAGAAACTCAAGCAAAATAGCCAAACCGTGAACAAAGATGGAAGAGTAGTTTCCTCCTGTAAAATGACTCACTGAGCATTATAAACATGAAAGATACCTGACCCCAGACACACAAGAACTGCATATGATCGAACTCTGCTGTTGAGACAGGAAGGGGCATAGCCTTTAAAAGAAAGACATAGCCATCGAGGACACAACATGAGCTAGTTAGAACCAACGAGGTCCAAGATGGAGGAGGAGTCGACTTCCACTAGACTTTAAGCTCACTGTAAAACCCCAACAAGCTAAATAACACACCCACAGGTACCATGACAGTTTCTAGACCGAACATAAAAGTCAACAAGTGGGTGGTGGCCCACTTCCTGGAAATCCCCATCCCTTCCTCAAAATAGCTGGAATATTCCCCCCTCTAATTAGCTGATGATTCACCAACCCTATAAAACCTGACAACTCCGTACTCTGATGCTGCTTTTGCATTCCAAGATGGCCTACACTGTGTACGGAGAGCATTTTTCCCTGAATAAACCTTCTTTCACTTTACTATGGCTTGCTCTTGAATTCTTTACTGCAGAAGCCAAGAACCCATACTCAGCAGCTGTCACATAGACCCACGTGAGACCTGGGACATGATCACCCTCTCCAGCCCCACTTTCTTTCCGGCAACACTGTGACAAGGAAAATAAAGTTGACTTTATTTTCTGACATTCTGCGGCACTAGTTCTATAAAGGAGCCACCACAGGGCTGACAGTCTTCTCCACTTACAAGCTTCAGTGGAAAGGGATTGTAACCTAAGTAGAGGGGAAGGACAAGCTGAGAGCTTGTCCAGCTCCTGGGCTTCCCTGGTGGCTCAGATGGTAAAGAATCTGCCTGCAGTGTAGGAGACCTGAGTTCCATCCCTGGTTCAGGAAGAGCCCATGGAGGAGGGCATGGTAATTTACTCCAGTATTCTTGTCTGGAGAATCCCATGGATAGAAGAGCTTGATGCGCTACAGTCCAAGAAGTCACAAAGAGTCAGACATGACTGAGTGTGTGTTTCTCAGCCAGCCCAACCTCTTTGCTCCAAGACTGTTGCTCACCTAATCTGTCTCTCTGCTGCCATTGCTGCATTTGCCTGGAATATCTCTGCTATCTGCGTGGCTAGCTGTTTGCCACCTTAGGTTCACTTGGAAAGGGTGTGCAAGTGCATTGCCACAAGCCATCTTCAGCAGCATCAGTCCATCCACAAGAGTGGCAGCAAACATGGATCAATGCAGGCAGGCTGGCCACATGCCAGGAGCTCCCAGTCACAAGCTCGTCAGCAGACAGGACTCAGAGTAGCTTTGGCTGTTCTTCAGCCACTAAGTCATATCTGACTCTGTGACCCCAAGGGACTGCAGCACACCAGACTTCCCTGTCCTTCACTGTCTCCTGGAGTTTGCTCAAACTCATGTCCATTGAGTGGGTGATGCCATGTAACCATCTCATCCTCTGAGGAGGCTGATTTGAGCCTCTGACCCACACTGATTTCCCTGTTATTCATGCCACCATAACCATGTGTGTTTTGTGCTGAATCGGTTTCCATTGTAACTTGTTTAGGATTTTCAGCAGTTTGGCATGCGTGTCTTCCCAATGAGATGGTTAAACCTTTTTGAGAATGAAGACCTGTACTTTCCGTTGCTTTTACATCCCCCATGCTTCCTTGTAAAGTACAGCATCTGTGACAGGCATTTAACAAAGGGTGTCTGGTACCCCACCACCAAGGCCAGCCCATGGGAAAACTGGGACGAAGGCAAAATTATTCTTTAGCTTCTTCCTTCCTTCCTTCCACCCCTTCACCCTTTCTCCCTTCCCGTCCTCCCACCAGAGCCAAGAGCTCCCACGTAAACCATTATAGCACTTACTTAGGCCAAAGTGGGGTGGATCTCGATTTAGTGGAGCCTGAGGTTTATGCAAATTGGGGGCCTCACATTAATAAAAGAGTTGAAAATAAAGTGTTAGTCACTGAGTCATGTCCAAGTCTTTGTGACCCCATGAACCGTGTAGCCTGCCCTGCAGGATCCTCTGTCCATGGGATTTTCCAGGTAAGAATACTGGAATGGGTAGTCATTCCCTTCTTCAGAAGATCTTCCTGATCTGGGGATCAAACCCATGTCTCCCACATTGGAGACAGATTCTTTACCATCTGAGCCACCAGGTTTAAGCAAATGGGGGGTCCCACATTAAGAAAGAGAGTTAGAAACACAAAATTAGGCATTAAAGAAATATTTAGGTAGAAAGAACAAATAAAATATAACAAATTACAACTTTCTTAAGGCTGGTGGCACAAAAATGAGGCAATCAATAACAGAATATTTGTATTAATTTCCTAGAAAATTTTATGCCAAAATAGACACATACGGAAATATAGATAGATACAGTTTTGGCTGCAAACTCTTTGATCTCCTTACAACTTTGCAATGTCGTCTACAGAGTGAATACAAAGATAATTTAGACCTTCCTTCAGCAGGATTGAATGAGATTTGTCTTTTATGATGGAGAGATGGTATGCTCACAAGATGTAAGTTCCCCAGACAGGTGTATTGGTGATTTACAGTTTACAGATTTGGGTCCTACAGACACAAGGATTTTGATCAAATCTATTTTGCACAACTTCTTTCCTAAAGGCATAAACTGTATAGTGTGTTTATAACTGTATTATTACATTATCAAGAGCAGTCATGACAGAACAGAATTCCCACTTTTCAGTAGACAGTGATGAGAACCCAGTGGTCTACTTTGGACATATCTGGTGATTAAAAGTTTTTTTTTAGGCTAGTGTCTGGCTCATCCATTTCAAACCAAGTCTCTCCTCCATGGAGCCCCTCTTTCCATGAAAGCCACCACAGGACACTTTTACATTGAACATGACCTCAGCCTTGAACCTCTAGGCCACGAGTGTGGCCAAGTGGACACAGCAGAAGGAATGCTTAGCAGAAACATGGAGCAAAATATACGTGTGCTAGCACTTTGCTATATCCCCGCATTTAGGTAACAAAGATGATGCAATGTCTGCTGTGTTCTCTGGAATTCTCTCTCTGGAGACTCTCGGCCACCATGAAAGCAGTCAACTGCCCTGAGATCACCTTGCTGTGAGGAAGCCTACTCGTAGAGATCAACCACGTGGAGCCATTTCTCAGACCAGTCTAGTCTGATATGAGACACAGGAAGAGAAAGAGAGAGATGCCTGTCCAGTCCTCACTCCTCTAGCCGCCAAATGAAAACCACCCAGCTGAGCCCATTCCTAGGTTCCTGACCCACAGAAACTAGACAAGATAGTACAGTAACTGGTGCTATTTTAAGCTAGTAAGTTTGGGGTGACCTCAAGAGCAGCAATGACAATCAGCATAACCTCCAACTTTCCAGAGCTTCCACACTCATCTGAAAGGAAACACTTCTAAATTGCTGCTCAGTGTCCAACTAAACATTGTTTGCTGTAAAATAGGGATGTCAAATCTAAGTCAAGGTTCCTCCTGGCCCAGCTGGTCCTTATCTGATCAGCAGCAGCCACCTTTCTTCCAAGACGTCCCCTAAGTCCCCAGCACAGCCCTTGACACTTGACCCTCTTTGGGGAGGGTTGCCGGAGTCTGAGGTGACTGCTTCCTCTGGGCTAAGCCTTGCTTTGCTTTTTTGTAATGAGCAATAACATGGATACTTCAGGACATCAGTGGATCACAAAGCCTTTTATTCTTTACCCTGCATAAGCTAAACAATGATCAGAAGTGGCCCACCGAGCTTTCAGCCCTCCAAGAGTAAGATTCTTTATTTTTTCTGAAGTCCAAGCAGTCCAAGGAAGTCCATGACCATTCCCTTGGTGATGGGTGTGAGGTGGGTGAGGGTGGGTTGCCCACATCCAACATCCTATTGGCCCAATCAGGAGGCTGCTTCAAGAAAGAAAGAATTCTGACTATTCCTGGGGCAGAAATGTTGGCCCATGGGAACCCAATCATAATTCTACTACCCATCTGGGGTAGGAACAATGACAGGCTTTCACTACATGGACTTATTAAAATAGCATGACGTCTGGCAGGCAGAAACTTTGTCAGGAATCTGACAAGCATCCCATGTTTGCTCTCCCTTCCTCAATATGTATGACCCACCTCCTGCAAGACAGGCCCAAGTCACTTATCCTCATTACTCAAAACCAGTAAGCAATGGTCACAATCTGCACATCTCATCTGATCCCCAAAGAAACAGGGAGAATAACCATTAATTGTGTAGTGAGTGTTAGGGGAACTTCAAAATCCTCAAGGAAAACTTGAGAAGAGCATCTTCAAGAAACCATGTAATATATATTGTTGTTGTTCAGTTGCTCAGTCGTGTCCGACTTTTTGCTACCCCATGGACTGCAGCACGCCGGGCTTCCCTGTCCTTCACCATCTCCCAGAGCTTGCTCAAACTCATATCCTCTGAGGCGATGATGCCATCCAATCATCATGTTGCGGGAAGGGGAAAGAAAAGGGGGGAGGGGGGGGGATGAAGGAAGGAAGAGAAAAGCAAGAAGAAATGAAGACAGTGAGGGAGGAAGGAAAAACGGAGGCCGGAAAGGATGTGTGTGCGCAGTCACATTGTGACACTCCGGACCGCAGCCCACCAGGCTCCTCTGGCCATAGGGGTTTTCAGGCAAGAATACTGGAGTGGGTTGCCATTTTCTCCTCCAGGGCATCTTCCTGACTCAGGGATCAAACCCGCATCTCCTGCATTGCAGGTAGATTCTTCACCACTGAGCCATCAGGGAAGCCTGGCAGAAAAGAAAGGCGACTCATACTCCCCAGAGCCCTTCCACAGGCCTGCAAACAAAGTGGTACTTTAAGAAGTGTTTTTTAATCGAACCAAACTGCTCAAGTATCCTCTAATTTCATCTTTACTACCCCAGCCTCAAGCATGAGTTAAGTCGGAAAGAAAGCATTCATTCAGATTCCAACCAACAAACCACTGGTGGGACCTGGCAATGGAGTGGGCCTGGCCCTGAGGGTGGGGTCACACAGATCCAAGCAACATTTTGAATGCTAAACTCCTCCTAGGAGCCTCATCCAATAGCCTGGGAAACCAAAATACCCCTGGGAGGCAATTTACTCTGGAGCTGAAGTTCTCGGTTTTTATTCATAAACAAAGTAAGGAGTGAGCAGTTGTTCCACTCTTTTTGGTCTATTTGCTATAAGTAAGGCTACAAAGAGTGAAGCCAAATGCAAACAGCAGAGAGGTATAAATAAACAGCCACAGTGCTCAGTGCCAGGAAAGAGCTCAGCGTGATGAAAGGAGAAAATGTAACAGGTAAACTTCCTCCTGACATTTCTCACACAGCGGGAACCAATTCCTCGAAATAACCGTATTCATAGCAGCCTTTTTCTAATGCTTTACTGACCTCAGACAAAGGAGAAGACCAGCATCCTTGACCGCAGGCCCCAGGGAATTGAGAGCTCTATAGAGGTCACATTTCCCAGCTGTGACAATTTATTATGTCTCAGTGTCTATTTGCTTCTACTTTTCCTAAATAATGTAACCACAGAAACCCACACTGAAACTGAGCATGATCTTTGTACCCTTCTGGGTACAAAAGCCCCTCCGTGTCCCTCATCTCTTGTTTGTAGAAAAAGCTTTGGTCTCCTAGGCATTCCGAGTTCCAAAGAACAGGCTTAATCAGTTACTAATTAGGGAACAGAGGGAATGCAGAAACAAAGGAAAAGCAGTCAAGCAAGAAAAGTAATGATAGCTTTAAAAGAGTCCTGTTCCTCCTCAACGGATATGTATCACCATCTGAGCACATCTTTGCAGACACTTAGAGCCCCCCACCCACAGGTGGAGGATGGTGACTGCATGCTGGCTACAAGCACTAGACACTAGACTGGTTGGAATCAGTCATCAGCTGATGACTAAGCTATCCTAAACATCACCATGTTACCTCACCACCAACCAATCAGAAGAAAGTCCATGAGCTGCAGCCTTCATCCCAACACTGCCTTTACAAACTCTCGCCTGAAAGCCATCAGAGAGTGTGTGTATATGTGTGTGTGTATGTTTGCATTTTACTTAACCATATAACTTAAATATAAACTGACAGTTTATATTTAAATAGCTTTCCAAGTGGCACTAGTGGTAAAGAACCCCATCTGCCAACGCAGTAGACATAAGAAAGGGAAAGTGAAAGTCGCGTCCGACTCTTTGTGACCTCGCGGACTATACAGCCCATGGAACGCTCCAGGCCAGAGTACTGGAGTGGGTAGCCTTCCCTTTCTCAAGGGGATCTTCCCAACCCAGGGATCTAACCCAGGTCTCCTGCATTGCAGGTGGATTCTTTACCAACTGGGCTATGAGGGAACAGGGGTTCAGTCCCTGGGTCAGGAAGATCCCCTGAAGAAGGAAATGGCACTGCACTCCAGTATTCTTGCCTGGAGAATCCCACGGACAGCGGAGCCTGGTGGGCTACAGTCCATAGGATCGCAAAAAGTCGGACACAACTGAAGCAACTTAGCATATATATATATATATATATATATTGCATTAGCAGCCTACATTTTTCAATCTTAAAGTGAGCATAATTAATAAAACATAAGAGTATGACTGTAGACTAAGAGCCATATTTTTATATCCCTACAGGGATAAAACTTGATAAACTGATGTAAGATTATAGAATATATGAAGTTTAAATTAAGATATACAAAAATACCATCGGTTTATTGGCATTAGCAGCTGCAACGCCATCTGTCATTTCAGGGTATCTATTTTCCTGGACAGAAAATGGGTAAGAGTCACTAAAAAGATTAAATGAACTAACAGGTATTTGTCTTAATGAAATGCAACAGATATTTTGGAGATTCCAAAGATTTATGGCATAGAAGTTACATGAAAATAAGAGCAATAATATGAGTCTATCCTGGCAAGATGCTCACAAAAATAAAACAGTTTGTAAAAGGTAAATATCTACAGGAGGGAGGAAACTGTTGAAGTATCATACACATAAGCCATATGTATGTGCACGCGTGCTCAGCCACTCAGCCGTATCTGACTCTGCGACCCCATAGACTGCAGCCCGCCAGGCTCCTCTGTTCACGGGATTCTCCAGGCGAGAATACCAGAGGAGGTTGCCATGCCCTCCTCCAGGGGGTCTTACCCACCCAAGGATCGAATCTGAATCTTTAGCATCTCCTGCATTGGCAGGGGGGTTCTTTACCACTGAGCCACCTCAGAAGCCACATAAACTGTACACATTGCTCTTAATTAAATCAGTATTAAATTTATGTTTATTAAATGACAGGATGCACATTTTCTTGATTAGCATACTATATTCCTATAGTAATATAGCTATAGCAGTATCAGTAAAAGTCATTCAATCGTGTCAACTCTTTGCCACCCTATGGACTATAGCCTGCCAGGCTCCCCTGTACATGGAGGCAAGAATACTGAAGTGGGTAGCCATTCCCTTCTCCAGGGGATTTTCCCCACCCAGGGATGAAAACCAGGTCTCCTGCATTGCAGGCAGATTCTTTACCATCTGAGCCACCAGGGAAGCCCAACATAGCTATAGCTAGTGTAAATGAAAAAATGTAGAATGTAACCACGTAAATCCATATAGAAACTGATCGCGACCCTCTGAGGCCCTCCTGGGTACAAAAACCACTCCCTGTGCCCTGTTTCTTGTTTGCAGAAAAGGCTTTATAGTCTCCGAGACGTTCCCTGAGTTCCAAAGAGCAGGAATCACTTTTGAAGACAAAGGCAAAAACAAGTAGACGAATTTTTTTTTCACCCTATAAAACTCACTTAAGAGAGCAAAGCCAAATGGAGTGAAACCTGATTTAAACACGCAGAACTCCCTTCCAGTCCCCTCTCCCCTGCCCTGCACTGAAGCGAAATTACAAGACACCAGGAAACCACTCAACAGGGTCCTTGCACACCGTCCGGCTCCCTCTCTCCAAGGGAACTAAACATTTGCTTTTGTCCAAACCCAAGGGCTAACGAGAGCTAGTAACAGCCAACAAACTTCACACAAAAGCGGCCTCCGCCACGCCTGGATATATCTGATGCTCGCTCTGCGTCAATGGGTTGCTTGGGTCCACGGGTGGCCTTTCCGCAGCAAGTTGGTGATAAAATGAGAAAGGCGGTCCCTGAACCTGCGCTTCTGCACTTTACGCACGCTCTGCTGGACATGATCGACCACTACCAGCTCCTGAGGGAAACAAGCAAAACTCGGAGACCAGCAACTCTAGCCCCACAAGCTCATGAAAGCGTCTTCAGGCCACCTGGCCTGAATGTGAAGCCGGGAATTGAGCCCGCCCGCCCCCTGCCCGTGACCGCGTGGACTCCAGGGAGTCCCCCGCATCCAGCAGCTCCGAGGCCGCGCATGCGCCGTGGCGGGGGCGGGGCGGGGGCATGGGAGCCGCGCGGAGGGACGTTGCACGGTACCAGCTTGTCCATGGCGCTGCGCTCGGGTGCTCCGGGGAGGACACGCCACGGGTGGGGGCCCAGCCGACAGGTGCTGGGTTCTGTTGCCCACCCCTCCCACCGCTGTCCCCAGCTCGCGCCGTTCCTAGGCGTCTGCTCTGGTTGCTTCTTGCTGGGCTAGGCTGGCTGTTTGTAGCTCACGTGGTTGCCTTGGCGACGAGCTTTGCTCCGCCTGGACCAAGGGCCCTCCTCCCGTTCCCGGTGCTCCTCGGGAAGTCGAAGTCCAGAGGGCATCGAAGTCCAGAGCGCTGGACTTCATTGCAGCGCTCTCGCCATCGGTCCGAGCAGAGAAGAAATTCAGAGTTTTCGGCTTCCGAGCCCCAGATGCCATGTTTTGGCTGCTTTCCGTCAAGTTTCTGTTGGCTCTCATCCGAAGGTTACTTCTGGCATCAGCCAAGTCCACTCATTTGAAATTTCTCTGCTGAGTTTTCTATGTTTCTAGCTTCAGGAAAAAACGAATTCAAAAGGAGACTTAGTGTGTTTCCATTTTAATCCCCACAGCTTCCCACAGCCTTGCGTGTACTGTGGTTCCTTGTTGCTTCCTTGTCGGGTACCTTCACAGCTGATTCTTTAGCCTAGGTAATGAATTTTCTGGAAATGTTTAACCTGGAGGTGACTGAGATAATTTGGTAAATGCTGTCTGCCTGTCAGAACAGCACCTGTACTGACATGTATGAAGTTTCCAAGAATTTTGCCCTAAAAAACTTCACAAAGAAGAATAAAAATATCTCCGTCTCTGCAAACTGTCCTCAATCCTTGAAGCTAGGACTGCCCTTTAGAAATATGTCTGCTACGTGTCAGCTTATATCTCTAGCAGCCATGTTTTTAAAAGTAAAAGGAATCAGGTGAAATTATTTTAGTAATATTTACCCCATAGTTTTGTTACCGAGTCCAGCTTTGCTCTGCTGACCACACAGAGGCCAATCCAGAGGCCAATGAATCCAAGAGATAAGGTGTTGAGGCAAGGAATGTGACTATTCAGACAGCCCATCCACTGACAGCTGCCAGAGAAGATGGCAGACTAACATCTCAAAATAACCATTTTACTGGGGTCTGCCTGCCCATTCTTTTATGGATCAGAGATTGGGGAGAGGAAGTAAGGAAACAAAACAAAAAGACCTTTTAATCTTGCAAGAGTCCCCTAGAATGGCAAGCTTCAGGCAGGAAGATGTGTTAATTTCTTCTCTCCTGCCACCCACAGGTGAACAGGGTTCTGAAAAAAGGTACTTGAACAGGCAGAGGGGCAGGATTCTCTGAGGCAGGCCCTTGGTATGATAAGCATAACAAAACCAATGGAAAGCAAGTCAGATAGTGTCAACAAGATCTCAGGACTGACTTCTCTCTGCAACGGCATCACTGATTCAGTGGACATGAATTTGGGCAAACTCCAGGAGATGGTGAAAGATAAAGGATCCTGGCATGCTGCAGTCCATGGGGTCACAAAAGGTTGGACACCACTTAGCAACTCAACAATAACATCCAAAATATTTCAACATATTACCAACATAACCGTTATTATGAGATATATTACATTCTTTTTATCATCCTATATCCTCAGTTTATTTTTAATTGGCTGCACTGGATTTTGGTTGCTCTTTCATTAGTTGTGAAGAGCTGAGGTTACTCTAGTTGCAGTGCTCAGGCTCCTCGTTGCAGTGGCTTCTCTTGCTGCAGACCATGGGCTTTGGGGTGTTTGGGCTTCAATAGCTGCAGCTCGTGGGCTCAGGACCTGTGGCGCAAGGGCTTAGTTTCCCAACTGCATCTAGGATCTTCCCAGACCACGGATTGAACTGGTGTCCCGTGCATTGCAAGGTGGATTCTTAATCATTGGACTACCAGAGAAACCCCCATTCGCAAATTTTTACGTGTATTTTACACAAACATTGGGGCTTCCCCTGTGACTCAGATGGTAAAAAATCTGCCTGCAATGCAGGAGACCCAGGTTCACTCCCTGGGTCAGAAAGATCCCCTGAAGAAGGGAATGGCAACCCACTGCAGTATTCTTGTTTGGAGAATTCCATGCACAGAAGAGCCTGACGGGCTACAGTCCAGCGGAATCTCAAAGAGTCGGACATGACAGAGTGACTAACACTTTCACTTTTACACAAACAGTATGTTTCAAATCAGACCAGTCTCCTTTCCAGTGCTCACTAGCTAATGTAACTGGTGGCTACTGTATTAAATAGTTCAGCTCTCAGTTCAGTTCAGTTCAGTCATTCAGTCATGTCCAGCTCTTTGCAACCCCATGAATCGCAGCACGCCAGGCCTCCCTGTCCATCACCAACTCCCGGAGTTCACTCAGACTCACATCCATCGAGTCGGTGATGCCGTCCAGCCATCTCATCCTCTGTTGTCCCCTTCTCCTCCTGCCCCTAATCCCTCTCAGCATCAGGGTCTTTTCCAATGAGTCAACTCTTTGCGTGAAGTGGCCAAAGTATTGGAGTTTCAGCTTCAGCATCAGTCCTTCCAATGAATACCCAGGACTGATCTCCTTTAGGATGGACTGCTTGGATCTCCTTGCAGTCCAAGGGACTCTCAGGAGTCTTCTCCAGCACCACAATTCAAAAGCATCAATTCTTCGGCACTCAGCTTTCTTCACAGTCCAACTCTCACATCCATACATGACCACAGGAAAAACCATAGCCTTGACTAGACGGACCTTTGTTGGCAAAGTAATGTCTCTGCTTTGGAATATGCTGTCTAGGTTGGTCATAACTTTCCTTCCCAGGAGTGAGCATCTTTTAATTTCATGGCTGCAGTCACCATCTGAAGTGATTTTGGAGCCCCCCAAAATAAAGTCTGACACTGTTTCCTAGGCTATAAACTCTAGGAAGGCCCGCTCTGAACCTCCATGGAAAGAAGATTGCATATGTACATGGTAGTGGCGGCGGCGGTGGTGGTAGTTGCTCAGTGGTCTCATGGACACTGTAGCTCACCACGCTCTTCTGTCCATGGAATTGGAGTGGGTAGCCGTTCTCTTCTTCAGAGCTCTTCCCAACCCAGGAACTGAACCCAGGTCTCTCACATTGTAGGCAGATTCTTTACCATCTGAGTCACCAGGGAAGCCCTGAATCTGCCCAAAAGGGCTACTAAATACTAATTAGCTCTTGAACAATTTTCCAAATTTTTACTTGGAAAAAAAAATCATTAAGTAAATATAAACTTTAAACACTCTTCAGACACTAAGAAAATTTAAAATGACTGTTTGGGGGTTCTATCTTGTTTTTTATTAATTACCAAATTTTAATTTTTTAGAGCAGTTTTAGGTTCAAAGCAAAATTGAATGGAAAGAAACATTTTAACTGTCTGACTTTGTAGGCAAATTGTATAACTTTGCCTACAAAGGGCAGTCTCAGCCACATGATACCCTGTGGTGTTAGACTAACAAGAATTGTGACCTGGCACTCGGGTTCCACCTGCCCCTGCTCACTCAGGGAGTGTTTACACCCTGCTTCTCTCGTTCACATATTGTCAGATTTCGTTGTGTACTTAATAATCACCTTAATGAGTTTAAAACCGAGCCCTCAAGAAAAGTTCTTGAGGAAAGCGAAAATTCAGCCTGTCTGGGAAAGACAGTCCAGGAAAAGAGGGTGTCCTTAGTAGTCTGAGAAGGGGAATGAGACCTAGCACTCTTCTAGGTCATGACTGTGTGTTCATTAAACCTTTATATCTTAAAAAACTCTCTGAACTTGACCGTTTACACTGTGTGCATGGTAAGTCACTTTAGTCATGTCCACCTCTTTTCGACCCCACGAACTGTAGCCCGCCAGGCTCCTCTGTCCATGGGATTCTCCAGGCAAGAATCCTGGAGTGGGTTGCTATGCCCTCCTCCAGGGGGTCTCCCGACCGAGAGATCGAACTCCATCTCTTCCGGCTCCTGCATTGGAAGGTGGGTTCTTTACCACTAGCGCCACCTGGGAAGCCCAGACCATTAACACTATCCCATATAACAGACGAGACAGAAAGATGATGTAGCTTAGCCAGGGCCACAAAACCAGGGAGTTTGTGATCCCTGACAGCTTGGCTCTATCTGGTGTTTTACCTCTGGATTATACAGGCAGATCTCAGAGATATGGCAGATTCAATTCCAGACCACCACAATAAAGCGAATACTGCAATAAAGTGAGTTACACGAATTTTTTGGTTTCCTAGTGTATTAATATATAAAATTTTGTCTGTGCCATACTGCAGTATATTAAGTGTGCAATAGCATTATGTCCAAACAATTTACATACTTTAAAAATGTTTTATTACTTAATGATAACCTACTGTATAGCACAGTGAACTCTACTCAGTGCTTAGTGGTGACCTAAATGGGAAGGAAATCTAAAACAGAAGGGACATATGTATATGTATAACTAATTCACTTTGGTGTGTAGCAGAAGCTAACATAACATTGTAAAGCAACTATACTCCAAAAAAGAAATAAATGATATACCTCGAACACTTAAAAATATTTTATTGGTAAAATATGCTAACCATCATCAGAACCTTCAGCCAATTGTAATTTTTTTTACAAAAGTAATACCAAAGATCATTGGTCATCACCATAAAAAAGAGATTCACCCTTGGTACCTCTGTTTCCCAGCACACATAGGTGCTCAAAAGACAGCTCTTGAATATAAGAAGATCCATGGAATGAACATAGGACTTCCCAGGTGGCACCAGTGTAAAGAATCCTCCTGCCAGTGCCGAAGACACAAGAGACACGAGTTCAATCCCTGGGTCAAGAAGATCCCCTAGAAAAGGAAATGGCAACCCACTCCAGGATTTTTGCCTGGAAAATCCCATGGACAGAGGAGCCTGGTGGGCTATAGTCCATGGGGTCACAAAAGAGTCGGACATGACTGAGCATGCACGCACAAGGAATGAACCTGTGACAATTTATTTATTGTTCACTCACCCAGAATCAAAGACAAATACTAATTAGAAAGAGTCATGGATTTTCGGATCTTACAATAACAAAGGTGATTATGATTACATTGGATGGAAAAGATTATCATTGTATGCAGAAGAAAATAAAAACGGACTTGCCAGAAGTCACATAGCTATGTACTGACTGACACAGGACTAGAAACCAAGTCTCTTTCTATGCACTATGTCTTATCATCTATTTCAAGAATTAAAAATTGTACAGTTTCCCCTCCACATCTGATTTTCAAAATCACAGTGTTTCTCAATGCTTTGTCCGCAATGTAGCATTCCACAAAACTGATTGGATTTGCCTACAATTAGATAATGGTCATGTCTAATTTCAAAAACATTTACTACTGGGTAGAATTTCGTTCATCGTTTTACTTCCATAATTTGGAGGGGAAGTTTTTGTTGCTGGTCACAAACTGTGGGTTAGCAAGCATCACTAGCCAGTGAAGGAATGATGAGCTCACGAATCAATATTGAGAGGAATCATCAAACTTGGTAATGAAAGAAGTCACTGTTAGCTGCCTAACCCACACATTTTTCAGTCTCATTAAGAAGAATGAGTGACAAAGAAGTGCCCACCTCTCCTATATATGCAGGAAATGGCAAAAATTTCCCAGGATCCCTTGTAGTTACAGATGGCTATGTGACATGTTTCTGGCTGATAAGCCAAAAGTGGCAGGTTCCTGGGAAAGCCTCTGCTTTCCTCAGGAAAGAGATTCAGAAGTTCCCTTTACACCTGCCTGCAGCTAGAATGCAACCACAATGCCTAGAAGGATTGCAATCAGCTACATTATGACAATACTTTGGCTACCTGATGGCGAAGAGCTGACTCATTTGAAAAGACTCCGATGCTGGGAAAGATTGAAGGCAGGACGAGAAGGGGAAGACAGAGGATAAGATGGTTGGATGGCATCACTGACTCAATGGACATGAGTTTGGGAGTTGGTGATGGACCGAGAGGCCTGGCGTGCTGTGGTTCATGGGGTTGCAAAGAGTCGGACACGACTGAGTGACTGAACTGAACATTACGACAGTCTTGATCAGTTAGAGCTACCATAAAGAAGTATCATAGAGTGACTGGATAGCTTATAAACAACATAAACTTATTTCTTATAGTTCTTGGGACTGGAAGTCCTAAATAAGGGAGCCAGGCTCGTCTGACAAAAACAGAGCTAGTCAAGCCACTGGCCTCTTCTTATAAGGGCGCCAACTCCATTTATGAGGGCTCCACTCTCATGGCCTAATTCCCTCCCAAAGGCCTCACCTTATTTGGACTAGGGTTTCAACACGTGAAATGTGGAGGGACCCAAATATCCAGCTCATTATAATGATCATAAGGGAAAAGTCCTTTGAATCATGAAAATGATAGCTTTAGTTAGTGTCTTTGAGTCTGAACCAACAATGGCAACTGCCATTGTTAGGTGGAACACTAGCCCGTATTTGTTTAAAACTTTGCAGATGGTGTTTTCTCTTCCTGGCAACTGAAAGCATTCCTAAGTGATATGGCATATGCCAATCATTACATCTTTTGCAGGTTGATTTTACAAACATGTGTTATACGCTGGAACATGGTAAACTAGAGGTAACTTTCACCACTTTCCCAACCTGAGGCAAGGAGGAGTGGCAGGGGTCAAACAATCCATGAATAAAATCTCTAGGCCGGTACTACTCAGATGCACCCAAGCAGATGCTGGGTGGGCAAGAAGCATCTCTTCTCCATGACCACCACATCTCCAGGTTTTGCAGGAAGGGTCAAAGAGGGCTTATAAATGCCTTTGTAAGCTGAAGCAGGGATGTCACCCCTTTTGGTAAGAGGAGCCAAGCAAAGCCTCCAGGCACAGGTGGGCATCAGTCCTGTTGGAAGTCGAGCAGGTGCCTGGAGATCAGCCGTTCTTGGGATGCTCTCATCAGATGGTAACGGGAAGGTCTGCAGACCTGGCTCCTCTCCACAGGCATCGTTCAGAGATGCTCCTTTAAGGATGGGTGTTGGCCAAGTCACTCTGTGCAGATTCCCTTTTCCCCCCTGGTCCTCCACGTTCCATGAGGCCCTAGAGTACCATCTTCAGGTGCCCTCCAGCCACATGGCTGCTCCACCTGCTCCTCCCAGTCTCATCCAGCTCTGCTCCCCTTGCTGGAAACAGCCAAGTGCTCCAGTATGACAGCTCTATGGAGTCTAGGCTGCCACAGTCGTGCTGACTTCCACAGAAGGGTGGTGCCCGAAGGCACTGTAGTAGACGATTGTCCTCTTTGACCCCCCATCTAAATCCTTTCCCTGTGTTTGGAGAACTTCCCACCAAGTAGAGGTCTCCTTCCCATACAGAAACCAAAGGTACCAAATATTCCTCCGACCTCCTTACCCCTAGGGCACCAGCATGTGACCCAGGCACGGCCAATGGATTGTCTGACCTTGGACCTGAACTTGGAGCTGATGACCTAAAAATGTGGGACAGTGGAGAATACATTCTGGTGGAGAGTGTCAGCAACAACACTGCTTGAATTTCCTAGGCAGCCATGGAGGCTGAGCAGGGGGTTGTTGCGGGGGGGCCCTAGGCAGAGCAGCCAGCAGTCAGTTAGGGGGCTTGCCAGATCCTCAACAGGCTGCTTTGCGGCAGGTGTCTGACTGGCTCCTGGGTGCTGATGGGAGATACTACTGGCCATTTTCCGAGCATCTCTGTACAGCATTCTCCACTCATCTGAGCTGCCCATTGCCCTTTTAATACATTCTTCTTCTTCTTCTTCTTCTTTTTTTTTTTTTTTTGCTTCAATCCACTGTGGTAAATTTCTGTTGTTTGTGATTGGGAATGGTGATTTCAACAGGAACACATTCCATACTGCCCTGTCCTCTTAACAACATGCTGCTGCTAAGTCACTTCAGTCATGTCGGATTCTGTGCGACCCCATACACAGCAGCCCACCAGGCTCCCGCGTCCCTGGGATTCTCCAGGCAAGAATACTGGAGTGAGTTGCCATTTCCCTCTCCAATGCAGGAAAGCGAAAAGTGAAACTGAAGTCAAACAGTCGAGTCCAACTCCTAGGACCCCATGGACTGCAGCCTACCAGGCTCCTCCGTCCATGGGAGTTTCCGGGCAAGAGTACTGGAGTGGGGTGCCATTCTCCACTTAACAACATGAACCCGAGGTTATTGTGTGTCTGATGAACAGTATTCAAATCTGGAAATACTAAGAAGTAAAAGAATAAGGGGTGCTAATTTTAATGGGAAAAACCACTACAATATTGTAATTAGCCTCCAATTAAAATAATTAATTTACAAAAAAAAAAAGAGTTAAGTTCTTCAAAGGGAGTTTCTTCCTAGGGAATGGGGGGACGGGGGTCAGTTTGCAACTTCCTAACCTTCTTTACTGATTTCAAAGGTAGCAGTCAGAGTTCCAACCAGAGAAACTGAACCGGTAGGATGTACACCTCTATAAACACATGCATACACCCACGCACATGCACACATACATGCAAACTACATACACTATGTACATACACTGTACATAGAAAGAGAGCTATTTCAAGGACTTGGTTTCCACAGTTGTGCGGTCTGGCAGGCCTAAGATCTTTAGGGCAGACTATCAGCAAGATGAGACTGGAAACGGAGGCTGGAGTCGGGGTTGGGGGCTGGGGAAGGAGATGAAGTGGCAGCCCACGGGCAAAATTCCTCCTTCTTAGGGAAACCTCAGTTTTGCTCTAAAGACCTTTCAACAGTTGCCAGTTGCTCCACAGCACTCCCATAAAAAACAAACAGGAGAGAGATGTGTTTTGCTGTGCATTATTTGCAAATGTGAGTGATACAAATGCTTTTATAATTAAAACTTAGACTTTCCACTAAAAATAAAATCTTGTAACAGGGAAAGCTAAACATATAGGGCTGAGTGCCTTTTTTTTTTAATCCAATAAAATATAAAATTGCCACAGAAGGATTCAACTAAAAAGGTAAGCAATGAAAAAGAAACAGAGAAGAATTTTCCATTGTATTTTATATTTATAGAACCATGGTTTACCAAAATATTTCTGTCTAAAGAGAGAGAAAGTTTTACCCACAAAACCAGTGGACAGACCTCAGTATCTCATGGTGAAATGTAACAAGTATCTTGGAGTGTGCCATTATGATGTGTTAAATGCTAATATAAATCAAATGTATACAATAAAGCTACAGTGTTGCATGCTGTAGTCCATGGGGTTGCAAAGAGTTGGACATGACTGAGTGACTGAACTGAGATGAACTGAAAGCTACTTTTATTTCTTGCCAAGGTGCAATGTTCTAATAAAATAATAGCACTTTATATAAAGGTTTTACATTTTAACCAAAACAATATTTTCTACCTACATCTGAATATAGCGAATTTGTCACTTAAATGTCTAAAACAATAGTGATGAAAAATAAAAATGGTATAAATGCGTGAAGAATTCCTTGTTATTTAAATTGCCTTTGCGTGCGTGATAAGTCGCTTCATTCGTGTTTGACTCTTTGTGACCCCACAGACTACAGCCCGCCAGGCTCCTCTGTTCGTGGGGTTCTCTAGGCAAGAATACTGGAGTGGGGTGCCATTCCCTTCTCCAGGGTATCTTCCTGACCCAGGGGTCAAACCTTCATCTCTTACGTCTCCTGCATTGGCAGGTGGGTTCTTTACCACTAGTGCCACCTGGGAAGCCCAAAATTGCCTTTAACTTGATAGTTTGAGCCTTTGGGCATGGCTTCAGGTTATCAAAAACAAGTGAAATAACCTATCAAAGAAACAGTTGCATTCTGGTATTTGGATAACCTCATTGATAATTTTTAATATTGAAGGATTAAAGCAATTTCTTAGCCAGATTGAAAAGAGCATGTGTCAAAGTTTATTTCAAATTTTCCATGAGAAAAGAGCCAGCCGATTCAAAGATATCCCTTCTGTTAGAGATATTTATGGAAAAGGAAAAAAAAGTGGCTGTTAAGAAAAATTTTTCAAAACTTGGAAATAAGAAAGAAGCTTGTGTGACTTTTCAGTGTTAGAGTGGAAAATCGTTTAATACCTGCACCCCCTAAGGTTTATTTAATCCTTCAGAAGAAATGCACCTCTTTCAGAATTATTACCATTAATTAGAGAGCAGACTGAAGCTGAAAGTTAACTAGTAGGTTCCTATCCTGTAAAAATGAAATGATTTCTGTCTGTAAGAAAAAAATAATCACAAAAGTTATAATACCATTTTATTGTCATGCGTGCTAAGTCACTTCAGTCATGTCCAACTCTTGCAACCCTATGGACTGTAGCCCGCCAAGCTCCTCAGTCCATGGGACTTTCCAGGCAAGAATACCAGAGTGGGTTGCCATGCCCTCCTCCAGAGGCTCTTTCTGAACCAGCGATCAAACCTGAGTCTCTTATATCTTCTGAATTAGCAGGTGAGTCCTTTACCACTAGCACAACCTGAGAAGCCCCTTCATTGTCATATAGGACATTAACTGGGCTTCCCTGTTAGCTCAGCTGGTAAAGAATCTGCCTATAATTCAGGAGACTCCAGTTCAATTCCTGGGTTGGGAAGATCCCCTGGAGGAGGGAATGGCAACGCACTCCAGTATTCTTGCCTGGAGAATCCCGATGGACAGAGGAGCCTGACAGGCTACAGTCCATGGGGCTGCAAAGAGTTGGACACAACTGAGCGATTAAGCATGCACGCAAGGACATTAACTAGTCTGGCATTCTTAAGTGAGCATCCTTCCATTGATGGTATTCAGTATTTCCCATAATTTTTAAACTACCTGGATCTCTCATTAACGTGTTAAATAAAATTTTTGGCACATTTGTCAAATATAAGCATGTGTCTTATATTTATACTTATATAAGAATCATGCTTTTAGGTGTTTGTAGTTATACTTCGATGTGATACAATATAAAATATGCCTGATGACCTCAGACTTTTAAAAACACAGATAGTCACTTGGGTGGGGAAATCGTTATATAACTTTTCAAAATCAGAAAGTTGCTCAGAAATGTTAATTATCTCCCAGGAGTTCCAAATTGTTTGCAAAAAAATAAAAAAATTGCATGTACCAGATCTTGTTTGGGACAGTTTTCTTTCTCAGTTGCCATTTTTAATTTGGAAAACAGAATTATATTCCATATAATTATATTCCTTCACAGGATTATACTGGGAGAGGAATATCAGGAAGAAAAATGCTGGCGAGTTCTTAGAACTGGGCACCTAAAAAATTTCTCCTGCCAGTAAAGAGGAGACTTGATCACATGCCTCTGATATACTTCATAGTCTGTATTCTCCTTTCCGAAAACTTCAGCCAGAAAGGGAAAGTGCAATTCAAAATGTCTCATCTTTGTCAAATTGTTTTGATGAAAGTAACAGAAATCCATTCACATGGGTTTAAGCAAAGAGGAGGAAGGCAAAAGCAGACGGGGGCAATAGAGGATGAGATTGTCAGATGGCATCACCAACTAAATGGACATGAGTTTGAGCAAACTCCAGGAGTTAGGACAGAGGACCCTGGTGTGCTGCTGTCCATGGGGTCACAAAGAGTCGAACACAACTGCATGACTATAAAACAACAGGAGGTACTAGGCAGTACAGGGGTTCTCAGTAGCCCAGAGAAGGATGGAAGCAGCTAGCAGGCAACTTCATCTCCTTGGTGGGACCTGCTCTCCAGCTCCTGCCTCTCTCAATGGCTCTGCCTGAAGAGCTTTGCCACGCCATGTACACAGCAGGAGGTTACCTCCCCAAGATACCCCAGTTTACAAGTGCTTACTTCAAGCACCCAGCAGAGACAAGACAGACAAGCAGGCTTTAACCCTGACTCCTGGAGAGAGATTGCGGTTCAGTTGATCAGTCGTATCCGATTCATTGGGACTCCATGGGCCCACGCCAGGACTCCCTATCCAGCACCAGCTCCTGGAGATCTTGCCTCTAATCCCCACTCTGATCCAATCAGCTCTGGCCAGTGGAGCTGACAAGACTAGAGACCTGAAGGAGGAAGAGCCTGGAGATGAGACAGGTTGGAACATAGAAACTACCCAGTGTTGCAGTGCTTGCCCCTGGACTCACCTCTTCTCCAGCAACAAAATACAAAGAAACTATATGGGACTAAAAATAACTGCCTGCCCGTGCAGTGGGGCAAATTATGGACAACAGATACAAAAAGACCGAAAAACCCAACTGCCACTTCTGACATAGCATGTAGCAAAAACAGGTGGTTGGGAGCAAAAGCAGGGTACTGAGCCTGGGCTCACCACCACCAGTTCAGCTCAGTTCCGTTGCTCAGGTGTGTCCGACTCTTTGCAACCCCATGGACTGCAGTGCACCAGGCCTACCTGTCCATCACCAACTGCCGGAGCTTACTCAAACTCATGTCCATCGAGTCAGTGATGCCATCCAACCATCTCATCCTCTGTCATCCCCTTCTCCTGCCTTCAGTCTTTCCCAGCATCAGAGTCTTTTCCAATGAGTCAGTTCTTCGAATCAGGTGGTCAAAGGATTGGAGTTTCAGCTTCAGCATCAGTCCTTCCATGGAATATTCAGGACTGATTTCCTTTAGGATGGATCACCACCACCAGAGGGGTGGACAAACCACCTAAGCCACCCTTCTGGCCCAACTCCTGGACACACCCCTACCCTCACCCCATAAAAGGAACAAGCTTGCCCCCCCCACCCTGTTCCCCTTCTTCGGGAACAAGCAAGCAAGGAAACCTATTTGTTCTTGTTCTCACTCCCAGGGGCCCCAATAAAGCCTTGCCTGAATTTCTTTTAATCATTTTGTTTGTTTCTTTTTGGCTGTGGTGGGTCTTCGTTGCTATGCGGGCTTTTCTCTAGTTTGAGGGAGCAGGGGCTACTCTTCATTGCAGTGCGTAGGTTTCTCATTTAGGGGGACTTCTCTTGTTCCGAAGCATGGGCTCTATGATGCTCAGTCTCAGTAGCTGCAGCTCCCGGGCTCTAAAGCACAGGGTCAATAGTTGTGGTATAGCTTATTTGCTCCGTGCTTTGTGGGATCCTCCTGGACTAGGGATCTAACCCATGTCTCCTGCATTGGCAGGCATATTCTTTACCATTAAGCCACCAGGGAAGTCCTTGCCTGAATTTCTTGTCTGGCCTCTGATCAATTGCTATTGATTGAGGAAGGCCAAGAATTCTGGTTGACATCAATCTCACACCATACCATTCCATTTATTTATTCATTCATTAATCAAATGTGTAGTGATTACTGGCCATGTGCCAGGAGCTTTGCTAACAACAGAAGAAAAAGACACAATCTCTGTTTTTATAGCCAAGCGAAAGTCCATTATATTTATTGAACAAATAAAAAACATTTCAGTTCAAGAAATATGTTTGTTCTCTTGAACAACCAAATACACTGAAACTTGCGAGGTCTCTCAAGGATCTTGGATATGGCCAGTGCAGACTGACCCACAGTTAGGCTGTCATCCCCTTCTTTGTATCAGGACTCCTAGATGAAGATAATTAAGATCAGTCTGGATAGAAAAACTTTAAGTAATTTAATTTCAGAATTGGGCTTTAAGAGAAGGGCTCAAGGGACTTCCCTGGTGGTCCTGTGACTAAGACTCCAAGCTCCCAATGCAGGGGGCCTGGGTTCGATCCCTGGTCAGGGTACTAGATCCTACGTGCTACAACTGAAGATCCTGTGTGCCGCAACTGAGACAAACAAAAAAGTAACTATAAATAAATATTTCTTTAAGAAAAAAAGAGAGTGAGAAAGGCTTAGTGAAGTGAAAGTCACTCAGTCGTGTCTGACTCTTTGCCACCCCATGGACTATAGCCTTTCAGGCTCCTCTGTCCATGGGATTTCCCAGGTAAGAATACTGGAGTGAGTAGCCATTCCCTTCTCCAGGGGATCTTCCCAACCCAGGGAGGGGTCTCCCACATAACAGGTGGATTCTTTATCATCTGAGTCACCAGGGAAGCCAGAGAAAGGCTTAAGTGGAGATAAAGACTTAAATTCTTGATATTTTACCTTAATGTAATTTTTAAAGCTCAAATGACTCATTTTATGCCACTTAACATTACTAACATTGAGACAACCACTGTTTGTTCTTTTGTACTGTACTTACCAGGACAAGAATGATGTGATAAGATCTTGAGGAATCCCTGTTCCTTCTCAGGGGACCCTACAGATCCAACGGGTTTAAGGAAACATGAGAATAGACCACTTCAAGCCTCTAAACGTACAAACTCTCATAATTCAGACTTCACAAAATTGGACATCTGTGATAACACACGCAAGGGCTGGACTTGTGTGTCAAGCTTCATTATTTGTAAAGAAGGGCTTTGTTGAGTAAATGATGTATACGAAATTTATTTGAGGGGGACAAAATATAGCCTGTTGAATCCTTCTGAAAGTAATTCCAGTTTTCAAATATTTGGAAGTGTTCCAGGGAACTGCTTGTTTATAAATCATTGATACATTAATTGGAAATCATTTTTATATATTCATCAAATCTGATTACATAGGGAATGTTTCGCTATCTTGGGCCTAATTGTTGTGTATATTTAAAAGTAATAAACAATGTATGGATGGGGCCCAGGACAGGCTATTCCCAAATATGCCAAAGTGGAATATTGATTATTTTGAATTAAAATTACTTGAGAAACAGCTGGTCCAAGGACACGCTGACCCTCCTCTCTGTTCCCATGAAAGCAGGAAGTTAATCTGCCATGTGAAAGTCCCCTCCCCGTACCAAGAGATGGGGAGGCCTTCTTATCGCCAGAGAGAGGGAACTCAGGGCCGAGAAAGCTGTGTAAACAAATTCTGCTTAATTTCTTCACTAATTAAGCAAACCTGGGTTTCTTTGTCTTGTCAGCTTCTCATAAATTTATTCTTTGTTTAAAAAGTATAAAAGCTGCCTGCTTGTTCATTTCTTTGAGTCCTAAACTATAAGACCTCTGTACATAAGTA
Organism: Neotragus moschatus; assembly: GCA_006410615.1. Classification (NCBI taxonomy): domain Eukaryota; kingdom Metazoa; phylum Chordata; class Mammalia; order Artiodactyla; family Bovidae; genus Neotragus; species Neotragus moschatus. The sequence goes on along the minus strand of SJYA01002571.1, from coordinate 1,193,659 downwards.
ATTAGTTTTCTTTTTTCCTTCTGTTATTAGGTCTTGTCGCAATTTAATTATTAGGCTAGCCAAAAGAACCGACAGGGTAGGGGGAAAAAATTTTTTTACAAGAGACCTCAAAAGCAATGAAAATGAATGAATGTTTCAATAGAAATTTTCTATATGACAGAACCACCCCCAAAATACAATAAAATTCTTCCCACTTGCTAACTCCTACCTTGTCGTTAGGACAGATTTCAGAAAGTTCAATTTCAAGACCTTGGTTAGGCTTCTAGGAGGCTTTGTAAGGCAAGTGACATTCTCAGTTTTAAGCAGCTGAAAGCAAAAATGGGCGAGGCAAACAGCAGGAAAAGCACAAAACTGTTCTGTTTCCTCCTCACCCAACATTTCCTTGCTGCTGTTTGAAGAAGGTATCGAATTTTTTTCCTTTTTAAATTTGTCCTTATTCATTTTGTTTTTATTCTTTGCTGTCTTAAGTACATTCCCGCTTTAAAATTTTTTCCAAGTATCCATTTATCGAATGAAGCCAACTTTGGGGGAAAAATTCATTGCCAGAGAGCAAACACACAATGCCCTTTCTAGTTTTCATTTTTCAAAAACATTCATTTAACTTTCTCTAAATCATTATAGAGGTGGTCATGTATATTTTACAATATGAATCATAAATAGTGAGAGTCAAAATCCTGGGAAATGTATAGACCTGCTTTAAGTTCAATAAAAGATCATCTATCCTTAGAGTCATTCTAGAAATGAATCATTATTGAAATAAATAGTTCTTTTCAAAATTAGCTTTCATTAAATGGATTTTTTAAGAGCTTTCAATTCTAAGAAACATGATTTGTGTCCACCAATAACAATTTCATTAATACCAAATGGCACGTATCCCTTAAACTCTGGCAAGACCTATTTCCTGAATTCTGTGGGCAGAAGGTACTAGAATATATATACAGGTCTCAATTTACTAGAGCACGGTTCCAGTTGGCTTAAAAGGCCGTGGCACAACTGTTAATAGAGGATGTAACAATGAGGGTTAATGTTCAAGCTGTTTTGAGTGTGCATATTTTAACAAGATGTGATTTAAAATTCTGAGAAGCACAGATGGTTGGTCGAATGCAAGAATGGTGATGGATGGAAGATCACAAGTGAGTGCTGAGCCCAATTATAAACATCAAATACCCCTCGGATTAGTGTTCACTATTATGTTGTTTTGGTTTTCCTGCAACAAGAAGTTAATGGATGATGACCTTACAGTTCAACCAGACATCAGTCTATTTTGTGAACAAGTCATCTTCTCCATCTTTTGGCAGAATTTAATAGCCAAGGGGGTGAGAAGTTGAGTAGCATCTCCCCACTCATTCTAGAGCAGCAATCCCTAGTGTTTTTGGCATCAGGGACCGGTTTTGTGGAAGATAATTTTTCCACAGTCTGGGAACTGTCGGGGGGTTGCTTGGGGATGATTCAAATGCGTTACATTTATCGTGCACTTTATTTTTATTATTATCACATCAGCTCCACATTAGATCCGGGAGCTTGGGGACCCCTGTTCTAGAGGATCTTTCCAAGATCTTTTCTGATACTGTGTTTACAATAAGATCTTTATAATAGGAATATAAGAATATCTTTATAATACGTAATATATAAAAATACAATAAGATATTTGTAATAAGACCTGTATATTTGTTCTTCAGTCCTAACATTCTTTATATTCCCTGTTCTAAGAGAGATAAAGGTGTCTTTTGTTACGTTAACAAGGTGACTTTTGGAAAACACCTAAGGATGAGGGTTGGTTGCTAGGAGAATTAATTGACTGACTAGAGGAGTGGAATTTCCACTCCCATCCCCGCTGACCTCCAGGGTGGGGGAGGGGCTGGAGGCTGAGCTCAGTACCAACAGCCAGTGTTTTAATCAATCATGTCTATACACTGAAGCCTCCCTAAAACCCCAGAAGGACAGGGTTCAGAGAGCTTCTAATTGGTGAACACACGAAGATGTGGAGAGTGGGGAGCCTCCCAGAGAGTGTGAAACTCCTTGCCCTTTCCCTGTACCTTGCCCTAAGCATCGCTTCCATCTAGCTGGTCCTGAGTTACAGCCTTTTATAATAAGCTTGTAATCTAGTAAATAAAATGCTTCTCCAGTTCTGTGAGCTGCTCTAGCAAATTAATTGAACCCCAGGAGGGGAGTCAGTGGAACTTCCAGTCTGTAGTCTATAACCCGTGGGTCTATAGCACCAGTGACAGCCTTGATTTTCCAGTGTCATCTGAAGCGAGGGGAGGAGGCAGACTTGTGGGCCAAGCCCTTAACCTGGGATCTGACACTGTCTCCAGGCAGTGTCACCTGCGTGTGCATGCCTAGTCACTCATTGGTGTCCGACTCTTCACGACACCATGGACCACAGCCCACCAGGCTCCTCTGTCCATGGAGCTTCTCCAGGCAAGAATACTGGAGTGGGTTGCTGTAGTTGAGTTGAATTGTAGGACATCCAGCTGGTGTCAGAGAACTGCTTACTGATGGGAACTGGAGTCAGAATCCATAGTCCCTTTCATATTCAGCTCCGCTAATATGATAACCAGTCGACTATTTAAGCCTTAGCCATCACTTGCAGTGGGTTTCCCAGTTACCCTGTCTGACTTCTGGACATTCAACTTCCTTTCTATATCTTCTCTGTTACACTCTCTGAAAGTGAAAGTAGTTATAACCCACAAGAGGGTTTGACCCTTCCCAGACCTGGAAATCACTAGAAGGAAGACTACAGGGAGTCCCAGGCTGAAACGTAACTCAGGGCTACCTGGGCTTGACTCTTGTTCTAGACACTGGGCTTTTCCTCTACTCTGCTGAGTGCCTTGTTTTCTGAATTCCCTCCCCCCAAAAGACAAGGATCCTCCCTTGCTCTTTCAGGCACTTCAGGACCTGGGACCCTATACATTGACATGGAATAAACTTGGAACCACACATCAGTTTGCAGGTACATGTGTGAGCCTATGGATGTAAGAAAAAAAAGAATTTACTGTTAAAATTCTTTCTTCTGTTCCCTGGTTTCTGGGAGATACCTCTCTTCTAAATAGTATAATGTCTGTTACTCCCTGACTTCTGTTTGATATAGTTCAGTATTTTTGACACTTATCATACAGCAGGAACTAAAATATGGAGACAATGAAATACAAGACAAATAAGATAAATATGGCCCATACTCTCAAAAACCCTCCAACCATAAATATATAGTGAAACCCTTAAATAATAGAAGCACATATATGCAATGTATAGACATTAAGGGAAAGTAATAAGAGAAGAGTATTTGCAAATGGTAAGTAGTTCTGAACAGGTCTAAGTAACCAGGGGTAAATATGATTGAATATGTCTATGGAGGAGGGTATAAATTAGTGTAGATGGGTGAGCAATACACAGTGTACAAGTTGAATCAATGGGTCTGATTTTTCTTTAACTCTATTTCTTGCTAAAATGACTTGAAATCACATGGCATTAAATAATTATGTGATAAATGAATAAGCACATAGACAGAGGAGTCAATCTTTGTATTTTATAAGCACATAGGATACTCGTCCCCCCGTTTTAAGTTCATTTACTGGAATAAACATCCACTCTTGAGTTCTTCTTCAGTGACCAAGGCACAGAGATTTTGGTTTCCGGTGTCATCAAAAGGTAAACAGAAATTACTTTACTTCAATTAAAATAAGGGGAACCATTTCATTCTCTGCGTATCCAGATCCTCCTCGTCCCTGAGTAATGTACCCATCATTCTTTGCTTTCTGTACATCACCAATTTCTGAACCTCTAACCCCTTACTGCCTGGGGTTTGGCCACTTTCTGGTCTCCTTAACAAGACTATAAAATCAAGGAGACCATGTTTTGACTCATGTTTTCTGCGTTGATATCTCTTTGGAAATGTGAAGAGGTAAGAAGATGAAGAGACAAAGGCTACACGTGAAAAGATGCTCAACATCAGTAAGTCATTCAGTTCAGTTTCAGTTCAGTCACTCAGTCGTGTCTGACTCTTTGCGATCCCATGAATCGCAGCACGCCAGGCCTCCCTGTCCATCACCAACTCCCGGAGTTCACTCAGACTCACGCCCATCGAGTCAGTGATGACATCCAGCCATCTCATCCTCTGTTGTCCCCTTCTCCTCCTGCCCCCAATCCCTCCCATCATCAGAGTCTTTTCCAATGAGTCAACTCTTCGCGTGAGGTGGCCAAACTACTGGAGTTTCAGCTTCAGCATCATTCCTTCCAAAGAAATCCCAGGGCCGATCTCCTTCAGAATGGACTGGTTGGATCTCCTTGCAGTCCAAGGGACTCTCAAGAGTCTTCTCCAACACCACAGTTCAAAAGCATCAATTCTTTGGCACTCAGCCTTCTTCACAGTCCAACTCTCACATCCATACATGACCACAGGAAAAACCATAGACTTGACTAGACGGACCTTAGTCGGCAAAGTAATGTCTCTGTTTTTGAATATGCTATCTAGGTTGGTCATAACTTTTCTTCTAAGGAGTAAACGTCTTTTAATTTCATGGCTGCAGTCACCATCTTCAGTGATTTCGGACCCCCCAAAAATAAAGTCTGACACTGTTTCCACTGTTTCCCCATAAGTCATTGCTGCTGCTAAGTCACTCCAGTCGTGTCGACTCCAACTCTGTGCGACCCCATAGACGGCAGCCCACCAGGGCATAAGTCATTAGTGACATGCAAATCAAAACCACAATGAGGTAGCACTTCACACTAGGATGGCTAAAATTAAAAACACGGACAATAACAAGTGTTGGTAAGGATGTAGAGGTATCCAAAACCCCATTCATTGCCGGCAGGAATGTCAAATGGTCCAGCCACTTTGGCCAACACATAGGATACTCATGTCTGATAGTTCCTCAAAATGCTAAACACAGATTTATCATATGACTCAACTATTCTACTCCTATGTACAGACCCAAGAGAATGAAAACGTACGTTCAAACAAAAACTTGGACACAAATATTCATAACAGCATTATCCAAAATAGCCAAAAGTGGAAATAACCTAAGTTGCTGAATAATATTCTATTACCTAGAAATACCACATTATTCATCCAACTGATGAACGAATAAACAAAATGTGATATATCTATACAATGAAATATTATTTGACAATAAAAGGGAATGAGGTGCTGATACATGCTAGAACATGGATGAGTTCTAAAAATACGGTGGTAAAGCAAGAAGTCAGTCACATATTATAGACATAAGAAGATCACATACTGTACAATTCTATTCATGTGAAATGTCCAAAATAAGCAAATACATACCACAGAGACAGAGAGTAGATTAGTGGTTACCTTGGGGCAGGGAGGAGTAGGGAAATGGTGAAAGATTCCTAACAGGAAGAGGTTTCTTTCTGGGGTGTTGAAAATATTCTAAAATTAGATCATGGAGATGGCCACACAATTCATGAATATTCTAAAAATCACTGAACTGTATACTTTATTTTTTTAACTGTATACTTTATATGGGTGAATTTCATATTATATGAAATATAGATAACAATAAAGCTATAAAGAGAGAAAAGGAAACACTTCATGTGACTTCAGAAGTCACATGAGGAATACTACTCCCCATAATAAGTTCACAAAGAGCAGCATTTTCTAAAGGTAGCAAATTTCCATGTTTCATCCACTCTGACAATTATTAATACAATCTTGAATTTGATAGATCCAAAGGAGCTACTAAGTTCATAAAAGTGTTCATCACGGCACATATGGATTTGGAGAAAATGACTAAATTCAGTCCGTGGAGTGAAAACTAAATGTAGTTTACAATATTCTTGACTTAAGCATAATCATATGTTACAGTAAACAGTAATGATATAGAATAGGAGGAAATGAACTTCGAGTTAGTAATTTCTGACGTTCCCTACTTGGAGCAATGTGAGGCTAAGAAAATATTGTCTGTGTTGGCCCCTGTCTATGCTGGTCCTAGTGGGTGTTTCTGTGAATCCCATGGTGCTCTTGCCTTGATCTGGTCAGTTCTCAGATGTCACTATCTCACTGCAGAACCTCTATTATTTGCAGAAATTTCTTAACCTCTGCTCAATCGATACTGAATTCTCTAGGACTTGATCAGGGGCATGCCTGAAATAATACAGACCCCAAAATGATCTACCAATAATTCCTTACTGCCCCTGAAACGGTTTCTCTGTTTCTCTGGGCACATGCTGGATCATCGGCTTGCCCCAGAAGTCCTTCTGTCCTCCTAGGTCCTGCCTTCTCCCCCCATGTTGAAGCCTGTAACGTTCCTCCACTTGGGGCAAGAAGAGTGATCTCACTCACACTGCCTTGGAAGCCATGACTGGGGTCTCCTTTCAGATGTCCCTGGAAAGATGCTAACAGAAAAGCTGACCCTGGGTAGTAATTGCTTAGGCTGCCCTCCAGTGCTTGGAATAGAGGAGACAGCTGGGTTTCTGTGGGGGCTTCCCCTTTTTCTCCTTCTCCCACCCTCTGTTTCTTCCAGATACTGTACTTTCTGGGACCCTGGTTCTCCAGAGCCGCCAATTGCCCCGGGAATTCACACCCTGAATTTTGCTTCAAGTCTTTGGGACAAGAGCAGAATACTGGACAGTCTTATAAGTCAGAAGGAAGGGAAGGAGGGTGGAAGTCAGAGGACCTACGAGGACCATAATGGCTAACACCGTCAGCGCCTAAGTAGATTCGAGAGTTAGGGTCAAGTCAACACACTCTGCTCTGGCAATGCTGACGGCAAAAGTTTTAAACTGAGCTGAGTGGTTCCAGTAAAAATCTGTTTCCCATCTCACAGCTGGGTTCTGACTGCTTCTTGACAATCGTGTTCCTAATCACCGCATGATTTCCTTTCCACCCCTCTCTGCAGCTGCCACAAGCCTTCATCGCCTCCCTCAGCTCCCCACCACCACCCCAACCCTGCACCCTCCCTACAGCGGATTCTGCCTTCAGAAAACAAGGAGACGCTATGGGCTGTGACCTCCAACAGCACCCCTTCCTTCGGCTCAAAATCCCTTCTCCCATCCTGCCTTGGGTCACCCTTTCTTCTTCTGGTCTCTCAGGAAGGAATCCTAAACACCGTCTCCACCACTTGCAAGACAGATTAATTCACAAATGGGGATTTGGCCTCTGACACCACCCTTACCAGCTTCGCAGTCATGGGCAGATGTTAAGCTCGCTGAGCTTGCTTTAGTTCCTATAAAACGGAGATAAGAATATCACCTAACTTATATGGCAATTGTAAGGATTCAATCCATTTTAATTTATCTGAAAGAATATAAGACCATGCCTGGCACATAATATACCCTCAATGTTCACTATTATCATGGTGTATTAATACGAATGTGTATTATAATATGTATATGATATACCTATGCATATGCAACTAATATGCAGTAATTGCTGTATGTTAATATCAATAATTTTTGTTGTTATACAGTTGCTAAGTCGAGGCTGACTTTTTGCAAACCCATGGACTGCAGCATACCAGATTCCCCTGTCCTTCGATATCTCTAGGAGTTTGCTCAAATTCATGTCCACTGAGTCAGTGATGCCATCCAACCATCTCATCCTCTGCCACTCCCTTCTCCTTTTGCCTTCTATCTTCCCCAGCATCAGGGTNGCCTGTGGCCTCTTCTAAAGATACATCGCACGATGCAGGGCCAGGAATGCAGGAGAGCCAAGTGGACGGGGTGGGGTGGGGAATGACTCAGTGGACACGCCAGCTACCCGCACGGAGCAATGAGCCCAGCACAAAGGCTGCAGCTGTTCACAGAGTCATCCGCAGTATTTCTGACACGGCAGATCCTCCCGGTGATGTCAGACGTCTTTCTTAAACAAAAGTGAAATGTGAGAAGGTGAAAAATTACAGCACTGCTGGAGGATATTTCCCCTTGTTCCAAGAACCGTATTCTTAAATGCCTATGTTTTTCCACAGTCTGGATCTCCCCCAGTTCGGTGAAAGTCATGAAGTTTCTTTCCAAGAAAACCTACCCTTTGGCTCCCTGCATTCTTGGTTATCTCAGCCCTGACCCCGCCACCCCCTGTGATGCAAGTCACTGAACAGGGAAAATGATTCATGGGGCTCTGAAGCAAACCGAATTCATTGAATTAGACATTGGAAAAGCGCCGAAGTGAGTCACCATCTCATCCCTTGCTCTGAGGGGGGCAGCACCACGCCTAGACCACTCCAGCCAGGAGAGAAGGAGCTGTGTTTTCAATAAGCTGGTTGGAGAAGGATCATTTCCAACCATAATAAGCCGCGTTCCTGTGTATACTCATGTTCCAACCACAACAAGGCACTGCAAAGTTGAACCCAAAGCAGAAAAGAAAGAATTAGCCAAAGCAAGGAGCCTGGTTCAGACCATGCTTTTGTGCAAATGAGAAAAAGTAGTCCCTGGGGGCGAAGGACTTCGATAAAGCCCACCCCTCCCCCGCCCTTCCATCCCTGTTGGGGCAGAAACTGCCAGAACTGGGGAGAATGGATTCACCCCACCCTCCACACCCAACTGCTTATCCTCACTCTGGGCAGAGAGGAGTCCCAGGACCATGGGCAATGAGTGACCTGGGAAGTACATTCAACCTTTTATACCTCCCACTTCCCCTTTGCCTGGTTAAAATCTCTCTCTTCCTACTTTGATCCCCATGGTTCCTGTTGCTAACACTTGGTAACACTATTTTTTTTTTTAATCTGACACCTAATAAATCCGAAGGCTGACAGGTAACATATCTTCATCTCCCTGGGTACCCTGCCCTAAAGGAATGAATGACTCTGGGAAAGAAGGAACACAGCCCTCCAACACTCACATCTCATTTTTTCCTCGCTCTAACTGAAGAGTATGACCTCACCTCCCTGAGGGAAAACGACCAACCAGTCCACAGTTGCCCTCTGGAGCAGAATTCCAGGTTGGCAAGGGAAATTCTTGAACACAGGGATCCTTGTGGCCATGGAACCTGAGCCCATTTTCCCTCCACGCGCCTCCTGTTTGGGCATCATTTCAGGACCAACTCCCTCAACCAAAGAGCATGTTAGAACCATCGAGAAGAGAGGAGCATCCTTTCTAACCCTTAGAACTCTCTTACATGAAGGCAAGGGCTGCTTTCCCAATGCCACTAGTCACAGCCACCATTCCTCTTGGGGACCATAGTGGAATCAGAGCACATCCCCCAAAACCACAGACCCAGGACCACCGATCCACCACTACCCAGAGCTTCTGGACCACTCCCCAGCCTGGTGTTATCAGCATCCTAAAAGGCCACCAAGACAGCTGCCAAAGGAACCCCTCATTTTGAGAAGAGGGTACCTGTCACAGCCAGAGGTCAGAAACGAAATGTCTAAGGCCCAGGCCAACCATCCGCAAGGTATCTGTCATTGTTGCTGTTTGTTGTTGACATTTAATTGTGCAATGCTATTTATATGAAAGATCCAGAATAGGTATGTCCATAGAAATGGAACTTAGATTGGCGGGAGCTGGAGGTGGGGGAGACAGGGACTGACTCCCCAGTGGGTATGGGATTTCATTTCCAGGAGATGAACATTGGAAACTAGAAAGAGGTGGTGGTTACACGATATTATAAAGGAACTAAAGGCCACTGAATTGTCCACTTCCGTGTGTTTAACTTGTGCCATGTTGATTTCACCTGAATTTGTTTTTTTTTTTTTTTTGACTGCTCCAGGTCTTAATTGTGGCATGTGGGATCTGTAGTTGCAACACGTGGGATTTAGTTCTCTGACCAGGTATTGAACCCAGGCCCCCTGCCTTGGAAGCATATACTCTTAGCCACTGGACTATCAGATAAGTCCCCACACTTGAAATTTCTTTTAGTAAATACCCCCCGCAAAAGAGAGAGTTCTGTTAAGAAAGAAACCATTTCATTTAAGAAACCAGAAGATCTGGCACCGCTAACCGCATCCCCGCGTAGCCCCAATCAGCAGATACAGGGCAGCGGCTCCAACATGGGGGAAGGGGCCCCTGCCCTTCGCATGGTCCTTCACCCTCATCTGAGTGTGTGACCCCGCCCCTATCCGCAACAAAGCTACTGATTTTCTGCAGGGAGTAAACAGAGTCCCCACTGAGCTGCCATCTTCAGGTGAGTGTACGGTGAGATCAGAAGCCAAGGTCTGAGAACACAGCTGGGAGAAAAACAGGGAGAGACCAGGAGGTGGTGATCAGAGAAGCAGACACAAGGACAAGCGAGGACCAGTGTGTTCCTGATCACTCTGCCCTGAGCAGCACCTCCTCCACCCTCCCAGCCTCTCCATCCCTTTACTCTGCTCTATTTTCCTCTAATGCTGAAGCTGAAGCTCCAATTCTTTGGCCACCTAANGAGGTGGTGATCAGAGAAGCAGACACAAGGACAAGCGAGGACCAGTGTGTTCCTGATCACTCTGCCCTGAGCAGCACCTCCTCCACCCTCCCAGCCTCTCCATCCCTTTACTCTGCTCTATTTTCCTCTAATGCTGAAGCTGAAGCTCCAATTCTTTGGCCACCTAATGCAAAGAACTGACTCACTGGAAAAGACCCCGATGCTGGGAAAGATTGAAGGTGGGAGGAGAAGGGGACAACAGAGGATGAGACGGTTGGATGGTATCACCAACTCGATGGACCTGAGTTTGAGCAAACTCCAGGAGTTGGTGATGGACAGGGAGGCCTGGCATGCTGCCATCCATGGGGTCGCAAGGAGTCGGACGCAACTGAGTGACTGAACTGAACTGAACAGGTTTTCCTCCCCAGCTCTCACTACTCCCTGACTTACTTTGGGTATTCGTCTCCTAGGGCTATCGTAACATACCACCACAAGTTGGCTGGCTTAAAGGACAGAGGTTTTTATACTCTCACAATTCTGGTGCCAAAAGTCCTAAATCAAGGTGTTGGCAGGGCTGCACTCCTTCCAAAGTCTCTAGGGAAGAATCCTTCCTGCCTCTTCCAGCTTCTGGTGGGTCCAGGTGTGTTCCTTGACTTGCAGGAGCATCACTCCAGTCTCTGCCTCTGTCTTCACGTTGCTTCCTTCCACCTGTTTCTTCTTCTCCAAACTCTCCTTTCCCTTATGAAAGACGTCGGTCATTGGATTTAGCATGTGTGCCTGTATGCTCAGTCCAACTCTTTGTGACCCCAGGCACTGTGGCTCATCAGGCTCCCCTGTCCATGGATTTCCCTAGAGCAGGTTGCCATTTCCTCCTCCAGGGGAACTTCCTGACCCAGGGATCAAACTCGTGTCTCTTGCGTCTCCTGCCCTGGCAGACAGGTTGTTATCGCTGGGGCACCTCGGAAGCCCTCATTGGATTTAGTGATGGATGATGTCATCTTGAGATCCTTCACTTAATTAAAGCTGTAAAGACCTTATTTCCAAGTAAGGTCTCATTCGCAGGCCCCAGGCTTTAGCATTTGGACATAATTTTTTTTCAGTGAGGGCCACAATTCAACCCATGAGACTATGCACTTTTTGTTTACTATGTGACTCATGTTGTGAAGTCTCATGAGAGTGAGGACTCTGCCCACTTGTTTCTGAGTCAGATCCCCAAAGCCTAGAACAATGTCTGGCACACAGCTCCTCAATAAATATTCACAGAATCAGTGAAGGAGGCATCTTGTGCGTGGCATGATGTTGGCTCAAGCCAAGTCAGCCAATAGGAAGGAACATGATAGCAACCTGGTATGTGAAAGTCAGCTATGAATATCAGGTAGATTTCAGAGATGAAAGTCTCCACAGAGGAGCCATCAGGGGAAAATGAAGAGAGCTCCAGTCCAACTAAGAGATTTGTCATGGAGACCACAAGCCTGTGCTGATACAGCTTCCTGACCCACCAGCTCAGGGACACAAATTCCTGATCTCCAGTGGTGGCTGGACAAAGAAACTTTGGGAAGAGTGAAGACGACCTGCCACTCCTGCTGGGGTATGTGCAGTAATTCCAGCCTGAGGGTTTTCGCTTGTTGGAGGGAGAGACACTCAGCATGTGGGTACCAACCCCCTGCTTCAGCACCTGCGGGTATGAGTTACATGTGCACATTTTGGGGCCTCACCCCATACCTTCCCAGTCAGAATCCCTGGGAGGGCAATGAGTGACTGCTGAGAACCCTAACGTTAGAGACCCAGTGAGCCTCTTGGTCTCTTGCAGTGGTCACTCCTAGGGCTTTCCCCTCCTCAACTGTCAGCATCCCACGTGACTGTGATTTGCTACAACCGCTGTCCTCACTCTAGGGAGAATCAATGCCCCTGCCCTAGTCTCTGGCCTTTTTTTTTTTTTTTCACACTGTCACCAGAGTTAAAAGAAATGCAAAAAAGCAAAATGGCTGTCTGAGAGGCCTTACAAATAGCTGTGAAAAGAAGAGAAGCGAAAAGCAAAGGAGAAAAGGAAAGATATAAGCATCTNTTTTTTTTTTTTTTTTTTTCACACTGTCACCAGAGTTAAAAGCTAGTAAAGAAAAGTAAAAGTGTTCATCACTCAGTCATGTCTGACTCTCTGTGACCCCATGGACTGTAGTCTGCCAGTCTCCTCTGTCCATGGAATTCTCCAGGCAAGAATACTGGAGTGGAGTGAATTCTCCAGGAGATCTTCCTGACCCAGGGATTGAACCTCAGTCTCCTGCATTGCAAGCAAATTCTTTACCATCTGAGCCACCAGGGGAAGCCTAGTAGAGATGGCACCATTTCTGGCTCCTATACCCTTGAATGGTTCCTCCACCATCTAGAGAGTAGACACAGCTGATCGCCTACCTAACAGCCATTTCTCCCTCATTTTGTTCTAAGGGAACCCAACAGAACCCTGATTGCATTTAGGCAATGAGTGAAAATGTGCCCATGGAAAGTGGGTCCTACCCCACCCACCACAGAAGACTAATTCTGATGGGTCTCCAATCAGTCGTCCTAATATCATTGCCATTTGCCAGGGATTGGTTCAGAGAGAGGCAGGTGACCCAATTCTGTCCAGTGAGGCACTGCTGGAGCCTGCTCCGTGCTTTGCAGAGGGTGGTGCTTTGGGGGGGTGTCTGCATTGGGTCTTCATTGCAGCATGCAGGCTCTTTGCTGTGGCACACAGGCTTTCTCTAGTTTTGGCAGTTCCGTTCAGTTCAGTTCAGTTCAGTTGCTCAGTCATGTCTGACTCTTTGTGATCCCATGGACTGCAGCACGCCAGGCTTCCCTGTCCACCACCAACTCCAGGAGCGTCCTCAAACTCATGTCTGTTGAGTCAGTGATGCCATCTAACCACCTCATCCTCTTTCATCCCCTTCTCCTCCTACTTTCAATCTTTCCCAGCATCAGGGTCTTTTCCAATGAGTCAGTTCTTCACATCAGGTGGCCAAAGTATTGGAGCTTCAACATCAGTCCTTCCAATGAATATTCAGGACTGATTTCCTTTAGGAGTGACTGGATCTCCTTGCAGTCCAAAGGACTCTCAAGAGTCTTCTCCAACACCATAATTCAAAAGCATCAATTCTTCGGTGCTCAGCTTTCTTTATCGTCCAACTCTCACATTCATATATGGCTACTGGAAAAACCATAGCTTTGGCTAGACGGACCTTTGTTGGGAAAGAAGTGTCTCTGCTTTTTAATATGCTGCCTAGGTTGGTCATAACTGTTCTTCCAAGGAGCAAGCATCTTTTAATTTCATGGCTTCAGTCACCATCTACAGTGATTGTGGAGCCCAAAAAACTAAAGTCTGTCACTGTTTCCATAGTTTCCCCATCTATTTGCCATGAAGTGATGGGATCAGATGCCATGTTCTTCAGTTTCTGAATGTTAAGTTTTAAGCCAACCTTTTCACTCTCCTCTTTCACTTTCATCAAGAGGCTCTTTAGTTCTTCACTTTCTGCCATAATGGTGGTGTCTCTGTGTATCTGAGGTTATTGATATTTCTCCCTGCAATCTTGATTCCAGCTTGTGCTTCATCTACCCTGGCATTTCACATGATGTACTCTGGATATAAGTTAAATAAGCAGGGTGACAATATACAATCCTTTCCGGATTTGGAGCCAGTCTATTGTTCCACGTCCAGTTCTAACTGTTGCTTTTTGACCCGCCTACAGATTTCTCAGGAGGCGGGTAAGGTGGTCTGGTATTCCCAACTGTTTAAGAATTTTCCACAGTTTGTTGTGATCCACACAGTCAAAGGCTTTGGTGTAGACAATAAAGTTTTTCTGGAACTCTCTTGCTTTTTCAATGACCCAACTTATGTTGGCAGTTTGATCTCTGGCTCCTCTGGCTTTTCTAAATCCAGCTTGAACATCTGGAATTTCTCAGTTCATGCACTGTTGAAGCCTGGCTTGGAGAACTGGGGCACGTGAGGGCTTCTCTCTAGTTGTGGCTCGGGCTTCTCTTGGGGATCACGGGCTCTAGAGCTCAGAGGCTCTCTCGTTGAGGTACACGGGCTTAGTTGCCCTGAAACCTGTGTGATCTTAGTTCCCCAAATAGAGATCAAACTCATGCCCCCTGCATTTTGGAAGACAGATTCTCAACCACTGGACCACCAGGGAAGTCCCAGTGGTGGATGTTCTTAGTCATGGTTGTTTAAGCTCCTCATTTGCACAGCAGTGGTAAGGAAAGGATTCCTACTCTAGGGTTCTGGGGATGGCCGAACACCCAACACTTGACAGATGAGATCCACAGCAGTTTATAGTCACATATGCTCAGGCCTGGGGAGGGGATAGGAAACAGCATGCCACGCAGGGCGAGGAGGGCTGCGCTCAGGAATGGAGTAAATAAGCGGGGGCGTGGGAGGCAGGCTCTGCAGTAGCAAAAGGGTGGGATGCCCTGTGGCTCTCCTGGGAGGATGGGATAGGCTTGTTGGGGTAAGTCTGTGATCTGGCAGGAAACTGAAGCCCTGTCTCAGGGATGAGCAGCACCAGGGCCTGGGCCTGGGACAGTGAGGTGTTTTTGGCTGGTCGACCTTACCTGTGAGAGCAGGATAGGAAGAAGGGAGGGGAACTAGCCCTTCCAGCTTCAGATGACAAAGCAGCACATACTCAGTCCAGTCGCTGTGTTGTGTCTGGCCCTTTGCGACCCCATGGACTGCAGCACGCCAGGCCTCCCTGTCCATCACCAACTCCCAGAGTGTACTCAAACTCATGGTCACTGAGCCAGGNGGAACTAGCCCTTCCAGCTTCAGATGACAAAGCAGCACATACTCAGTCCAGTCGCTGTGTTGTGTCTGGCCCTTTGCGACCCCATGGACTGCAGCACGCCAGGCCTCCCTGTCCATCACCAACTCCCAGAGTGTACTCAAACTCATGGTCACTGAGCCAGGGATGCCATCCAACCATCTCATCTTCTGTTGTCCCCTTCTCCTCTTGCCTTCAATCTTTCCCAGCATCAGGGTCTTTCCCAATGAGTCAGTTCTTGGCATCAGGTGGCCAAAGTATTGGAGTTTCAGCTTCAGCACCAGTCCTTCCAGTGAATATTCAGGACTGGTTTCCTTTAGGATGGACTGGTTGGATCTCCTTGCAGTCCAAGGGACTCTCAACTACTGAGCTTTAATTTCAGCTCAGGCACCACAGGGTGCTAGGCAAGCATCCTTAGGACCTCCTACTCAGCCCGAGTTGACAGCATCCCACAGTATCCCACTCTGAGCGGCTTTACCTGCTGGCCTTTGAGTCTTCTCCTTGCCTCCCCTGCCACCACACGCCCCTCCTTTCACAGCCTTCCCAGCCACTGGAAGCCGGGAGCACTGGATAAAGGCTCCAAGAGCCTCGGCTTCCAGGTGAGCAATCCTGGCCACCCTCTGCCTACCTCCCAGTAGACCTCATCTTAGCAGCTCAACAACATGCTCTTGTATTGGTTTCTCCTCCCTCCCTGCCTCGTGTCCCCAGTCTCTCAATCCTCCCCCAAATAAGTGGTATCAGGCTGTGCTTTTGGGAGAATCCAGAATAAAGAGACACAGGTTTGATTCCTGGATGGAGAAGATCCCCTGGAGGAGGACATGGCAACCCACTCTAGTATTCTTGCCTAGAGAATCCTAAGGACACAAGAGCCTGGCAGGCTGTGGTCCATGCCACAGGTTTACAAAGAGTTGGACACAACTGAAGATATGAGGAATACCAAGAATAATAAAGTTACTTGTACCTGGACACCGTTTCATGAAGAAATGATGTCTCGTACTTTGAGAGAACAAAGGTGAGGATGAGAGCCAACATGCACAGGATGGCGGAGGGGAAATATGAGAAGAGCTGGGGACCCCTGGTGACGTCACGGAGGTGCTGACCCCAACCAGCTCCTTCCCTACCTATTGTTAGAAGGAGATGATGTAGCCCCGCCCCCCAGCCCATCACTTAGACTCCCTATTCCATCATTTAGGCCACTAAGTGATCTTTAAGATGTTCAAGAACATCTGTGTCAGTAGCAAGCAAAAGAAGGGCTTTAATTTTAGACCAGAGAAGCCACAGTCTCAGATGGAAGATCAGCTGGACGTGTCAGCTGTCACAGAAACATCCTCTTGGGCATCTTGCAGAAGAAGAGCCCAGGAGTCCAAATGTGCCGTCTGCCAAAGCCTGTCCCCGGGTCACAGTTTGTCATGAGCGTAACTATGTGTCATAACTTTGGCCATTCTTATTCCAATCTTGTTGTCTTCAGCTGTCACTTGAATTTCACTAGCGTGATTCTAGCCACATAATTGCGGAGGAAATTCTTTGTCAGAGTCACACAAGCACAATTATAGCCGCTAATGCCTGAGTTTCTCATGACAACAGCCTCTGCAAAGCCACCACGTTCAAGCATCTCAGCTATGCGTCAGCCACTGCCATGCGACTGGCATGTGGGGTTTTGCGTGGAGTCTGTGAAACATTAAATAAGACGGAGGCTCTGAAAGCATGCTTTCCTGGTGCTCTCTGCTCAGCGATAATGTGAGTGATTAGAGATCTATTTTTAACTCTTTGGAAGATACTAATTAGCATTTAGCTGATTTACCCCAATTAGGCAAATAGTTGTTTAATGAGAAATCTTCACAAGTAAGATGGTTCACATTACCCTCGCAGAGGAATTAAACAGACCCCCCACAAAGCCTGGTGGAGGGATGGGGCGAGTCAGTACAAGTGTTTCCTATATATTTATAGGCATTTGCTAGCATGAACAATTGGGCTTCCCTGGTGGCTCAGACAGTAAAGAATCCGCCTGCAATGCAGGAAACCTGGGTTCGATCCCTGGGGGAGAAGATCCCCTGGTGGAGGGCATGGCAACCCACTCCGGTATTCTTGCCGGGAGAATCCCATGGACAGACTAGCATGGCGAGCTACAGACCACAGGGTCACAAAAAGCTGGACACAACTGAGGGACTAAGCACAGACAGTGTGAACAATTAGTGCATGTTATCAGATTTTAGCTCATTCTCTCATGCTCTTAACAACACCTCCAGAAGTTCTCGGCACTCCTTAGCATTTGCTGAGTTGTCTTGATTGCCATCCCATAATACTCACTATGAGCATCTACCCTGAGCTGAAATGCGGATACAATAACCAGTAAGTCCCCTTGTCTTTTAGCATTTAGGGTCAGAGCTGTCTGACCAGGAGCAAGGCATGGCCTCTCCATGTCTCAGTGTCCCCATATGAAAAATGGGGACAGTAACGCCCAGCTTCCAGCCAGCGCTGGTACATAAGACTTCGCTCTGAGAAGGACCTGAGCTTGCTTTAATACAATGCTCTTGCTATCTGGAAATGCTTAATACTTTTTGAACAAAGGGTCCCACATGTTCATTTCTCACTGGGCCCCACAAATTGCACAGCCCATCTTGGGGACAGGAAAATATACAGTGTAGAGATTTAGAAGAATTAAATAAGGGAATATATTTAAAGTACATAGCTTCCCTGGTGGCTCAGTGATAAAGAATCTATCTACCAATGCAGGAGACACGGGTTCGATCCCTGATCCAGGAGGCTCCCACATGCTGCGGAGCAAATAAGCCCGTGGGTCACCACTACTGAGACCGTGCTCTAGGGCCCAGGAGCCGTGACTATTGTGTCCACAGCCACTGAAGCCCATGTGCCCTAGAGCCCGTGCTCCACAGCAAGAAAAGCCACCGCGAAGGGAGCCCCAAGTACCACAACTGAAGAGTGGGCCCCCACTCGACGCAACTAGAGAAAAGCCCTAGCAGCAGTGAAGACCCAGCACAGCCAACAATAGATGACTTTTTTAAATGATCCTTTTAAAAAGTACATAAAACCTTCACATAGGATAAGTTCTCAAAAACGGTATAACCATCCCAGCTAAGTAGTTAAATCCAAAATGAATGGATCAGTATTTTCTGAAGGCCTCCTACCCATCTAATCGAAGGACCATTCGTTATATTCTGCTTAACTTTCTTTAAGACCAGCTGTGAGTACATTTCTGGCCTCAACTTTGAATCTTCATTTTCAAGTAATTAACATGGTGCGCTTCACTCCTCCCAGTTTTTTGTTTCTTAATATTAGCAGTTTATTCTTGGTTGCACTGTGTTGTCATTGCTGCTCAGGGGCTTTCTCCAGTGGTGTGAGTGGGGGCTTCTCTGGTTTTGGCCCCATGGCTCTAGAGCATAAGCTCGGTCGTTGTGCTGCTTGGGCTTAGTTCTTCCACAGCATGTGGCATCTTCCCAGACCAGGGATCAAACCCATGTCCCCTGAGTTGGTGGCAGATTCCTATGTACTGTACTGCCAGGGAAGTGCCCCTGCCCCAGTCAGTCTCGTCAAAACATCCTCCTCTCCACAGCTCTGGTTGACTTGAGCACCGCATACCCAAAAAGTCCTTTGACCAGCCCCACTGAGTTAACAAGTACTTAAGTGGTTCTTTCAATTCAATCACTTTTCTTCCTTCAATTGACCAATTAATTCTCCCAAAATGCTTCCAGAAGTAAAACGATATGCAGGGGACAGTGCAGGTTAGAAGTGAAGACTTTTTTTTTAATCTCTACAAACTGATAACGTTTGATACATGTCCACAATTCCTTATCCATAATCCTGAAATCTATAAAGCTCTAAAAAAAGAAATTGGAAATAAATTTGTGGCAAATATATTTGGTTGCAAAACCAAACCTGAAAGTGATGTGGGGCTATTTGTAACCTGTTTAGAATAATACTGTGGGTATGACAAAATGTACCATGTGTAAATTGAATTATCCTTCTAAACTCAAAAGGAAAATTCTGAACATCTGACCTCATGTTTTTGAATACGAGACTATGGTCCTAGGTCAGGTTTACACCATCCTTTCCCAGCTTGCTTCCTAACCAACAAAGCCGCACATTAAAGACAGGAGCTGGGGTTACTTGTACACATGTATTCGCTGAGGCTTTATTCAGAAGAGCCAAAAGGTGGAAGCAACTCAAGTGTCCACTGACAGGTGAATGAATAAACAAAAGGTGATCTATATACACAGTGGGATATTGTTTAGCCTTTAAAAATGGAATTATATAATATATGCATGCGTGTGTTCTGTTCCTCAGCCGTGTCCAACTCTTTGTGACCTCAAGGACCGTAGCCCACCAGGCCCCTCTGTCCGTGGATTTCTCCAGGCAAGAATACTGAAGTGGGTTGCCATTTCTTCCTCCAATGCTGGTCTTCTGTTTCCAGCAACAGGCCAAACAGCATCACCTGAATATCCTCCCACCGCCAGGCACCACAAAGTGCTGAACAAAATATGACTAATAACTTTCTAAACTCATAGCCTAATTCCTAAGCAATTAAGAGATAGGCAGCCTTGGGGCAGAAAGAAAAAAAGACAAAAATGAAACAAAAATCAGCATAGTGAACATGAACCAATGCTGAGATTGCTCTATATAGGTGAGAGAGCTGACAAGTTTTGGTAACTAAGGAATTTATGTGTTTTTTCTCTCTGTTTGTTGACTGCACTGTGGGATCTTAGTTCTCTGACCAGAGATTGAACCCATGTCCCCGTGCAGTGGAAGAGCAAAATCTGAACCACTGGACCACCAAGGAAGTCCAGAAACGTATGTTTCAATGCCACACCTAGACAGGAGAGGAGGCTTTAGGTCTGACCAGTTGATGAGTTGGAGATGAGGTCCCTGGGATGATCCAAGAAAAAAAAAATCTGCCTGTTGGCCCACGAAGATGGCAAGGACATTCGTTGTCTTGGCCTGGACTTGGAGAGGGCTCGCCGTNTAACAAGTACTTAAGTGGTTCTTTCAATTCAATCACTTTTCTTCCTTCAATTGACCAATTAATTCTCCCAAAATGCTTCCAGAAGTAAAACGACATGCAGGGGACAGTGCAGGTTAGAAGTGAAGACATTTTTTTTTTTTAATCTCTACAAACTGATAACCTTTGATACATGTCCACAATTCCTTATCCATAATCCTGAAATCTATAAAGCTCTAAAAAAAGAAATTGGAAATAAATTTGTGGCAAATATATTTGGTTGCAAAACCAAACCTGAAAGTGATGTGGGGCTATTTGTAACCTGTTTAGAATAATACTGTGGGTATGACAAAATGTACCATGTGTAAATTGAATTATCCTTCTAAACTCAAAAGAAAAATTCTGAACATCTGACCTCATGTTTTTGAATACGAGACTATGGTCCTAGGTCAGGTTTACACCATCCTTTCCCAGCTTGCTTCCTAACCAACAAAGCCGCACATTAAAGACAGGAGCTGGGGTTACTTGTACACATGTATTCGCTGAGGCTTTATTCAGAAGAGCCAAAAGGTGGAAGCAACTCAAGTGTCCACTGACAGGTGAATGAATAAACAAAAGGTGATCTATATACACAGTGGGATATTGTTTAGCCTTTAAAAATGGAATTATATAATATATGCATGCGTGTGTTCTGTTCCTCAGCCGTGTCCAACTCTTTGTGACCTCAAGGACCGTAGCCCACCAGGCCCCTCTGTCCGTGGATTTCTCCAGGCAAGAATACTGAAGTGGGTTGCCATTTCTTCCTCCAATGCTGGTCTTCTGTTTCCAGCAACAGGCCAAACAGCATCACCTGAATATCCTCCCACCGCCAGGCACCACAAAGTGCTGAACAAAATATGACTAATAACTTTCTAAACTCATAGCCTAATTCCTAAGCAATTAAGAGATAGGCAGCCTTGGGGCAGAAAGAAAAAAAGACAAAAATGAAACAAAAATCAGCATAGTGAACATGAACCAATGCTGAGATTGCTCTATATAGGTGAGAGAGCTGACAAGTTTTGGTAACTAAGGAATTTATGTGTTTTTTCTGTTTGTTGACTGCACTGTGGGATCTTAGTTCTCTGACCAGAGATTGAACCCATGTCCCCGTGCAGTGGAAGAGCAAAATCTGAACCACTGAACCACCAAGGAAGTCCAGAAACGTATGTTTCAATGCCACACCTAGACAGGAGAGGAGGCTTTAGGTCTGACCAGTTGATGAGTTGGAGATGAGGTCCCTGGGATGATCCAAGAAAAAAAAAATCTGCCTGTTGGCCCACGAAGATGGCAAGGACATTCGTTGTCTTGGCCTGGACTTGGAGAGGGCTCGCCGTGAAGAGCTGGCATTTGCTCTTGAGTAAGATTCGGACCCACTGAAGCATTTGGAGTAGAAGAGAGACAGATATGACTTAAGTGTTAACAAAAACAAAGTGACTCCCACTAGACTAGAGAAAACAAGCGGAATCAGGCAGTCCAGGAGGAAGACTATGCAGTAATCAGAGGAACCGATGCTGGCGCTTTGGGTCGGAGAGGAAGCAGTAGGCGTGGGGATAAGTGCTTGGATTCTGGATGCAAACGAAGATGAACCCAGTGATACTTGTGGCTGGATTAATTACACAGCAGGAGAGGAAACGCAAAGTCAAGGGGGGTTCCAACACCTCAGTTATTTTAATACATAAATGTTTAAAGTTTGAAATACTTATTAGGCATCCCAAGAGGGATAATGAGCAGGAAACAGGACACAGAAGTAGGAGCAGAAAATTCGGCACATATCAATATAGACATACTTGGAGACATTTCGATTTGGTTCCAGACCACTGCAATATTGTGACAGAGTGAGTCATGAATTTTTCTGGCTTCCAGTGCACATAAAAGTTATGTTTATACTATACTATAGTCCGTTAAGTGTGCAGTTACATTACATCAAAAAAAGTACATATCTTAACTAAAAATATTTTATTGCTTAATACAAAACACTAAACAACGTAAGTCAGGAAGTGTTTTAAATATAATAATACATGGTATTCTAAGTATTTTAAGTTGTGTTACTGGGAAAGAACATACAAGGAGTATGAAATTTTAATAAGTAAGGAATGTGTTATAACCTCTGGGATAATCACTAAAAGAATAGAAAAAGTATTCCTAACTTCCAGACAATATAGAAGAAAAAAGAGAGCCAAAAAGGAATTAAAGAGAAAGAAGGAAAAAAATATTTTATGGACTTCCCTGGTGGTCCAGTGATTTAAGAATCTGCCTTCCAACAGAGGGGACGTGGGTTCAATCCTTGTTCAGGGAACTAAGATCCCATAGGGCAGGGCAATTAAACCTGATGCAGCCCAATAAATAAAAATTAAAAATTAAGTAAATTTAATTAATTAATTTTAAAAAAGATTTTATTGCTAAAAACTGCTAACCATCATCTGAGCATTCATCAAGTCGTAATATATTTGCAAAAGTAACATCAGAGATGACTGATCACAATCACCATAACAAAGACAATAATGATGAAAAAGTTGGAAATATCTCGAGAATTACCAATATGTGACACAGGGACATGAAGTGAGCAAATGTTGTTGGAAAAATGGTGCCAATAGACTTGCTCAATGCAGTGTTGCCATAAACCTTCAATTTGTAAAGAACTCTAGTGTCTTCAGAGTGCAGTAAAATGAGATATGCAAATAGTATCCTTATGCAAATGGTACTGAGAACCATGGGGCTAGTGCGAGTTGACAGAAAAGAGGTCCAGGTACCATATGCCAATATCAAGAGGACAGAACAGAGGAGAGAGATAGTAGAGGAGACAGAACATTCCAGAGAGGAAGG
Organism: Neotragus moschatus; assembly: GCA_006410615.1. NCBI lineage: Eukaryota > Metazoa > Chordata > Mammalia > Artiodactyla > Bovidae > Neotragus > Neotragus moschatus. The sequence continues at coordinate 1,170,756 of SJYA01002571.1, read as the reverse complement.
AGGAAAATCTGGGAAAAGCGTGTGCTGCCAACAGAGTCAAGAAGTGATTTGAGGAGAGAGAGCGACTGGCAGGCCAAGTACTGCTGGTGGTTCAAGTCCAAAGACAACTGAGATCAGCCATGAGAGATGGCAGCATGGGGACCATCGGTGATCTCGATGAGAGCAGTCTGGGTGGACTGCTGGGGGTGAGAGCCTGTTAGAAAGGCTTACAAAGAGTGGGAGGAAACAACACAAGAGTCCTTCAACAGATGAGTGGATAAAGACAGCGTGATGCCTCTGCACAATGGAGTACTTCTACCATCATAAAAAGGAAGGACGCGCTCATACATGCTCCAACGTAGAAGAATCTTCAAAGCATCACAGTGACTGAAAGGAACCAGTCACGAGTGACCACGTGTTGTACGATTCCAGTTATATGAAATATCCAGCAAGCACAATCTATAGAGACAGAAAGCATATTAGTGGTTACCAGAGACTGGGGGAGTCTGGGGGAAGCAGGGGAAAGGGGAGTGACTGCTTCATGGGAACAAGATTTGCATTTGAAATGATGAACAGTTTTGGAACTAGACCAGTGACAGTCACATCACATTGTGAACGCACTTCATGTCCTGAATCATACAATTTCACACAGCTACAGTGGTACCTTTGTGTGTATTTTACCACAATTAAAAAAAATGAAGAGAATGGGGGAGTGAGATTACAGACAGCACAAATGGAAACTGTACTGTAAAAAAGGAGAGAAATAGAGTGGGGCTCCAAACAAGGTCAAGAAAAGTGCGTGTACTAATGAGAATGAATGAAGAAAAACAAAACTGATGACTCAGGAGAGAGAGGAAGGAACTGTTGGAGGATGACCTCGAGCAGAGGAGAAAGAGGACATCCGTCACAGGAGGCAGGGGTTGGCCTTGGCCAGGAGCCGGGGCATTTCCCCCACGGGAGGATGGGGGACGGGGCGCGTGAGAGCACAGATGCAGCCTGTCGGTGGACAGATGGAGTGGTGAGGGTCCACCGAGGCCTCTCTCTGAGACACAGAGACTGAGAATGGGGAACAGATATGAGCGGTCCTTTACGAGTCGGGGGAGTGACTGAACCAGGGAAACAGTCCAATGCCCACACTTCACTGAGAGTTACTGATCACCTGTTTCCAGTGAGACCGTCTCCTGCCCCTGCTGCTTCCAGCTGTGTAGGGACAGGCTCAGAATACAGAGCGAGTGGGCTTCACCAGGACTGGGATTTAGCCAACTGTGACAAGGAGTTATATGTGTCAGTGTGACTGGGCTCCAGNGATTTTAGTTCCCCTATCAGGGATGGAACCCATGCTTCCTGCATTGAAGAATGGAGTCTTCACCACTGGACCGCCAGGGAAGTCTGGAGTCTGTGCTTTTTAAACCCCTCTGTCATATGCCAAGGCCAGTCAAAACAGGGACATTCTACTTGTGGTTTTCTGCCCAGATGGCAGGCTCTGAGGAGTTTTGCTGAAGGAGTCTCTTCCGCCAGACTTCTCCCCTAACCTGCAACACTAGAACAAGCACAGCTGAAATCAAGATTGCCTGGAGAAGCATCAGTAACCTCAGATAAGCTAATGGCACCACCCTTAGGGCAGAAAGCAAAGAGGAACTAAAGAGCCTGTTGATGAAAGTGAAAGGGGGGAGTGAAAAAGCTGGCTTAAAGCTCAACATTCAAAAGACAAAGTTCATGGCATCTGGTCCCATCACTTCATGGCAAATAGATGGGGAAACAATAGAAACAGTGAGAAACTTATTTTCTTGGGCTCTAAAATCACTGCAGATGGTGACTGCAGCCATGAATTTAAAAGACGTTTGCTCCTGGGAAGAAAAGCTATGACCAACCTACATAGCATATTAAAAAGCAGAGACATTACTTTGCCAACAAAGGTCTATCTAGTCAAAGCTATGGTTTTTCCAGTAGTCACATATGGATGTGAGGGTTGGGCCATAAAGAAGGTTGAGTGCCAAAGAACTGATGCTTTCAAATGGTGGTGTTGGAGAAGACTCTTTAGCATCCCTTGGACTGCAAGGAGATCAAACCAGTCAATCCTAAAATAAACCAGTCCTGAATATTCTTTGAAAGGACTGATGCTGAAGCTAAAGCTGTAATACTTTGACCACCTGATGCAAAGAACTGACTCATTGGAAAAGACCCTGATGCTGGGAAAGATTAAAGGCAGAAGGAGAAGGGGGCAGCAGAAAATGAGATGGTTAGATGGCATCACCGACTCTGTGGACATGAGTTTGAGCAAGGTCTGGAAGTTGGTGATGGACAGGGAGGCCTGGTGTGCTGTACTCCATGTGGTCACAAAGCGTCAGACATGACTGAGCAACTGAACTGACTGACTGAACCTGCAACCCTGCCTGCTATTGTGATGGTTGTTAAGTCACTAAATCACGTCCAACTCTGCGACCCCACGGACTGCAGCACGCCAGGCTCTCCTTTCCTTCACTGTCTCCTGGAGTTTGCTCAAACTCATGTCCGTTGAGTCGATGATGCTATCAAACCATCTCACCCTCTGCCACTTTCTTCTCCTTTTCCCTTTTGTCTTTCCCAGCATCAGGGATTTTTCCCAACAGTGTCTGCTGCTGCTGCTACTGCTGCTAAGTCGCTTCAGTCATGTCCGACTCTGTGCGACCCCATAGACGGAAGCCTACCAGGCTCCTCTGTCCCCGGGATTCTTCAGGCAAGAACACTGGAGTGGGTTGCTATTTCCTTCTCCAGTGCAGGAAAGTGAAAAGTGAAAGTGACGTCACTCAGTCATGTCCAACTCTTAGCGACCCCATGGACTGCAGCCTACCAGGCTCCTCCATCCATGGAATTTTCCAGGCAAGAGTACTGGAGTGGGGTGCCATTGCCTTCCTCACCACTAAGAGTCCACCCTCTGCACCGAGGCTCCTCTGATAAAATACAAGGATCCCATACAGGCTTGAAGAAATTACTCTACAATATAGTCTAAAAAACGGTACTGCCTGTTGACCTCTGGCAAAGTACTTGACCTCGTGCTTCCATTTCCTCACCTGTAAAATCAGCATAACAATTATACCTCTGTCCTGGATTGTCACACAGATGAAGTGAGTGATTCTACGTAAAACCTGGGAGATAGTGAAGGACAGGCAAGCCTAGCATGCTGCAGTCCATGGGGTCACAAAGACTTGGACAGGACTTAGCCACTGAACAACAGCAACAAATATAANTAAAATCAGCATAATAATTATACCTCTGTCCTGGATTGTCACACAGATGAAGTGAGTGATTCTACGTAAAACCTGGGAGATAGTGAAGGACAGGCAAGCCTAGCATGCTGCAGTCCATGGGGTCACAAAGACTTGGACAGGACTTAGCCACTGAACAACAGCAACAAATATAAAGGCTGATACATACTAGGTACAACTGGTGTGGCTCTTAACCGTGTGTTCAGGCATTCAGAGGCAAAATTTGGATGGACCCTTTAAAAGCCTGGCAGGAACCCAAGTTTTTTGTTGTTGTGTTTTTTTAATAGCAACAACAAAAGTGCAGTTTCTGCAGTTTCTTTTCAAGTAAGACAAACTGTTCAAAACTGAACAAGCGTTAGTAAGAAGTGAGTGACTGACTATTCACTTGGTTGCCGAGGAAACTCTCTAGGTTGGAGAAAAGATTGTGGTGGAGGCTGATGCTGACTCCAGAAAGAGCTCATAGAACTCTGCCCTTGAGGAAAAGTGAGCAAGGAGGCTCCCAGGGCGTTTTAAAGCTGAACCCTGTGGTTCCAAGAAAGCCTCAGGTATCAGCAGAAATCCTGCTTCTCTCTAAAGCTTCGGCAAATCTACTCAAGACAGACAAGAAAAAGATAGGCATTACTGGGATAAGCCACACCCTTGTTCTCAAGTCAGCAGGGCTGCCTGTGGGCTGTTTGTATCCTGAGTTATTACATGGGAGAAAGCTAAATATTTCTCCAGTGAAAAAGAAAAAAGAGTGTAGGGTGAGCAGGAGTAAGGAAAGGTCACTGGGAGGACCTAGATGTTGATATTTCTGGAAAAGTTACCTCCCTATTATAGTCCAAATTTGCTCTGGACTCTTTTCATTATGGTGAAACACACACAACATAAAATTTACCTTTTTACAGCGTACGGTTTGCATTCACGCTGTTGGGCCACCATCCCACTAACTCCGCAACCGCCCTGTGGAGCCTTCCCAGAACAATCCCCACCCCCGCGTCCTCTGCCTGCCCTTCGTCTGTAGAAAAACTCTAGTCAAAGAATACAGTTCATCAGAGAANTGAAACACACACAACATAAAATTTACCTTTTTACAGCGTACGGTTTGCATTCACGCTGTTGGGCCACCATCCCACTAACTCCGCAACCGCCCTGTGGAGCCTTCCCAGAACAATCCCCACCCCCGCGTCCTCTGCCTGCCCTTCGTCTGTAGAAAAACTCTAGTCAAAGAATACAGTTCATCAGAGAAACAAGCAAATGCAGAAAGAAAAGAAAACAGTCAAGCAAGACAAAATAATAACAGTCCTTAAGCACTCAAGGACCTCCTCAAGGACTATAGATAATATTCTGATAAGATTCTATATCTTTTGAGCTGTTTTACAGATCCTGATGAGCTCAGATGGTAAAGAATCCACCTGCAATGCAGGAAACCTGGGTTTGATCCCTGACTTGGGAAAATCCCCTGGAGAAGGGAATGGCTACCCACTCCAGTATTCTTGTCTGGAGAAATCCAGGGACAGGGGGGCCTGGCGGGCCNGCTATAGATAATATTCTGATAAGATTCTATATCTTTTGAGCTGTTTTACAGATCCTGATGAGCTCAGATGGTAAAGAATCCACCTGCAATGCAGGAAACCTGGGTTTGATCCCTGACTTGGGAAAATCCCCTGGAGAAGGGAATGGCTACCCACTCCAGTATTCTTGTCTGGAGAAATCCAGGGACAGGGGGGCCTGGCGGGCCACAGTCCATGGGGTCACAAAGAGTCAGACATGACTGAGTAACTAACACTTTCACTTCAGCTTCTGTTGGGAGAAAATCAAAATGTGACCAACCTGTTCCATAGACTCTAGGATGCTAGGAAGAGTGTCTACGTGCTAGAGTAGACAGCAGGCAGAACGGTTAGGTCACTAAGACAGAAAACGGCAAAGAAAAGCTGGTTTGAGAGGGAAAATAGGGGGTTTCTTTTTGGAAGTATTGAATGTGAGGATTCCCGATGTCCAGGAGGTAGCTGGTGAGGTTTTCTTCAGTCCTTGTGGCAAACTACAAAATCCGTGTCTGATCACTTGCCCCAATGCTGCACAATCAGAAAGTGGGGAAAAAAATAGACAATGTGAATCCAGGACATTTTGGCTCCCATAGCTGCGGGGATTTTTTCTACCTCACAAATGCTGTCTTCTTACTTTATTACTGTCCTTTTAATCTCTGCCTCTGTTGAGACAGTATCACTAATACTTTAAATTCTTTTCTTAGTACTCATGTGGCTTAAAAACATCATGAACTGGCCTGACAGCCTCAAGGAAAAACCTATCAATTCCAGAAGATTTCTGTAGAAATGTCATATTGGTTCTACAGTTTATATAAAAATGCAAACGACTTATAATTCAGTCAAAACAACTTTGAAAAATAAGAACAAAGCTGAAGGACATACATTACCTAGATTTCAAGGCTACTATAAAGCTATAGTAGTCAGCAATATAGTATTGGCAAGAGATAGTTGTAAGACAAGTGGAAAAGAATAGAGTCCAGAAATAGACAGCATATGTGTGGTGAACTAATATCTAACAAAGATGTCAAGGGTTCTTTAATGGGCAAAAGATAGTCCTTCCCTATAGAAATGCTGCTTGAACAATTAGATATTCACTGAGAAGAAAATGGACCTCCAATCTTACCTCACACCATATACAGAAGTAAACTCAAATGTATCACAAACCTAAAAGTGAAAGCTAAAACTAAAATATCTAGGAAAGAAATAGAAAATCTTTTTAGTCTTGAGGTAGACAAAAAGCTCTTGGGACATAGAAAAGCACAAGTATTTTAAAAATACATATTAATAAAGGGGCTTCCCTGGTAGCTCAGCTGGTAAAGAATCCACCTACAATGCGGGACACCCCGGTTCAATTTCTGGGTCGGGAGGATCTGCTGGAGAAGGGATAGTCTACCTACTCCAGTATTCTGGCCTGGAAAATCCCTCAGACGGAGGAGCCTGGAGGGCTACAGTCCATGGGGTCACAAAGAGTCGGACATGACTAAGTGACTAAGCACACAGCACAGCGTATTAATAAGTGAACTTCATCAAAACTGAAAGCCTCTGTCTATTCAATGGAATGGTTGAGACAATGCAAAAACGAACCGCAGACCAGGAGAAACACTGGACATATCTTAAGAACATAAAATGTTTAGAGTTTAATCATAAAAAGTCAAACTCATCCGTTTTTTTAATGGGCAAAAGATTTCAAATGCTTTCACTAAAGGGGATATACAAATGGCTAATAAGCACATGAAACTATTCTCAACATCATTAGTCACTGGGAAAATGCAAATTAAAAGCACAATGAGTTAACACCATACACCCACTAGAATGGCTAAAATTAAAAGACCAGCTATGCCATGTTGGCAAGGAAGTGGAGCAACGGGAGGCGTAAAACTGTGCTTTGGAAAACAGTTTGGCAGTTTCTAAAAAAATTAAACACACACCTAACATATGACCCAGAAATTCTGCTTCTAGATTTCTACCCAGGAAAAATGAAAACATATGTACTCCAAAGATCTGTACATGAACGTTCACAGCAGCTTTCTTTAAATAAATGGTGTTACATTAAAATGCTTCACAGCAGTATAAAGGAATGATACAGTGATACACGTGAAAACACGGAAGAGCCTTGAAAATATTATGAGTGTCTCAGTAATTCTTTCATGGCACCTAAGCCAAAATGTGGTGATTTAGTCGCTAAGTCGTGTCTGACCNCTTTAAATAAATGGTGTTACATTAAAATGCTTCACAGCAGTATAAAGGAATGATACAGTGATACACGTGAAAACACGGAAGAGCCTTGAAAATATTATGAGTGTCTCAGTAATTCTTTCATGGCACCTAAGCCAAAATGTGGTGATTTAGTCGCTAAGTCGTGTCTGACCCTTTATGACCCCATGGACTGTAGCCCACCAGGCTCCTCTGTCCATGGGATTTCCCAGGCAAGAATACTGGAGTGGGTTGCCATTCCCTTATCCAGGGGATCTTCCTGACCCAGCGATCGAACCTGGGCCTTCTGCATCTCCAGTGGATCCTTTGCTAAGTGAGCCACCAGAGAAGCCCTGCTAAGACCAAATAACTAATTGTGTTGAGAGGTTAGGGCCAAACAACTTCATAACAGTAGTGTTGAACAGAAGTCTTGTGCTTCTCTCAGAAATTGTAAATGTCCATGGTGAGTTTGCTGTGGTGTCCCAGGGTGTTTCAGCACCATCTGGGAACCATGCAGGAAGAACAGTTACTGTTGGAAGCAACCAAGATATCCTTCAGTACGTGAATAGATAAATACATTGTGGTACTTCCAGACAATGGAATATTACCTAATGCTAAAAAGGAATGAGCTATCAAGCAATGGAAAAGCATGGAGGAATCTTAAAGGGATATTACTAGGTGAAAAGGAGCCAGTCTGAAAAGGCTGCATACTATTGTTGCTGTTCAGTCGCTCAGTCGTGTCTGACTCTCTGTGACCCCATCACTGCAGCGTGCCAGGCTTCCCTGTCCTTCACTATCTTCTGGAGCTTGCTCAAACTTATGTCCATTGAGTCAGTGATGCCATCCAACCATCTCATCTTCTGTCATCCCCTTCTCCTCCTGCCTTCAATCTTTCCCAGCATCAGGGTCTTTTCCAATGAGTCAGTTCTTCGAATCAGGTGGCCAAAGTATTGGAGTTTCAGCTTCAGCATCACTCCTTTGAATGAATATTTAGGATTGATGTCCTTTAGGATTGACTGGTTTGATATCCTTGCAGTCCAAGGGACTCTCAAGAGTCTTCTCCAACACCATAGTTCGAAAGCATCAGTTCTTCCGTGCTTCCACAGTCAAAGGCTTTGGGATAGTCAATAAAGCAGAAGTAGATGTTTCTCTGGAACTCTCTTGCTTTTTTTATGATCCAATGGATGTTGACAATCTGATCTCTGGTTCCCCTGCCTTTTCTAAATCCAGCTTGAACATTTGGAAGTTCTCGGTTCAGGTACTGTTGAAGCCTCACTTGGACAATTTTGAGCATTACTTTGATGGCATGTGAGATGAGTGCAGTTGTGGGGTACTTTGAATATTCTTTGGCATTGCCATCCTTTACAATTTTCATGAAAATGGACCTCTTTCAGTCCTGTGGCCACTGCTGAGTTTTCCAAATTTGCTGGCATATTGAGTGCAGCACTTTAAGAGCTATACTATTGGTTTCCAATTGTATGACACTTGGGGAAAGTTTAAACTAGAGTCAGGAAAAAGACTGGTGGTTGGCAAGGGGAGAGAGGTGAAGCACAGAGGAGTTCTAGAGTAGTGAAAATGCCTCATATGATATTATAATGATGGATACATGCCAATATAGATTTTTTCATAACACCAAGCATGAATTCTAATGTAAACTGTGGGCTTTGGGTGATAGTGATATGCCAGAAGAGGCTCACAAGTTGTAAGAAACACACTATTTTGGTGGGGACGTTGATCGCTTAGGAGACTGGGCATGAGTGAAGGCAGTATGTGTATGGGAAATCTCTGCACCTTCTACTTAATTTTGCTATAAACTTAAATGGCTCTGAAAAAATCGTTGCAAAAAAACCCCACTCCAATTAAAATCAGAAATAAATAAAGACATACACTTGGGTGAGGGAAATAAAAATGGTTACCTGATGGGGAAACAGTGGCTGACTTTATTTTGGGGGGGCTCCAAAATCACTGCAGATGGTGACTGCAGCCATGAAATTAAAAGATGCTTACTCCTAGGAAGGAAAGTTATGACCAACCTAGACTGCATATTAAAAAGCAGAGATGTTACTTTGTCAACAAATGTCCATCTAGTAAAGGCTATCGTTTTTCCAAGAGTCATGTTTGGATGTGAGATTTGGACAATAAAGAAAGCTGAGTGCCCAGAATTGATGCTTTTGAACTGTGGAGTTGGAGAAGACTTTTGAGAGTCACCTGGACTGCAAGGAAATCCAACCAGTCCATCCTAGAGGAGATCAGTCCTGGGTGTTCATTGGAAGGACTGATGTTGAAGCTGAAGCTCCAATATTTTGGCCACCTGATGGGAAGAGCTGACTCGCTTGAAAAGACCCTGATGCTGGGAAAGATAGAGGGCAGGAGGAGAAGGGGACAACAGAGGATGAGATGGCTGAATGGCATCACTGACTCAATGGACACGAGTTTGGGTAAGCTCCGGGAGTTGGTGATGGACAAGGAGTCTTGGCGTGCTGCAGTTCACGGGGTCGAAAACAGTTGGACACGACTGAGCGACTGAACTGAACTGAACCTGAGGCTATGGGGAAAAATGTGTTATGGAGCTTTCCGGAATGATGGGACCTCCCTAAATGTTGATTGTGGTGGTGGTAACACTTGTGTATACATTTGTCTTAAATGGGTGCATTTTGTTGTATGTAAATTATACATATTTCCCTGATAGTTCAGATGGTAAAGAGTCTGCCTGAAATGCAAGAGACCCGGCTTCAATCCCTGGATCAGGAAGAGCCCCCGGAGAAGGAAATGGCAACCCGCTCCAGTATTCCTGCCTGGAAAATCCCATGGACGGAGGAGCCTGGTGGGTTACATAGTCCATGAGGTTGCAAAGAGTTGGACACGACTAAGCGGTTAACACACATAAAGTTGACTTTGAGATAAAAGCCAAAATATCTTGGGTATGAAAACACATTTTATGTGTACATATACACACTCAAGCACACTCACAGTCACTCCTGTCTTTGCCTGTTTACAGAATCATAGAACTACATCTCAATATTTTTGTTGTTGGCCTCCCTCATTGACTCTTGGACTCAGTTTTCACCTCTCTCCTTCCCCTGCCACTACTCCACTCCTACCAGTTAAAGGTATTTTCATCATTTCCACTTCCAGCCTTCATGTGTTAAGGAACACTGTGAATCCAGATTGAACAGCATGGAGGAAGCCAGAAGAATGTGAAAGGCATTAGGAGGCTTGAACCATTATTATAAAGTAATAACGTGCTGTCAAGGTGCACAGTGTCTGCCACACAGTGGCTGCTTGTTAAATATCCAATGACTTGAATTTATTGAATTTGTTGAGGCTTGAGTTTTTCTGGGATAGCCTATCATTAAATAATACATCAAATATGGAATATATTAAATAATAATTTGAAAACATCTTCTGTATGACTACCGTTGATTGTACATTGGTTTTTCTGATAGAGACTACAATGAAAGCTTTTTAGATTTATTTCATGAAATCCCCCCAACCCTGTGGAATTAATATTAATAGCCTTATTTTACAGATGATGAAACTGAGGCTCAGGAATGTTAAATAAATTGGTCTGCATGGAGATCTGGGATTATTAAGTGGAGAAGCTGGAATTTAAATCCCAATCTGTCTACCTGAGCAGTTTCTATGCCGCTCTGACTAGCTGTGTGTCTCTGATCTGAAGACTGTGAAGGCACAGAACTTTCTAATGGGAATCTGAAGCTTATGAGTATAATGTGTGATGTCCCTCTATTTCCTTCTTATGTGTGATGAGTGATAGCAAATTCTGCTTAAATCTGTTTTAAATATTAAAAGATTTTTCAGGGAAAGAAAATCTAGAACGATTTATTTTTCTGATGCACAAATGTTAGATATTCTAATGCATGCATTATAGGATTCTTAGTTAACTGATAACTACAAATATTTAAACAACAACTACTCCTTGAATTGTTAGATTGTGTTACCACAATGGGGATGTGTGTCCATCCCCTGCTGGGCTTTCCAACCATCATAAGAGACTGTCATTGAGTGGACACTTGTCAACTCTGCATTATCTATTCCACCCCAAACTATTTGTCTGAGCTCATCAGAAGTATCCCACTCCTCGGGCCAGTAAGTCAATAAATGGGCCTGTGACCCCACCTAGCCAACAAGAAGGAAAGACACATGAGGAGTGGTCTAAGAAAAGCCACAAGAAGGAAAGCTCTCTTGCCCTCCCCTGGATGTTGCCATGTGTGCATGGGACACACAGAACTGCTACAGCCTTCTCATCCCCACGTCCGCCCGAGAATGGCAATAACATGGAATAGCAGACCTGAGAGCAGAGAGGACCCGGCCTGGATGATCCTCAGTCAACTGTCCTCAAAGCCGTTGTGCCTCCAGCTTCCCTTGTCTTGTGAGATGGCAACTGTCCTTACTGCTTAAGCCATCTTTTAAAAAACAGAACAGTTTTTGGCCACACTGAGCTGCTTGCAGGATCTTAGTTCTCCTACCAGGGATCGAACTCCCTTCCCCTGCACTGAATGCAGACTCTCGACCCCTGGACCTCCACGTAAGTCCCCTCGCCTAAACCATCTTGATCCCTGTTTCTATCACTTGCAGCAGAAAGGATCTTAAGACCTTAGCACTATGTGGGACTCCAGTGGTTAAGTGACTTGCTCTATAGCTCATTGTTTGTGTAACCAAAATTGGAAGTGGAATCCCAGTCTCCTCTCACTCACTCATCTTCCACACACCTGATGCTAATCATCAGCTGATATTATCCCAATCTCACTTCAGTTTGATGAATATCAGCTGAACCAAAATACCATTTTTGTTGCAAAACAGAAAAAGAGAAAATCTTAGCCAACTTAAAGCTAAGAAAATAATATCTGTTGAATATGATCATGTATAATACAGATGCTTGCTTTGGTATTATTTTACAGTAGAAATTATTAATAAGTTACAGCTGAAAGTGTTTGGTTTATTATAACACATGAAACATCATCTACTTCAGACAAAGATGATCAAGACCAACAAAATTGTTGCTTCCTTTTTTTTTTTTTTTAACATTTGTGAGTAAAAGTTAACTGGAAAAGATTCTTTCTCACTGTAATTCTTAAACCTTACATAAATAAAATTTGAGGATCATTTCTTTCTAGTGCACCAATTGTCCTCAGAATATATGTTGTTTTATTTCTTCAAATTTTTTCAACAAAAATTTATCTAAAACTTTCTTTTCTTCTTTGGGACATTTCCTGTAACATATAGCTAAATATTTCTTATAATTTTATTTATTTATGGGCTATGCTGGGTCTTCACTGCTGCTAGTTGCAGCGAGCAGGGGCTATTCTCTAGTTGTGGTACAGGGCTTCTCACTGAGGTGGCTTTCTCTTGTTGCGGAGCACAGGTTCAATAGTTGTGGCGTATGGACTTAGTTGCCCCGCAGCATGTGGGATCTTCCCGGACCAGGGATTGAACCTGTGGTCTCCTGCATTGGCAGGTGGACCCTTCACCACTGAGCCAGCAGGGAAGCCCCAGGAGTTCAATCTTATTTTGGGATCTGGAGCTGAAGGGACTCAGACGTCTGCTAATTAGTTTATATTCCTTCTCTGCAGCAGGTGGGGCTTTGCCTTGAATAGAGTGAATTCATGCTGCTTTTAAAGTGCCCCGAAGGCACTAGCATCACCAGTCTCAGAAATGCCTTCTCAGCGCTGAGGAATTCTGCTTGGATTGTATGTAAATCTCACATTGTGCCATTAAAACTAATTCTGTTTTTTGGTACTTGCTCAGTGGATCAGCTCCTCCTTCACCCTCAGTTAAATCACAAGTGCTTTGCCTAGATGTCTGTGGATGCTTCTTCACTGCCTTCATTCACGTGTCTTCTGTCTCACATTGCCCATTGGCCATCCAGGTCTACCCAGTGACTCCCACCGCAACCTTGGCGTCCAGCGCCTCCTCTCATGGGAGTCTCTTAATAACTAGGAGACCACGTGTCCTGGTCCGTGGCTCAATGCTAGTGTACACCTGTTGTCTGGCCCAACTGTTTTTTTTAAGATTCATTTATTTTATTTTATTATTTTACATTTATTTTTAATTGGAGGGTAACTGGTTTACAATGTTATGTTGGTTTCTGCCATACGACAACGCGAATCAGCCATAAGTATACATAAGGCCCCTCCTTCTTGAATCTCCCTCCCACCCCTCACCCCACCCAACCCCTCTAGGTTGTCACAGAGTACCAGGTTGAACTCCCTGTGTCATACAACAACTTTCCATTAGCTATTTTATGTACGGTAATATATATGTTTCTGTACTCCTCTCTCAATTCATTCCACTCTCTCCTTCCTCCACCATGTCCACAAGTCCTTTCTCTGAGTCTGTGTCTCTATTCCTGCCCTGCAAATAGCTTCATCAGTACCATTTTTCTAAATTCCATATATATGCATTAATATATGACATTTGTTTCTCTCTTTCTGACTTACTTCATTGTGTATAACAAGCTCTAGATTCATCCACCTGGCTGGAACTAGCTCAGTTTTGTTCCTTTTCAAGGCAGAGTAATATTCCATTGTATATATGTACTACGTCTTCTGTATCCATTCATCTGTCAGTGGACATCTAGGTTGCTTCCACGCCCTGGCTATTGTAAATAGTGCTGCCATGAATATCGGGAAACATGTGTCTTTTTCAATTATGGTTTCCCAAGGGTGTCTGGCTTAACTTTTAAGAAAGACCCTTTCTTTCACCCTCAACAGTATTTTGGTTTGCTTTATTAACTATATGATCCTCTTATTTGTAGGGTTTAATGAATCAGAGCAATTTCCCTGAACCTCCCAGCATTTGGAGGGCCTTGTCCTCTAGTACAGCAAACACAGGAGATCAGATAGAGTGACTCGGTGCAGAGTGGGACTGCACTGGCCAGTGCGGTGCCAATAGCCACTGGTGGCTAGGCACAACTGGGTTGTGCTGAATGTGTAAATGCACTCCAGATTTCAAAGGCTTCATCCAAGGGTAAAAAATGCAAAATAGCTCATTAATAATTTTATATTGATATTGTATTGAGTTGGCCAAAAAGCTTGTTCAGTTAGTGAATACATTGTTCAATAAAGTTCTTTGTGAAAATAAAAAAGTCTTGTCTTTTTACTTAAAACCAAATGAATGTTTTGGCCAACCCAACATTTTGGGTGTCTGATAACAGTGTCAGACTTTATTTTGGGGAGCTCCAAAATCACTGAAGATGGTGACTGCAGCCATAAAATTAAAAGACACTTACTCCTTGGAAGGAAAGTTATGACCAACCTAGATAGCATATTCAAAAGCACAGACATTACTTTGCCAACAAAGGTCTATCTAGTCAAGGCTATGGTTTTTCTGGTGGTCATGTATGGATGTGAAAGTTGGACTGTGAAGAAAGCTGAGCACCAAAGAATTGATGCTTTTGAACTGTGGTGTTGGAGAAGACTCTTGAGAGTCCCTTGGACTGTGACCAATTGGGCCTGTGACTGTTGTGCCCGAAGTCCGAGTCCCCAAAACTGAGAGAATAAAACGTCCACAGCAATGCAAAAGCAAAAAGGGGTTTATTGCTAGCCCGAGCTAGGGCTCAAACCGCATCCAGCACAGTGGAGTTGGGCAAGAGCCCCCAGCCCTGAATTACAGTAATATTTATAGGTTTGGAACAAAGACAAGGAGTTGCCAAGGGCAGATTGGTTAAGAGTTTCTTGCATCTTCTAATTGGCTAAATTTTCGCACGCGTGGGCTTTCTTGGGGGTGGTCCATTAAGTTCTGATAGGCTCAGACCAGGCTACAGGGACCATGCTGATTGGTCAAGTCCTGGCCCCTATGGAAGATGATCCAGTTCCTCCGGGGCAGTTACTCAGCTTCTTGATAAAATGGAACTTAGGCCTTAAAGCCTGTCATGGTGTATGTTAGGTCCCAACAGTGACTAGGAAAGACTTTGAAATTCAGGGATGACGGAGCCATTACCAGTCATTAAGAAAGGTGAGTATCAGGCTTCTCTGGTGATCCAGTTGTTAAGACTCCTTGCTTCCAAGGCAGGGGGCAGGGGTTTGATCCCTGGTTGGGGATCTAAGACCCCACATGCCTCGAGACCAAAAAAAAAAAAAAGGAATAAAGAAATGTGAAGATTATTTTAGAGAAATAATAAGCCTTCCCTTTCCCAACAAGATTTTTCCAGAAACCACATATGAAGAATACCATAAGGAGATGGGACTTTCATGTAATAGCAATATCGTAGTTGGGAGTATCTGTTCTGATAGATTACTCCACATCGTAAAAATCATAGACCCTAACACAATAGCAACGTTTTAGGACCAATCCTCCTGGCAGTTATTTCATTTCAAAAGAAAATTTATAAATATAAGTGAATTCCTAATTTGTGGCACATGGCAGCCAGATGGGCTGAGGGCAGACATTTTCAAGCAGAGGTGTTTTCTAATAACCCTCATCCCCTCAGGGCTGCAGCCCTGCCCAGAGAAGGCAAGCGAACTGACATCAGAAAGCAGGTGTTCTGCTTCTAAGACACCCATTCTAGTTGAGCAGATTAGTAACTAAGTCTGGGGTCCCCAGTCTCCAGGATCTAATGCCTGATCATCTGTGGTGGAGCTGATGTAATAATAACACAAACAAAGTGAAAGTGAAAGTCACTCAGTCTTGTTCGACTCTGCTGCCCCATGGACTATACAGTCCTANGCTTCTAAGACACCCATTCTAGTTGAGCAGATTAGTAACTAAGTCTGGGGTCCCCAGTCTCCAGGATCTAATGCCTGATCATCTGTGGTGGAGCTGATGTAATAATAACACAAACAAAGTGAAAGTGAAAGTCACTCAGTCTTGTTCGACTCTGCTGCCCCATGGACTATACAGTCCTAGGAATTCTCCAGGCCAGAATATTGGAGTGGGTAGCCTTTCCTTTCTCCAGGGGATCTTCCCAACCCAGGGACTGAACCCAGGTCTCCCACATGGCAGGCGGATTCTTTACCAGCTGAGCCACCAGAGAAGCCTAAGAATACTGAGTGGGTAGCCTATCTCTTCTCCAGCAGATCTTGCCGACCCAGGAATTGAAGCAGGGTCTCCTGGATTGCAGGCGGATTCTTTACCAACTGAGCTATCAGGGAAGCTCAAGCAGAAACAAAGTGCACAACAAATGTCATGCACTAGAATCATCCCGAAACCTACCCTCACTTCCAATCCATGGAAAAAATGACTTCCACAAAACCAGTCACTGGTGCCAAAAAGGTTGCTGCTGCTGCTGCTGCTGCTGCTGCTAAGTCGCTTCAGTCATGTCTGACTCTGTGTAACCCCAGAGACGGCAGCTCACCAGGCTCCACCGTCCCTGGGATTCTCCAGGCAAGAACACTGGAGTGGGTTGCCATTTCCTTCTCCAATGCATGAAAGCGAAAAGTGAAAGTGAAGTCTCTCAGTCGTGTCCGACTCCTAGCGACCCCATGGACTGCAGCCTACCAGGCTCCTCCGTCCATGGGATTTTCCAGGCAAGAGTACTGGAGTGGGGTGCCATTGCCTTCTCCAGCCAAAAAGGTTGGGGACCACTAAACTAGCTGACATCTTGAAGGACATGGAACAAAGTTTTGAAGAAGCAGGACAGGAGCTAGATGATCATCAAGCTGGCTGGGTAAGAGGATGGAGAACAGTAAACCCGCCAGTGGGTAGCCGGGAGGCACCTGGAGGGGTATAGGAAACAGCAGAAGGAAGTGGGACTCCTGGGCTCCAGGGGCCAGAAAGGGATAACAGAGCAGCAAGGACTGACCCAGGGCCACCAGGAAGGCAGAGGACCTCGCTGGAAGGTCACTGGCGTGCCAAAGGCAGGGACAAACATCAACACACCTCCTTGTCTTGCCGAGGACCAGCTGCTTCCTGGGGCTGTGCCCTTCCTTTCATTCAAACCCTCAGGGAATGCAGAGGAATTTGAAAAATGCGTGCAGCCTTTAGTGGGTGCTTTCTCCTGTGCTCTAGATAACGGATTAATCTCATGGGAAACAGCACCCCCATCCCCGCGACATTAGACTGTTTCTGGTAAAAGGCGAGGCTGCAGAAGAGAGAATACGGACGCTCTCAAGATTATGAGCAGCTGACCAGAGGTTCCGTCAATACATGGATAAGGAGAAGGAAAAAAAGGTGGGTGGGAGAAAGCAAACCACAGCCTAAAGGAGAAGAAGAGGCAGATGAGGAAAGTGAAGGGAAACTGAGAGGGGGGGAGGGTGGAGATAGAGAACAAGGGAGGCAGAGGGGAGAGTCAGCAGGTCCTGGGGTAAATGCGACCTACTGATCTGGATTAAATCAAAGCAAGGGATTAAACCTTGATTCCCATTCTTCGCAGAAATATAAAGGCCAACAGGCATTCAGTGTGGCCTGGGAAGCAGAAAATGCCTTGAGGGCCACCCGCTTGTCACCTCAGACATCCCACCCCTCCACCCGTGAGGCAGACAGAAGACAGGATGAGCGGAGGCGCCCTGTTAGACAGTCAGTGCGCAGCTGGGATCCAAACCTCGGGGTCTCAGCTCTCCATCACACTGCCTGAGAACAAGCCAGGGCTCTGCCGCAGCAACTAGTTTCCAGTGCACAGGAAATGGCTGAGACTGCAGGAGAGTTTGGGGTTAGTCATCAAAGCCAAACTCACTCTACCTGGCCTGTGCAAACACACCATTGTTCTTGCTTTGAAGCAAAGTCTTCCGTTCCCAGAGGGTAATAGAATTGTATCTTCCTAGAGGTCACAGTAGTTTTGTCTTTCCTCTTTTCTAGGTATCTGAGAAGGGCACAGAGGTTTGAGGGAGGGATCGCCCTAAAGTCATTTTCCAAGCATCTGAAAATTGTACCCTATTTCTACCAAGAGTTAGATCTTAGCATCCAAGTCAAGTGATAAAAATATAACTCAAGGGCAGCCCCACCGCCATCAAACATTTGAATTTGTTTTCCAGCCTGGGTGGGGACTTGGGTCCCTGGTGGCTCAGATGGTAAGGAATCCGCTGCAGTGCAGGAGACCCCAGTTCGATCCTTGGGTTGCAAAGATTCCCTGAAGAAAGGAATGGCTACCGGCTCTAGCATTCTTGCCTGGAAAATCCCACAGACAGAGGACACTGGTGGGTTACATTCCATGGACTCACAAAGAGTCAGACACGACTGAGCAACTAACACTACAACAGGATAGAGGGGCTGTTTGCCCCCTCAAACCCCACAAGACTAACAGAAGGCTTCTGTGCCTAGACTTCCAGGAGGGCTGGGATCATCCTGCCACCCCAGTACTGCATTCTCCTTCAAGCCCTCCCATCATAACTTGTCTTTCAGGACAGCTCACTCCTCTCTGAAGGAGAAAGTCATCCAGCCCCTTCATGGGTCTGTTGGGTAGTTAGAATAGGAAAAATGAGTCCAAAATGGCAGTGGCTAAAAGACAAGGAAGGGAAAAGCCCCCAAAAACAGAACAAAGGAAGGTCTGCGGACGGGAGTGAGGGCTCAGGTGAAAGAAACAGCACTCCTGGCCGGCCCAGTTTACATACAGCAGGCCCGGGGGAGGAGAAAAAGCATATGGGTCAACGTTCCCTCTCGCCTTGAAGTTGTATCTTCCGTTACTTTCTCACTGAAATGGAGCTGTAACCGGCCTGTCCAAGAGCTGTAACACGGGTCTGTCCGAGGACTGTAATGCTGATTCATCCGTCGCTTCAATTTTTGTTGTGATGAGACAGAACTGAGGAAATTACACACTCCCCTGACAGTTCTTACAACCCTGGGAGCTTCCTGCTGGCTCTGGTGAGAGGAGACTTGGGCCTGGCACCTGGGTTCCCTNGTAACACGGGTCTGTCCGAGGACTGTAATGCTGATTCATCCGTCGCTTCAATTTTTGTTGTGATGAGACAGAACTGAGGAAATTACACACTCCCCTGACAGTTCTTACAACCCTGGGAGCTTCCTGCTGGCTCTGGTGAGAGGAGACTTGGGCCTGGCACCTGGGTTCCCTGGGGCAGGGTGGGGGTGGGGGTAGGGGGGTACACAAACAGTTCCACTCAGTCCAGCTCTGTCTCTCCTCCTCCATCTGACCCTCTGCTCCTCTGTCAGAGCTGGGGGCAAATTTCTCCTGAAGAAGCTGTGTGCATACATGCTAAGTCACGTCCAACCCTTTGCAACCCTATGGACCAGTGTAGCTGGCCAGGCTTCCCTGTTGATGAAATTTTCCAGGCAATAACACTGGAATGGATTGCCAAGCCCTCCTCCGGGGGATCTCCCTGATTCAGGGAACAAACCCTAGTCTCTTATGTCTCTTGCATTGGCAGGTAGGTTCTTTACCACTAGCACCACCTGGGAAGCTTAAAGAGCCTTCAGGCAGATATAAGTCACCTGCATAAAACTTAGCTTTCTTTCCAGAACCTCCCAACCTGATCCCTGTGAAGACCATCAGCTCCTTCTTTGACCATGACTTTGGCCCCACTTCCTGTGACATAATTACCGTTCGCTTCTTTCTTGGCTTGCTTTTCAACTACAGAGTCCCTACATGAACTGACAAACCATCTTTAGTGTTCCCAAATTCTCCACAGATATTCATTGTTGGGATTCAGGAATGAGAAATAGAACTCTTAGGAACTCTTAAAATTGTTCTGTTCAGTTCAGTTCAGTCGCTCAGTCATGTCCGACTATTTGTGATCCCATGAACTGCTGCATACCAGGCTTCCCTGTCTATCACCAACTCCTGGAGTTTACTCAAACTCACATCCATTAAGTCAGTGATGCCATCCAACCATCTCATCCTCTGTCATCCCCTTCTCCTGCCTTCAATCTTGCCCAGCATCAGGGTCTTTTCCAAGGAGTTAGTTCTTCATATCAGGTGGCCCCAGTATTGGAGTTTCAGCTTCAGTAACAGTCTTTCCAATGAATGTTCAGGACTGATTTCCTTTAAGACGGATTGAGTTGATCTCCTTGCAGTCCAAGGGACTCTCAAGCGTCTTCTCCAACACCACAGTTCAAAAGCATCAATTCTTCAGCGCTCAACTTTCTTCGTAGTCCAACTCTCACAACCATACATGACTACTGGAAAAACCATAGCTTTGACTAGATGGATCTTTGCTGGCAAAGTAATGTCTCTGCTTTTTAATATGCTGTCTATGTTGGTCATAGCTTTTCTTCCAAGGAGCAAGTGTCTTTTAATTTCATGGCTTCAGTCTCCATCTGCAGTGATTTTGGAGCCCAAGAAAATAAAATCTGTCACTGTTTCCATTGTTTCCTCAACTGTTTGTCATGAAGTGAGGGGACCAGATGCCATGATCTTAGTTTTTTGAATGTTGAGTTTATACATATATATAAAATATATATATATATAACATTACAATGACATGGTTTTAAATGAGGGGCTACAGTAAAAACACAGTGAGGCATAAGCTCCTTTCCTTTCTCTATACAATGAAAATATTGTTTATTTTACAAAGAACTGTAACCTACAGCAGATAATCAAACTCAGGAAAACACCAAATATGATCAGATATTACTGAAATAACTTCACATTTGAGTCTTCCAGAAAAGTTAACAGCACTGTTCTTACATGTCAAAGTTGCCTACTTTGGCTTCTAAAGGGGTTACTTGGCTTCTAAACTTAGTGGGTGTTTTTGTGTTTTTTTTTTTTTTTTTTTTTTNAAATATGATCAGATATTACTGAAATAACTTCACATTTGAGTCTTCCAGAAAAGTTAACAGCACTGTTCTTACATGTCAAAGTTGCCTACTTTGGCTTCTAAAGGGGTTACTTGGCTTCTAAACTTAGTGGGTGTTTTTTTTTTTTTTTTTTTTTTTTTTTTTTTAATTTTTAAAATTATTTTTGGCTGCCCTGGGTCTTTGTTGCTGCAAGAGGGCTTTCTCTAGTTCCAGTTCTCAGGCTTGTCACTGTGGTGGCCTCTCCTGTTGGGAGCACAAGCTCTAAGGCACGTAGACTTCAGTGGTTGTGGTGAATGATTTAGTTGCTGCTCAGCATGTGGGGTCTTCCTGAGAAGGGATCGAGTCCATGTCCCCTGAATTGGCAGGCAAATTCTTAGCTGTTTGGACCATCAGGGAAGTCCCTTGCTATTTCCTATAACCCCCACTCACAACATTTGTATAAAATACACTGTGCTTATGGATTTATTAGTATTTCTTTTATTAGCAAGAAAGATTCACCATTAGCAGGAGACAGGACCAAGAAAGCATACACACAACAGCTACAAACAAGACTGACTGAGTACTGGGACAGCTTCCGTCCTGAGCGCTCTTGTCATTGATTCCTGAAATGCCCTGACCCTGAGGTTTGTCACTGCTTCCTACCCTTGCTTTTGTCCTGACATCAGTGGACTCATAACCAGTCACGTCTCCAGGTTGATGATTAAGCTTTCGTTCTTGTGTGTGTGTGCTCAGTTGCTCAGTCCTGTCCAACTCTTTGTATCCCATGGACTGCAGCCCGCCAGGCTCCTCTGTCCATGGAATTTTCCAGGCAAGAATACTGGAGCAGGTTGCCATTTCCTACTCCAGGGGATTTTCCCAACCTAGAAATCGAACTCAAGCCTCCTGCATTGGCAGGCGGATTCTTTACCACTGAGCCACCTGGGAAGCCCTTCATTCTCATAGGAGAATTATTGTTTTTCCCATTTTCTCAATTTCTTGTCTGATTATACCCTCAGGGTTCAGGATTTGGGGAAAACTTAGAAAATTTCCAAGAAGTGCTGGAAAGGAATTCCTGCATGAAAACCCCACTTCTTCATTAGCCATCCGGAAGCAACGGCCACAGTGGATCACTGTTTCTGACACCTGTATCACTTAGCTGATAGCTGAGGAAGCAATATAAACCCTCCCACTACGTAAGAACTCAGGGATTTTTATTTTTGAGAGTCTACCTTGCAGCATCTGTCCATGTAGTGTTTCTGCGATGCACGGCCTGTCTACTCTGTGTCAGGTACAGCTTGGAAGTTGGGAAGACGAGAAGACATCTTTGGCCAGTGTTGTGCCCTGGAGAAGGGGGCGGTGTAGGCAGCCAAGTTCTCCATCAACTGGGAGTTCTTGGTCATAGAGATGTCACTGTGATCCTGCCTGGAGCTGGCAAAGGTCTCACAAAGGAAGTAATAGTTTGGTGGACTCTAGAAGGGAAGGGACAAGCGTTCCAGATGGAAAATGAAGAAAAAGAAACTCCACATATGAAGGCAGCCTGTGCAAAGCACAAAGATATATGAAGAACACGGTGTACAGGGTGACACGGAAAGCCCCCTGGAGGGACTCCACATTGAGACTGTCCCTCCATCCTTTGGTGAGTGGGAAGACTTTTTAACTTATTATTATTGGAGTATAGCTGATTTACTGGGGGCTTCCCGGGCCTCCCTGGTGACTCAGATGGTAAAGAACCTGCCTGCAATGCAGGAGATGTGAGTTTCTTCCTGAGTCAGGAAGATACCCTGGAGGAGGAATTGGCAACCCACTCCAGTTTTCTTGCCTGGAGAATCTCATGGACAGAGGAGCCTGGTGGGCTGTAGTTCATGTGGTCACAAAGAGTCAGACACAACTAAGCAACGAACACACACACATACAGATGCTTTAAAATGTTGCATTAGTTTCTGCTGTACAACAAAGTGAATCAGCTATACATACAGATATATCCCTTCTTTTTTGGATTTCCTTTCCATTTAGGTCAACACCCTGTGCTCTACAGTAGGTTCTCACTAGCTATCTACTTTATACACAGTATCAACAGTCTATGGGCTCTACCCAGTCGGGTGGCTCAGCGGTAAAGAATCTGCCTGCAATGCAGAGGACTCGGGAGGCTCGCGTTCGATCCCTGGACGGGGAAGAGCCCCTGGAAGAGGAAATGGCAACCCACTCCAGTATTCTTGCCTAGAGAATCCCAGAGACAGAGGAACTTTGTGGGCTACAGTCCACGGGGTCGCAAAGAGTCAGACCCCACTGAGTGAGTGAGCACTCACTCATCAGTAATGTATATGTGTCAGTCCCAGTCTCTCAGTTCCTCCCACCCCTCTTCCCCTTTCTCCCCTTCAAGTCCATACTTTTGTTCTTACATTGTTGTCTCTATTTCTGTCTTGCAAATAGTTTCATCTATACCTACCTTATTGGGAAGGCTTTTTTATCAGCATTATTGAAGCATCTTTGACAAATATAAAGTGTATATATTTCGGGTATGCAACCTGATATACATTGTGAAATGATTGCCACAGTCAAGCACCTATCACCTCACATAGTTACCTTTGTGTGTGTGTGTGTGTGTGTGTGTGTGTGTGTGTATGTGTGGTGTGTGTGAGCATGTGTGGTGGGTATATGTATGATGTGTGTGTGTGACGAGTGTGTGTGTGTTCTGAGTGTGTGTGAGTGTGTGTGGTGAGCGTGTGTGTGTGTGTGTGTGTGTGGTGAGAACACTTAAGATCTACTTTCTTAGCCAACTGCAAGAAGACCCTGGAGTATTATTAACTAGAGTCACCATGCTGTACTTTGGGACTCCAGGACTTTTCTTATAACTGGAAGTTTTCAACCTTTGACCAACTTCTCCCCAGTTCCCCCCATGCCCAGCCCCTGCCAACCACATTTCTTTCCTCTGTTTCTGTGAGTTTGAACTCTGAAGCGTTTCATCAGATGAGCAACATGATCAGGGCTGTGGGTTAGAACAAGTCGCTAGGGAAAGTCCCATCCACATGTGACCACATGGATCCTTTTGAACAAATCAAGAGGCCCAGAGCCCACTGACCAAAGACACACTTGCCAGCTAGTTCTGTCTGCTGGATTTATATTTATGTGAGTGGATTTTTTTTTTTCATCAAATGATCTAAGTCAACACCTGAGCTTTTGTCTAAAAATGAAGGGGGTGTCAGTGTTCAAAACACCACACAGAAGCCATTTCAGTTCCTGAGCTGACGAGTGGAAACTGTCACTTCCCACTGTAGATTCCTTCTATAAAGACCCAGCTATCGGGACTTCCCTGTGGTTAAGACTCTGCTTCCAATGCAGCAGGTGCGAGTTCGATCTCTGGTTGGGGAGCTAAAATCCAGCATGCCAAGTGGTACAGCCAAAAAGTAAAAATTAAAAAAAAAAAAAAAAGACCCATCAGTTCAGTTCAATTGCTCAGTCATGTCCAACTCTCTGTGACCCCATGAATTGCAGCATGCCAGGCTTCCCTGTCCATCACCAACTCCCGGAGTTCACTCAAACTCACATCCATCGTGTCTGTGATGCCATCCAGCCATCTCATCCTCTGTTATCCCCTTCTCCTCCTGCCCCTAATCCCTCCCAGCAACAGAGTCTTTTCCAATGAGTCAACGCTTTGCATGAGGTGGCCAAAGAAGTACTGGAGCTTCATCAGTGGCACCCTAATCCAGGCCAAGAGAAACTTCCATAAAAGCGTGGGGGCATGCTATCTGCAAACTAAGTCTGAAATGTGGGAAAAGCAAATGTGGCAGAATGTTAAGGGCTGGTGAATTTAAGTGAAGTACGTACAAAAGTTCTTTGTACTCTTTCTGCAACTCTTCGCTACACTTGAAAGCATTAAAATGATGTCTTAACATCCCTGCCAGCCCAGAGTCTGCAATGTTCCCTTTGATGATGACAATAGCTACCATCTCAGGAAATCCTCTTGCCCTGTGCACAGCACATTGCAATATCTCATTTAATTTTTGACCACAGGACAGTGAGGTAATTACTATTCTCCCCACTTTACCAGTGAGAAAAATAGATATTTAGAAGCATTAAATGATAGGTTAGATCAGAGGACCACTCCGTGAATAGTCACACAGGCACACTTACTTCCATGAGCAAAGTATACTTTCCACATCCCATATTTGTTGGGCTTGGGCCATAGGACTTAACTTGGAAAAAAGGATGTTAGTGGATAAGGCATGTGTAGAAAGTTAAAATGTGATTACACAGATGGGCTTATCCTTTCATGCCTCTGCCATCACTATAAGAAAAACATGTCTTGGGTAAGTGATGCTGGTCCGAGGAGGATGAAAAACATGTGACAGAGTTCTGGACTTAAGTCACAGCTGAAAGGCAAGCACACGCGAGCCTAGACTAGGTCAGCCAATACCAAACATGCCCATGGGAGTATGTCATTAAATGTTACCGCATTCTAGGGTCATTTGTTATGTAGCACTATGTTGGCAATAGGTAAATGATACAACGAACATGTCTCCAGAGAAAGTGATGGGCTTTAAAGCTGGGCATTAAGAGGATATCATTTCTCCTGATTAAAACCCCAAAAATGAGAAAAGTTTTAGACAAAATGTGTTTAAATCCCAAAGGCAGAAAATATATCACTGAAAAATCAAGTAACAAAGAGATGACGCTGAAAAGGTCAACCAGGGTCTACCCGTGTGCTTAAATGTCTGGATAAGCCAAGAAATGCTGTGACAGCAACTAACGTCTTAAACCTCCATGGATTATCTCAGTCAAGGTTCATTCCTCATTCACACAAAGTCTGAAGCAGGCCAGGCAGCCTCCTCCATCCAGTAACCTACTCTGTGTAGCAGACTACATTTAGCTTGCTAGGACTGCTGTGAAGAAGTGTCATAAGGGACTTCCCTTCAGGTCCAGTGGTTAACACTGCACTCCTGCTGCAGGGGCACAGGTTCAATCCCTGGTCAGGGAACTAAGAGCCCACATGCTGTGCAGTGAGATCAGATACGACAGTGTCATGAAAATCCCCGGAGATGTGCTGACATGTGCACATGGAGACGCGCTGTCTCAGAGTTCTGGAGGCTGGAAGTCTGAAATCGAGGGGTGGCAAGACCATACTCACTTCTCAGCCTGCAGGGAAGAATCCTCCCTTGCCCCGTTCAGATTCTGGTACCCTCAGATGTTCCTTGGTTTTTGGCAGCATAATCCCATCTCTCGCCTCCAACTACTTTTTTTTTTAACCGTGATACACAGCATCTGAGATCTTAGTTTCCTGCAGTGGAAGCGCAGAGTCTCACCCACTGGGCAGCCAGGGAAGTCCCCCCACCTTCACTTCCACATGGCCTTCTTTCCTCTGGGTGTGACTGGGTCTAAATGTCCCTCTTCCTATAAGGACACCAGTCATACTGGATTAGAGCTTGTTCCAGTGACCTCATAGTAAACTGGATTCCAACTGCAGAGACTCTAGTCCAGATAAGACCACTGTCAAAGGTGCTCGGGTTTAGGACTTCAGCACAGCCCTTAAGAGAAATAGTGCAACTCACATGTGCTTTGTATGCTCAGTTGCTCAGTTGCGTCCAACTCTTTGCGACCCAGTGGCCTGTAGTCTGCCAGCCTCCTGTTGTGCATGGGATTTTTCAGGCAAGAATATTGAAGTGGGTTGCCATTTTCCTCCTCCAGGGCAGCTTCCCAACCCAGGGGTCGAACCCATGTCTCTTGCGTCCCCTGCATTGGCAGGTGGGTTCTTTATCACTAGAGCCACAGGGGAAGCTCCATACAACCCACAACACACACACAGCTGGGAAGTCATCCCAGTAGGACAGCAGAACGCTGGAGGACCCAAAGGGATGTGTTTAAGGGCCAGGTCTGGAAGTGGCTTCTAGCCCTTTCGTCCGTCTCCCACTGATCAATTCCTGGCTGCATGCTCTCTCGCTTAACCGCAAGGGAAGCTGGGAAATGTGGGGAGGCACGTGGTTATTTGCTGAGCATCTTCAGTGTCTTCTGTGATCTTCCAATTCAGCAGTCCAGGCTTCATTTATCAGGCAGCGGGAAAGCACAAACCATGGGGAGGGAGACAGAGATGGGGGTAACATAAGCAGACAGGAGAAAAAAGCAGTATGCGGGAGACTAGAAGGTCCGCTGAGATGCTGTGGAAATCACCCAGATCGTAGATGGCGATGATCTGCAGCAAGGCTGTCTTAGCAGGAAGGGGCAGGAGGAAAGATGCTTGAGGAAACTGTCAGAGGTAGAATCTTGCAGCCAGACAAAAGGGAAGGAGAAGGAATCATTTTCCTGACTTAACAATCCCTTCACATCAGGATATTGAAAGGTTTGAGCGAAAGGAATACAGTCTGTTTTGGAGAAGATCTCCTGAATATTTTCGGTACAGTTCAGTTGCAAAGTCGTGTCCGACCCTTACCAATCCAGCAGGCAAGGCTTCCCTGTCCTTCATCATCTCCCAGAGTTTGCTCAAACTCATGTTCACTGAGTCAGTGATGGCATCCAGCTCTTTCATCCTCTGTCATCCCATTCTCCTGCCATCTTCAATCTTTCCAAGCATCAAGCAAAATCTCCAAAACCAGATCATTTTGCTCAAATTGCCAATATTGTGGATACCACCAGAGCTAATGAGCCCTTTTCCTATCATGAAGCCTGGAAAGGAGTTGGAGAGGCAAACTCAAATCAGAAATATCTCTCTGGGGACTTTCTCTTTTTGCAAAGGGACCAGAAAGAAAAGAATGGATTTCAGAAAAACGCATTTGAGGTTTCACACTTCTACTCTGATAGCACGGCTGCAAGATGGTGCCAGGAGTTCAGCCGCACTCCTGAAAGAGAGAAAGGAAACAGCTCCCAGGCTGCAGAGTCCAGGCTGGAGCCTGGCTGGAGGTGGCGACTTTCCATGGACAGGAGTCTAAGTCCTGTGCTCCCAGTGAAAACCTTCTCCAGGATACCCATGCCTCACGATAACAAGTTCTGTCTCAGAGGCAGAAGCCCAACTCTCATGAACCATTTGTATATTCCTTCCTGGGAACCATGGACACTGATCTGCTTCCCATCTGCTATAATCAAAGCTATGGTTTTTCCAATGATCATGTACGGATATGAGAGGTGGACCATAAAGAAGGCTGAGCATTGAAGAATCGATGCTTTCCAACTGTGGTGCTGGAGAAGACTCTTGAAAGTCCTTTGAAGAGCAAGTAGATCAAAACCAGTCGATCCTAATGGAAATCAACTATGAATATTCATTGGAAGGACGGATGCTGAAGCTGAAGCTCCAATACTTTGGCCACCAGCTGTAAAGAGGCCAATTCACTGGAAAAGACCCTGATGCTGGGAAAGATTGAGAGCAGGAGGAGAAGGAGACGACAGAGGATGAGATGGTTGGATTATATCATTGACCCAATGGACATGAGTTGGAGCAAACTCTGGGAGATAGTGAGTGACAGGGAAGCCTGGTGTGCTACAGTCCAGGGGGTCACAAAGAGTCAGACAGGACTGAGCAACTGAACAACTGACAACAACATGTACTACCCACACTCCAAAAAAGCAGCCTGTTACTAATCCCAGAAAGGGTTTTGGAAACAGTGCAGAAAGGGATGGATCCTTTCCAGGGGAGCCATCTGGCCTCCATGAAAAGAAGCTGAGGCAGAAGGGAAGCCCCTCCAGGTATGAGGCACGGTGGGGAGAGGTGTGGAGGCCCTGCATGTGCTATCAGGAGCGGGGTACTGTGCGCTCCCTCCCTTGTTTCCCATCCAACCTTAGCCTTTACTTCTGTGTGACCTTGGCCGTGTTACAATTCCCTCTCTTCTCCCGCTGCTGCCTGGATGAACTGCAGAGGCCTGACCTCTGCTCCGCAAGACAAATGTTCTCTGCCTTACTCACCTCATTTAGCCCTGTTTTCTAAATTCCCAAGGAAACCCCTACGGAGTCAGAGCAGCCAGGCCAGTTTGGGAGCATGAACACAGACTTCTAACACATTAAGAATGATAGACTCAAGCTAGACTGCCTTTCTCTCTCTTTTTTTTTTAAGAGATTTTTTTTATTTGCACCATTTTTAAAGTCTTTATTGAATCTATTACAATATTGTTTCTGTTTTTATTTTTTTATTTTTTATTTTTTTGGCTGTGAGGTATGTGGGATCTTACCTCCATGACCAGGGATAGAACCTGCACCCTCTGCATTGGAAGGCAGAGTCTTAATCAATGTACTGCCAGGGAAGTCCCTAGAATGTCTTTCTCTCCTTTTTTTTTCCCCCCTTTTCTTTTCCCTCCCCACTCTCCGGTTCCTCTGATTTAAATCTTTCTTCTCACCCTTCATGGACTCAACCAGTACCCACCCTCTAGAGCAAAGAGAAAAGTCAGGAGGAATGTAGGGTAAGACAGCATCATGAGGTCAAAGCAAGTTAGATCAGGGAGGGACCAGGAAGAGCAGATTCAGCCATCTCCTCTCAGACCCCAGACTTGGCAAGGATGCAAGGACTTTGTTTATCTTTCCGTTTGTTCCATTGGCCTGCACCATAATGTGCCTTGCAGGTATCTGTTAAGTGGCTTGTGACGAATTGAATGCTTTCTGCATGTCTCAGTGACTCTTGGACAGTTCGTTGAAGACAAGAAAGGAAGCCTTACTTAGTACGAAGCTGGAGCCCCAAGTGTACCTGCTGGCGTAGGTGTCTCTCTGCAAAGATTGATGGAACAGATTGTAAATGCCCCATTAGCATCCCTTCGCCTCCCAGAGCTGCAGAAGTTGTTAGCATTTTAATCACACACAAACACACATTCAAGGTTAATGAGTTTTAAGATCTGCTTCAACTTGGAACTTATCTGCTTAAAACTCTTCAGTGGCTCCCCACCAAATCCATGAGAATATTTAAAATCCTGCAACAGGCAAGACTTCACATCAGCATTTCCCAAACTTTTTAATCCCTTTACTCTTGCTTGTAAAAGATATCAAGGACTGAAGAGAATTTTTATGTCTGTGAGCTGCAGCTATCAACACTTAACCATATTAGAAATGTAACAGATTCTGCTAAATTGTCTTTTCATTTTTATTCCATTACAAATGGTTTCTAATTATCCTTGTATGGCTTCTTAGATATACCCATCATTTAAAAATGGACATTAAATTTCCAAATACATGGGATTTTTTTAAAGTATGTTTGATATTAATTTCTCATTTTGAATTAATTTCTCATTTAAATGCTTTCTTCTCTGCAACCACCCTCTGTATTTTTCCAGTCTTCTAGCTTTATTGAGGCTTTCAATGACGAAATCAAAAATCTGTTGGTAAAATATCATGTTGCACTTGAAAATATGTGGGTTATTTTCAAATATCTTTTGATATTGATTTCTAACATAATTCTACAGGGATGAGAAAACAGATTCTGTAAGAGTCCAATACCTTTAGACCATGAAATTTTTCCAGCTTGTTTTATGTCCCTGGATATCTTCCAGTATCTCCTAGTTTATAGTCTATGGGAACTGGAATAGAATTTGTATCCAACTATTTTGTGAAAATTGTGTAAGTCTTGATTATGTTGAATTGGTTCATGGTGCTTTACAGGTGTAGTATATCTTTCTACTTCTATGCATATTCATCCTATTAATTTTTGAGAGTTTGATATTAAAAATCTTTATTTAAAAAATAATTGTAATATATAGTGGAACTATATGAAACCTTGTGCAGTATTTTCTAGGTCTCTCGTAAATGTGTTATCATACTTTCATAATTTAAAAAATAAAAATGAAAGAGAAAAACAAAAGAAATGCAAACTGGGGGACTTCCTTGGTGGCCCAGGGGTAAAGAATTTCTCTCCAAATGTAGGGGACATGGGTTTAATCCCTGGCTGGAGAACTATGATCCCACATGCCATGGAGCAACTAAGTCCACATACTACACTGAAAACCCACTACAGCCAAAAAAAAAAAAAAAAGCATGTGAACTGAGAAGATATTATTTTAATTTGAATGCATTTTAAAATAACAATAAAGCCATTATATGTTAATAAAATTAATATAAAAATAACCCACATGAATAACACAAATCAATTTATGAAGACTAATTCTATTTTCCCAAACAAATCATTTTTAGTGAAATGAGTGGCACGGCTCTACATTGTTTCCAATTTCTTCCGTGCTTGACTTAATGGAGGGCAACCAGATTCTCACATCTGTATTCAATCTGTTGTGATATATTATGTTGATAAATCTGAAGACAAGCGGGCCTCACACAGACATGCAGTTGGAAGACAGGAGGATTTAAATGGCATTTCAGACCACTGTAGATTTTTTCTTTGACATTGCACCAAATCTCAGCACGTGGTCGTTCTTTATTTTTTAACTAATTAATTAATTTTAATTGGAGGCTAATTACTTTACAATATTGTTTTGGCTTTGCCATACATTGACATGAATCAGCCCTGGGTGTACATGTGTCCCCCATCCTGAGGTCCCCTCCTACCTCACTCCCATCCCATCCCTCAGTGTTGTCCCAGTGGCTTTGAGTGCCCTGTTTTGTGCATCAAACTTGGATCTATTTCACATATGGTAATATTCAAGTTTCAATGCTATTCATTCTTAACAGTTAATTGCACTGGATTTCTGGGAAGGATTGAGGGCACAAGGGGAAGGGGGCAACAGAGGATGAAATAGTTAGATACCCTCACTGACTCAATGGACATGAGTTTGAGCAAACTCCAGGAGATAGTGAAGGACAGGGAAGCCTGGTGTACTGCAGTATATGGGGTCACAAAGAGTCAGACACAACTTAGCAACTGAACAACAACAAGTTGCAATGGAACACAAACTCATGTCAGTGACCTTTTCATTTTCTATTATATTAAAATACATTGTACCGTCTTGCTCTTTGAATGGATCTTTCCATACATTCACAATGTTGAAGCACCATGCATTGGTCATTTGGAAAACACTGGCTGAGTTAGGCACATCTTCCAAATGTTGTAACAGCATATTTACACATCATCACAAAACCACATCTCAATATCATCACCCATTTCATCAAAAAAAGTCTTGAGGTATTAAGGAAATTCTCAACCTAACTATGACAAAAGTTTTCCAGAATGCTAGTTTTCACTTGGAAGCTCAGTTTTTTTCATTGGCAACAAATAATATTACTTAGTTCATTTTGAGAAAATATCTGGCACCTATTTAAGTCTGAATAATCATAGTTTGATCATCTGTTGGTCATCCTCTCAAGTAAAACCAGTGCTTTGTAAAGCGTGAGGCCAGTTCAACTCACAACTCAAGACAATTATTGGAGAATACAGAGCACTTTATGGGTATTTCCCATTCTGTTACACAGAAATTTTTAAACTATATTCAAGAGGAGAGATTTAGTAAGAAGTAATCACTTTTATGGGCTTCCCTGGTGGCTCAGATGGTAAAGCGTCTGCCTGCAATGCGGGAGACCTGGGTTCAATTCCTGGGTCTGAAAGATCCATTCAAATCACTTTTATACTAGTAAAGTAACGCTCAAAATTCTCCAAGCCAGGCTTCGGCAATACATGAACTGTGAACTTCCAGATGTTCAAGCTGGTTTNACTGTGAAGAAAGCTGAGTGCCGAAGAATTGATGCTTTTGAATTGTGGTGTTGGAGAAGACTCTTGAGAGTCCCTTGGACTGCAAGGAGATCCAAGCAGTCCATCCTAAAGGAGATCAGTCCTGGGTGTTCATTGGAGGGACTGATGCTGAAGCTGAAACTCCAATACTATGGCCACCTCATGTGAAGAGCTGACTCATTGGAAAAGACCCTGATGCTGCGAGGGATTGGGGGCAGGAGAAGGGGATGACAGAGGATGTGATGGCTAGATGGCATCACCAACTCAATGGACATGAGTTTGGATAAACTCCAGGAGTTGGTGATGGACAGGAAGGCCTGGGGTGCTGTGATTCATGGGGTCTCAAAGAATTGGACACGACTGAGTGACTAGACTGAACTGAACTGAACTCAATCATTTTTATTGGAGAAGGAAATGGCAACCACTCCAGTGTTCTTGCCTGGGAATTCCCATAGACAGAGGAGCCTAGTGGGTTACACTCCATGGTGTCACAAATTGGACCCAACTCAGAGACTAAACAACAAGTAATTTCTATAGCTTCATCAAGAGTATTTTAAAGTTAAACTTTATATATGTATTCTTATATATAAAGTAAAACTCATATAAATATATGATAAAATGTATGTTTCAATATGTATGTGCTGTGATCAGTCACACAGTCATGTCCAACTCTTTGCAACCCCATGAACTGTAGTCCATCAGGATCTTCTGTCCATGGAATTTTCCAGGCAAGAATACAGAAGTAGGTTGCCATTTCCTTCTCCTAAGGTTGGCAGATCTTCCCAATCCAGGCACTGAGCCCGGGTCTCCTGTGTTTTCTGCCTTGCAGGTGGATTCTTAACCCATTGAGCCATTGCATTAAATTTGTAGATTGCTTTTGGTAGGGTGGCCATTTTAACAATATTAATTCTTTCAGTCCAAGAGCATGGGACATCTTTTCTTCCCACCCCTGATTTGCGTTTTGACAGTGACATATCAAAATGGTGAAAAAGGCAAATACCATCTGGGGCCAGTTATGGAAACTTGACTTGACTTGCCATACTTCCTGAAAGGGTCTCAGACAATACTGGGGTTTCATGGGCCATATTTGAGAACCCCAGTCCTCCATGTTCTGACCTCTGCCTTCCTTTCAGCCTCCTCCTCCCTCCCTGGCTTCTGTTGGGCTACCCCAGGGGCAGACCAGGATTCAAGGACAAGTAGTCTACTTGTGAGGAAGTACTGGGTGGGGAGTGGGAGTGTGATGTGAAGATGAGAAAGAGAGTGGCGCGTGCTGTGTTTGTAAACAAGTTACCCCTGCAGATGACAGGGCCTTGGTCCCACTGGGAACTTTTAGGAGATGGAATCTGGCACGCTTCAGAGTTACCCACCTGAGGGATGAGAGAGCCTCACGGCACCATTGGCTAATAGCTACTTAGGGACCTCCCGTATCCAGGACTTCCACCTGCTCTGCGTGGCACAGGATGAACCTGCTAGAGAAGCGCTCAGATGGAGAGTTGCAGAAGCTTGCTGTAGGAAACCAGGGCATGCGCTGGTACAGTGGATGCCAGGAAGTATGGAGGGGCCACCAACAGCCCCTGGTGCCTTCACTGGTGTGGTCCCACTACCAGGCGTGATCTGTTCTCATGCAGAGTTTCCGCCTTCTGGGGCTCAACTCTGCCTGGCCGGTACCCACTCCTTCCTCAGGTCACCACCTCAATTCACATCTAGAGAAGGCTTCCCTGATCCCCACCGCTCCCAGCCCAAGTCACTCAACGCACACTGAGCTTTTCTTCTCAGAGAGCTGTGCCCTCCACAGTCTGTAATTACACATTTTTTGTTGTGCTTTATTCACTGGCTTCCTTCCCACTAAACTGGTTTCTCCATAGCATGACAATGAGGACCAAGTCTATGATCTTCTCAGTTCAGTTCAGTCGCTCATTTGTGTCCGACTCTTTGTGACCCCATGAACCNGGAGGGGCCACCAACAGCCCCTGGTGCCTTCACTGGTGTGGTCCCACTACCAGGCGTGATCTGTTCTCATGCAGAGTTTCCGCCTTCTGGGGCTCAACTCTGCCTGGCCGGTACCCACTCCTTCCTCAGGTCACCACCTCAATTCACATCTAGAGAAGGCTTCCCTGATCCCCACCGCTCCCAGCCCAAGTCACTCAACGCACACTGAGCTTTTCTTCTCAGAGAGCTGTGCCCTCCACAGTCTGTAATTACACATTTTTTGTTGTGCTTTATTCACTGGCTTCCTTCCCACTAAACTGGTTTCTCCATAGCATGACAATGAGGACCAAGTCTATGATCTTCTCAGTTCAGTTCAGTCGCTCATTTGTGTCCGACTCTTTGTGACCCCATGAACCGCAGCATGCCAGGCTTCCCTGTCCATCACCAACTCCTGGAGTCCACCCAAACCCATGTCCATTGAGTCAGTGATGCCATCCAACCATCTAATCCTCTCTCGTCCCCACCCCACAGTTACATCTCCAGTACATAGAACACACCTGGCACATGGTAGATATTCAACAAACACCTGTTATTCTTCCACAAGAATTTATAATCACAATGAAGGTGGTTATAAACTTAAAAGGACATGGAAGGTACACAGCTAAAATTTCCGGTGTCAATTCAAAGCAATCATTCTAGAAAACCCAGAAGCTCTACTGCTTATATTCCCTTAATATATGAAGACAGGGTCACTATGGCCTGAAGGAATCACAACTTTGTCCTGTGTGCAATCACAGCTGGATGGCAAAGTGGGACAGCTCAGCGGCAGCCTCCCTGTGTCCTCACACCTCCACCCCATGCCTACACTGCAGGTGCTATGCACCCTACTGATGCACTGATCTGCTGGTCCTGCAGGTAGGTGAGGATATATGGCCACATGATCCTGGAATGAGGGAAAGGGAAATACCAGAGAAAGGTGCTCAATCTGTCCTACAAAATTTTCCCAAGAGCCACCATGTGCAAGAACTCTGTACCTAACATGGAAAGTAGCAATGAAACCCAAACGAAGAATGAATGTTCCACTGTTGCCCAGTTTATAGTCTATGGGAACTTGAACAGAATTTGTGTCCAACTGTTGTGTGAAAATTGTATAAATCTTGACTATGTCATGCTTTTCAGGCTACTGTGTTCTTCTCTGTGCATTCATCCTATTAACTTCTGAGAGTTTGATATTGAAACCCCAACCAAAAATCTTAATTTATCTACTTAAAACAAACAATTGTAATATATAGTGAAACTATATGGTGCTGCTAGTGGCAAAGACGGAGAAGGCGATGGCACCCCACCCCAGTCCTCTTGCCTGGAAACTCCCATGGATGGAGGAGCCTGGTGGGCTGCAGTCCATGGTGTCGCTAAGAGTCAGACACGACCGAGCGACTTCACTTTCACTTTTCACTTTCGTGCATTGGAGAAAGAAATGGCAACCCACTCCAGTGTTCTTGCCTGGAGAATCTCAGGGACGGGGGAGCCTGGTGGGCTGCCATCTATGGGGTCGCACAGAGTTGGACACGACTGAAGAGACTTAGCAGCAGCAGCAGCAGTGGCAAAGAAATCGCACGCCAACGCAGGAGACATCAGAGACTCAGGTTCAATTCCTGGGTCAGGAAGACTCCCTGGAGGAGGGATGGCAACCCATTCCAGTACTCTTGCCTGGAGAATCCTATGGACAGAGGGGCCTAATGGGCTAGAGTTCACAGGGTCGCAAAGAGAGACAATGGAAGCGACTTAACACACATATGTAACATTGATCTATGTTTTCCGAGTCTCCTATCAATGTGTTATCATATTTTCATAATTTAAAAAAGATAAAAAAAAGGATTAATGAATGAATGAGGTATAAGAAAGAGCATAATGATTATGGAAGAGAGCTTTCCTTTCTAGATTTCACACAGATTGGTCTTTTTCCAAAGCAAGAAGCTAAGACTTTTTTTTTTTTTTTTCTGGCACTGCTTACATGCAGTGCCAAATACCATAAACCAGAAGATAAACTTCACAGAAACCTTACAAATCACCTTGTAACCCATGATTCATTATTACGTCTATTACCATTTTCAAAATACCTTGTTGGGGACTAGAAATCTCCTTAATCAAATCCACTTCCCTTGTCTGGCACTTTAAAACAGCTGAGCTCCATGACTGACAGTAGGGTTCACAAACGCTTTTTCAGGGTTATTAAATCCACTGCTGGGAAAACGCTAATTCCCTGAAGCCTTTTCTCAAGCTTGGGTCTGTGGGAGATTCAATCCCAAATTTAAATGCCCAGGTGCAAGATTTCATATGTGCTTTGAATAATGATATCTGCTCTCAGAAAATCAAACAGAATTAGGAAAAGCAATTGCCTGTGGGGCTTTTCATTTTGTGTTAGTGACACGAGGTCATTCACGGGGCACGCCATTTGAACAATTAAGCACTGTGGAATTGGAGACCTTTCAGTATATCCACCGTAGAAATCCAAGTGTTCGTTTTCTTCCTATTACGGGAGGTGAAGGTAACAGTTATTCTAAAATGCAGGCAGCATCAAGGTAGACACGGTAGCCATTTGCTCAGTGAAAAATCCCTGGGTATCATTTTTCTTCCAGAAGAGAGACAATATTTGACTTTAATTATTTCTACCATGTTGGAGATGTTGGGGCCAGATCAAGGGAGCTAAGTAACCAAAACGAAATATATCGATGTGTAACAAGTCCAAGCGAAGCAAACAAATAGAAACATGGAAATGAAATGACGATGGATGACCAAGCATGACCTGCAGTGCTCATGGAGCAGAACTGCCTGAACATCAAGACCCGGATATCCTTCACGTATCTGAGGTTCCCACATCCCAGGAGTGGTCTCCTTAGGCAGACTATAGATTGCAAACCATCCCGAGAAGATACACAGAAGAAACCAGAAGGGCTTGGCCAGTGGCTGAAGGCAGCCCCTGACCGAACTGTGTGCCATGTCTCTTACTCTTGGTCCTCGGCCTTAAATTTGCACCTGGCCACCAGGACTGGCTGGGGGATGGTGAGCCGTCTCACGTGAGCCCACATTTGGAAAGCACAGGGCAAGATGTCATGAGGCTCTCTAAAGAGAGACTACAGGATATTAGTGGGTGGGGAGCCTCTTAAAAGAGCTTTAACAGCATCCCTGAGACTCTGCCCTCGCAGAGTAACCCTACATAGTAACCCTGGCATCTGCCTGATTGTACATTTGAGGCTGATGAGTAAGACTTTACAAGCTTTGAGTCAGAATTAACATCACTGACAGCATCTTTCCACTTCTGCTAAAAGCCTGACATTTGGTACCTTGGTCCTCCTTCCTGCTTACTGTCCTACCAGAGGCTTTCATCTTCGTGAGTCCCATGATCCTTGTATCCCTAGGCCTGGCTCCCCTCATTTCTGTGTCTTCTCAGAGGCCAATTGACCCACTGGTGAGGAAGTAACTGGACCCTCCAAGAGTCTCAGAGTCTTGGGGACCCAAGAGAAGGAACTTCATTCCATCAACCTTTACCCTCACCCCTGAAATATTTCCAAGCCCCCAACCACTAATGTAGTTCCCACCTCTGACTTCAGCAATCAGCAGACCTTTCAGCTATCTTTAGTGTTAGGACAAGAGCCGAAACAGGCTTCGAAGAGCAGAGTGCCCTACTGGGCATGGGTGCTGGTGTGTGTGCAGTGTGCATACTCATAGTTACTGGAACTTACCACGTTCCAAGCTCGGTGGTGAGTTATCAATACAAGTTTGCTTATTTAAGCCTCACAGCAATGTTATGAGGGGAGATGAACTGGTAGGATGCCCATTTTAAAGATGAGAACATGGAGGCAGAGGGAGGTCAAGATATTGTCCGAACGGCACACGCAGAAAGGGGCAGAGCTGGAAGTCCAAGCTTTCAGAGCTGGCCCAGACTGGAGGACAAGGGGATGAGAGCACGGAGTTCTTACTTCTGGTTTATATCCAACTACAATTTCTTTTTGAGAAATGCTCCAATTTATATTTTAATCATTTGTGTTAAAATGATAGTGTGTGTTTTTTGCATTCATTTTTAACGGAGTACAGTTGCTTTACAATGTCTTGTTAGTTTCTACTGTACAGCGAAGTGAGCTACACGTGTACATATATCGCCCCTCGTTTGGATTTCCTTCCCATGTAAGTCCCCACAGAACACTGAGTAGAACTCCCTGAGCTGCACAGTAGGTTCTCATCAGTTGTCTATCTTGTGTGCATAGTGTGCTAAGTTAATTCAGTTGTGTCCGGCTCTTTGCGACCCTATGCACTGTAACCCACCAGGCTCCTTTGTCCATGGAATTCTCCAGGCAAGAGTACAGAAGTGGATTGCTATGCCCTCCTCCAGGGGACCTTCCCGACCCAGGGATTGGACCCCATCTCTTATGCGTCCTGGATTGGCAGTCGGTTTCCACCATCTCCATTAGCTTTGTTCATAGCGATGCTTCCCAAGGCCCACTTGATGTCACCCTCTGGGAAGTCTGGCTCTGGGTGGATGATCACACCATCATGGTTATCCAGGTCATTAAGACCTTTTTTTGTACAACTCTTCTGTGTCTTCCTGCCACCTCTCCTTAATCTCTTCTGCTTCTGTTAGGTCTATACCACTTCTCTCCTTTACTGAGCCCATCTTTGCCTGAAACGTTCCCTGGTATCTCTAATTTTCTTGAGAAGATCTCTAGTCTTTCCCATTCTATTGTTTTCTTCTATTTCTTCACATTGATCACTTAAGAAGGCTTTCTTATCTCTCCTTGCTATTCTTTGGAACTCTGTATTCAGATGGGTCTATCTTTCCCTTTCTTCTTTGTTTTACGCTGCTCTTCTTTCCTCAGCTATTTTTAAGGCCTCCTCAGACATTTTGCCTTTTTGCATTTCATTTTCTTGGCGACAGTTTTGATTACTGCCTCCTGCAAAATATTACAAACCTCTGCCCATAGTTCTTCCGGCATTCTCTCTATCAGATTTAATCCCTTGAATCTATTTGTCACTTCCACTATATAATCAGAAGGAGTTTTACTTAGATCATACCTGAATGGTCTAGTGGCTTTCCCTACTTTCTTTTATTTAAGTCTGGATTTGGAAATAAGGAGCTCGTGATCTGAGCTACATTCGGCTTCCAGTCTTGTTTTTGCTGACCGTATAGAGCATCTCCATCTTCGGCTGCAGAGAATATAATCAATTTGATTTTGGTATTGACCATCTGGTGATATTCATGTGTAGAGTCTTTTCTTGTGTTGTTGGAAGGGGGTGTTTGCTATGACCAGTTCATTCTCTTGACAAAACCCTATTAGCCTTTGCCTGCTTCATTCTGTACTCCAAGGCCAAATTTGCCTGTTACTCCAGGTATCGCTTGACTTCCTACTTTTGCATTTCAGTCTCTATGATGGCTTCCCTCATAGCCTCCCTCATAGATCAATTGGTAAAGAATTCATCTGAAATGCAGGAGATCCTGGTTCGATTCCTGGGTCAGGAAGATCCAGTGGAGACAGGAATGTTTACCCACTCCAGGATCCTGGAGAATTCCATGGACCATATAGTCTATGGGGTCACAAAGAGTTGGGCACAACTGAGCAATTTTCGCTTTCCCTTTCCCCTGTGATGAAAAGGGCATCTCGTTTCGGTGCTAGTACTAGTAGGTCTTGTATGTCTTCATAGAGGTGTTTGACTTCAGCTTCTTCAGCATTAGCGGTTGGGGCATAGACTTGGTTTACTGTAATGTTGAATGGTTTGCCTTAGAAACAAATAGAAATCATTCTGTCATTTTTGAGACTGAACCGAAGTACTGCATTTCAGACTCTCTTGTTGACTATGAGTGC
Source organism: Neotragus moschatus (assembly GCA_006410615.1). Lineage (NCBI taxonomy): Eukaryota > Metazoa > Chordata > Mammalia > Artiodactyla > Bovidae > Neotragus > Neotragus moschatus. The sequence goes on along the minus strand of SJYA01002571.1, from coordinate 1,130,828 downwards.
TACTCCATTCCTTCTAAGGGATTTTTGGCTGCAGTAGTAGATATAATGGTTATCTGAATTAAATTCTCCCATTTCCATCCATTTTAGTTCACTGATTGGTTAGTAGGAAGATATTCCTACTGGGTTTCTAACTAATGCTGTATGAGTTATTTCTTCTAAGTTCACAGTAGTTTCCATGTGATATTCAGCCAGAAAACAACCATCTCCTACAACAGTCCACAATGGTCAAGGCAGTGTTCCAGATTCTTTACTGTATTTGATTGTTTGTGATTTAAAAAGGAAAACGCTATTGACAGGGACTTGGAATCCCTTTAATATACACGAGGTAACAGCAAGTACAAGAACTGATGACTTCTATGTCTCACTCTTTATTTACATTTTTTCCTAGGAGGGAAAAAACGTCTCAGGAGTGTCTATGATATGATAGTATGTATCTATACCGTGCAGTGTGGAATCTTCAGGTTACATCTTTTTTGTTACAATGAATAATATTTACATGTAATTGATGTGGTCAATTAATGAACAATGCAATTTGGGGGCATTAATCAATTTAGCAGTGATTTTAAAATCACTGCAGATGGTGACTGCATCCATGAAATATAAAGACGCTTACTCCTTGAAGGAAAAGTTATGACCAACCTAGACAGCATATTAAAAAGCAAAGATATTACTTTGCCAACAAAGGTCGGTCTATTCAAGGCTATGATTTTTCCAGTAGTCATGTATGGATGTGAGAGTTGGACTATAAAGAAAGCTGAGCGCAGAAGAACTGATACTTTTGAACTGTGGTGTTGGAGAAGACTCTTGAGAGTCCCTTGGACTGCAAGGAGATCCAACCAGTCCATCCTAAAATAGATCAGTCCTGAATGTTCTTTGAAAGGACTGATGTTGAAGCTGAAACTCCAATACTTTGACCATCTGATGCGAAGAGGTGACTCACTTGAAAAGACCCTGATGCTGGGAAAGATTGAGGGCGGGAGAAGACAGGACGACAGAGGATGAGATGGCTGGATGGCATCACCGACTCAATGGACATGAGTTTGAGTAAACTTTGGGAGTTGGTGATGGATAGGGAGGCCTGGCCTGCTGCAGTCCATGGGTTTGCAAAGAGTTAGACATGACTGAGCAACTGAGCTGAGCTGAGCTGATTCACTTTAACAAATTACAATATTTTATAAAACCATCAACTTGAAATTCTTATGTGAAAGTCAGTGAAACATCTTTGAATGTAAAGTTCCTTAGAGTGCTCATGATAATGTTATTGAGCCTGAGTTACTAGGCTTAGGAGCTACATTTTCATTTAATTAATGCAGTTCAGCCTGAAGGTAAAGAAATATATTAAACTAGGGCTCCTTGGAGAAATGAGTAATTCTAGGGCAACAGTAAGAAACTACAACAGGAGCCTGGAACAACTCGTTAGACAAAAACCTAAGAAAAGTAAGGGTGTAATCAAAAGGGCATGGAAGCCACTTTGAAGGGCCACCTGACCAAATATGGGCCAACTTGAGCAACAAAATATACTCAACATTTTGTATTATATCCTCTAATTCATGGAATAAAAGTGTACAAGTTCATACTTGTACATTGTACACATACAAGTGCATTTAAAAAAATAAATGAAGGAGAAGGGAAAGGGAATCTGTATGGCAGACTGCTAACTAACAAATATAGAGCAACTAAGACTCAAAACTGATTCAAGGAAGAATTATCCATGCCTGTGAGATGTAGGGCGAATGTATGAAGAACCATAGCATATTTACATAGTTCAAAGAAATTCCTGACATAAATATTAATGACCTATTGCATAGCACAGGGGGTTATATTCAGCGTCTTATAATAAATTATAATGGAAGAGAATCTGAAAAGGAAACCGATCACTTTGCTGTACACCTGAAGCTAGCACAACCTTGTAAATTAACTACGTGCTTAGGTTCAGTCGCTTAGTCACGTCTGACTCTTTGCGATTCAATGGACTGCAGGCCACCAGACTCCTCTGTCCATAGACTTCTCCAGGGAAGAATATTGGAGTGGATTGCCATTTCCTCCTCCAGGGGATCTTCGAATGGACAAATGGACATTGAGTGCCCCCTGATGTGATGTACTAGGAAGAACACGGTGTTGGTCACGCAGGACTTGCCCAGAAAGCCTGTGTGTTAGTCATTCAGTTGTGTCCAACTTTTTGTGACCCCATGGACTGCAGCCCTCCAGGCTCCTCTGTACATGGGATTTTCCAGGCAAGAAACACTGGAGTGGGGTGCCATCTCCTTTTCCAGGGGATCTTCCCCACCCAGGAATCAAATGTAGGTCTTCAGTACTGCAGGCAGCTTCTTTACCATCTGAGCCACCAACGAAGCCCAGAATGCATAACCTAATGTTACTAGAAAGTGTGACAAAACCACACTGAGTCTACAAAAGAACTGATTTATAATCTTTTAAAACCAGTGATATGGAAAATAATATAAGGAAAGGTTGAAGACCAGTTTCAGATAAAGGTAAGTACAAAATGGCAAAACTACTGTACAATTGCGCTCATTTCACAGACTAGCAAGGTAATACTCAAGATCCTTCAAGCTAGGCTTCAACATTGTGTGAACTGAAAACTCCCAGATGTTCAAGCTGGATTTAGAAAACACAGAGGAACCAGAGATCAAATTGATAACATCTGTTGGATCATAGAAAAACAAGAGAATCCCATAAAAACATCTACTTTGCTTCACTGACTACACTAAAGCTTGAGGCAGGAGGAGAAGGGGTTGACAGAGGATGAGATGGTTGGATGGCATCACTGACTCAACGGACTTGAACTTGGGCAAACTCAGGGAGATGGAAAAGGACAAAAGAAGCCTGGCATGTCTCATTCCATGGGGTCGCAAAGACTTGAACACATCTGCACAACTGAACAACAACAACGAAATCATGATGACTAAATATAATGTGAGGCTTTGGAGAAGGCTTTGAATTAGGGGCAGGTAGATGGGGCAGGGGGGAGGAATTGCCATAGTCTTGTTGAAACAGTTGGCAAGGTTTGGATATGAACTGTGTATTTGATAATATTGAATCGATATAAAAAATTCCAAATTTTATATTTGTGGTTATATAACAGACTGGTCTTGTTCTTAGGAAATATACACAAAAATGTTTAGCGATAAACAGCATGCTGTCTGCAACAATGTCACGGGGTCTGGGAAAGGCAACCGCGGCAGAACAGTAAGGGCTGGTGATCTGGGTGAAGCACATACCAAAGTTCTTTGTACTATTTTTGCAACTCTTCTTTACACTTGAAAATATTAAAGAATGCCTTAACATCCCTTCCTGTTAGGTTGTTCCAGGAGCCTGTAATAGTCCTTTTGATGACAATAACAGACACCATCTCAGGAAATGCTGCTAGTCTGTGCACAGCGCATTATAACATCTCACTTAATCTTCACCACAATGCAGGGAAGTAATTGCTATTGTCTTCACTTTGTTGATGAGGAAAATGAGGGTTTAGAAGGGTTAATAATGGTAGGTTTGGACAGATGACCCCCCACCCCCCCACACACACACACGCCTCCATGAGTAAAGTATACTTTCTCCATCCCGTGTTTGTTGGGCTAGTGTTATGGGATTTAATTTGGAAAAAGGGATGTAGTGGACAAGACATGAGTAGAAAGTTAAAGTGTGGTTGCATGGTTTTGGCTGAAACTTTCATGCTTCTGCCATCACTATAAGAAAAACGTGTCTTGGGTAAGTGGTGCTGGTCCAAGGAGGGTGAGAAACAGATGAAGCAATCCTGGATTTAAGTCACAGCCGAAGACAAGCCCAGGTGAGCCCATACGAGAACAGCCAACACCAAGCACACCCATGGAAGCATATTATTAGATGTTACAGAGTTTTTGGGTCATTTGTTACACAGCGTTATGGTAGCAAGAAGAAGCTAATACAGCTAACATGGCTGAAATCACACATGAATTCAAATAAACTCTGGGAGATAGTGGAGAACAGGGGAGCCTAGCACGCTGCAGACCATAGGATCGCAAAGAGTCGGAAACGACTTAGCAACTGAACGTCGGTTGGAAAAATCAACTCTAAAACCTGGAGTGAATTTTCTAGCAAAGGTTTTCACTCAACTGTGTCCTAACACAAGAGAGATTTTCTCAGATATTTGGACTTCCTGGTTTTTGTCTTACTCAAAACCCAAGATGAAAAATTACATCTGTTCTCGAATTTTAGATCTGAAGTGAATCACTAATTTAGATCTGAAGAGATGCTATGTTTGTTAGTTTTTCCAAATTACTAAAAATATCCCTATACTTAACTGAAATATTGAAAAACATCTTCTCTTACAATAACAAAAGTATTTCTTTCAGCCAAAAATGGTTTATTTTTAAGTTGCATTTACCACAAGACCAAATCCTAAAACAAGAAAGTACCTGGAATTACAGCCCAAGTTGTGGCTTGACTCTGTAACTGTGACTCAGTCACACATCTTTCCACAGATCTACTTTGAGGGAGGGCTTCCCTGGTGGCTCAGACGGTAAAGAATCTACCTGCAATGCAGGAGACCCGGGTTCGATCCCTGAGTTGGGAACATTCCCTGGAGGAGGGTATGGCAACCCACTCCAGTATTCTTACCTGGAGAATCCTGATGGACAGAGGAGCCTGGAGGGCTACAGTCCATGAGGTCTCAAAGAGTCAGACTCGACTCGGAGACTAAGCACCCTTGCACTTTGAGGTAAGCAAAGTCAAATTTTCTGGTATAAGAAATACCCCACCCCCCATTAATTCTTTGGGGACAATGCTGTCAATATTCATTCAAAGAGATTAAGAAGAAGAGGGAGCGGTGGGGGGAGGGGAAGGAGAAGAAGAATTAAAAATGGAAAGATTGTCAAGTTAATGCCTCTCCACAGTGTTATTGCATACATGCAGGGTGTGGGAAATCTAATACTGTGAGAATCGGGGATTTTGTCTCCTTTAAAATCTCTTATAAATATACATAAACTCCCTAGAATACAACTTTATTTTCTAATTTGAAACACCGATTTTTTTCCCCTCCTCTACAAAAGAGGCAGATTATTTGCAGAAACCGAAGTTAAAAATAGCTCTGGTGATATTGTCTACAAAGCTGAGAAATGCTCTTTTTTGTTTCATATTCTCATTAGAAAAAGCAAAGTGAGTGTGATATAAAGGGTGAGAAAACAACACTCTTTTTAAAAGAACAAAATGCAAAAAAACTCTCCCACCGACTTATGGAAAAGTAAATAGAGTCCACAGTTGAGCTAATTTTATAAGAATGAAGCTTTGCTAAACAGACGTAATTTCTTTTTAGGGAGAAGTCCTCTTCTCCACCTCTGTGCGTGCTTTGTAGCTTAGTTGTGTCCAGCTCTTCGTGAGCCCATGGACTGTAGCCCTCCAGGTTCCTCTGTACCTGGAATTCTCCAGGCAAGAACACTGGACTGGGTTACCATGCCATCCTCCAGGCGATCTTCCAGACCCAGAGGTCAAACCCAGGTCTCCTGCATTGCAAGCAGTTTCTTTATCTAGTGGGTAGCCTATCCCTTCTCCAGGGGATCTCCCCAACCCAGGAATGAAACCAGGGAGTCTCTTCTTATAAGTTCATAAAAAAGTACATGTTTTTCTGCCACCTTAACTGGGGAAAAAAAGACTCGCTGCTTAAAAGATTGAAAGTAAACAAACTGATCAGGGCCTGAGGAAGTTCCAAAGAGGTAGAATGTTCTGTTGCTTTCTATTCTTAATGTGTCCTGCAGCATGTGCAAGAAGCAACTTAGACAAGAAACAAACAAACCAAAAGGGAAAAGGGCAGTTATTTTATATTAGTAAGAAGGTCTGATCTTAATTTACAGGCTCTAGTTTTATTTTTTTCTAGTAAGACACAAGACGCAAGAGACGTGGGTTCAATCCCTGGATCAAGGAAGATCCCCTGGAGTAGGAAATGGTAACCCACTCCAGTATTCTTGCCTGGAAAATTCCATGGACTTAGCAGCCTGACACAACTGAGCATGCACAGGCAAGACACAAGATCATTTTTATTTTTATAAGAAAAGAAGTCAGTACTTGATTCTCCAACCATTGGAATGGAATAATATTTAACACATGTGAAGGCTTTCTCTGTTCTTCTAACTTTTTTTAGTTATTTATTATTATTATTTTTTGGCTGTTCTGGATCTTTGTTGCTGCTTGTGGGCTTTCTCTAGTTGCAGTGAGACAGGGCTACTCTCTAGTTGCGGTTCAAGGGCTTCTTACAGGGATGTCTTCTCTTGTTGCAAAGCACAGGCTCTAGAGTTCTGGGGCTCAAGCCAAAATGCTCCAAGGCACATGGGATCTTCCCATGTCAGGGATTAAAACCCATGTCCCCTTCATTAGCAGGTAGATTCCTAACCAGTGGACCACCAGTGAAATCCAACAGATGTGGAAGCTTTAAATGAGATGTGAACCGTATCAGAAGTGACAAGGGAGAGAATATGGGAATACAGAGTGCTTCATGAAGCAAGACATAGGGGCATGTCCCATTAAAAATTCAGAAAAAACATGTTACCCCCCAATGGTGTAAAATGCATTGGAAAAATTCATCAATAAACCAGTAGAACTAATGTTATGCAGACTAATTTCTGAGTCCTTAGAAATCATACAGACAAGTCTACGAAGGAGAATTAATGATACTGCCTGGAATTCGCGTTTCTAGTTCCAAACCAATTGGTAGCATGAATTCATCTTTTTAGTGGAAAGAATCAGGTATGATTGATAAGTTACAAAATGTGAAATAGTAGTCACATATGTCATACACATCACAGACACACCCATATATAATATTCTCATTCTGCTGATCTACAGTTACCTCAAAAGGAGTATATGTGAAATATGAACCGGGAAACATTTTAGCACTGCAATTAATACTGCCTATTATGCTTACTATACACTACAGATAGGGCTTCCAGGTGGCACTAGTGGTAAGGAACCTGCCTGCCAGTGCAGGAGACATAAGAGACATGGGTTCAATCCCTCGGTCAGGAAGATCCCCTGGAGGAGGGCATAGCAACCCAGTCCAGTATTCTTGCCTGGAGAATCCCATGGNTTATGCTTACTATACACTACAGATAGGGCTTCCAGGTGGCACTAGTGGTAAGGAACCTGCCTGCCAGTGCAGGAGACATAAGAGACATGGGTTCAATCCCTCGGTCAGGAAGATCCCCTGGAGGAGGGCATAGCAACCCAGTCCAGTATTCTTGCCTGGAGAATCCCATGGACAGAGGAGCCTGGGAAGCCACAGCCCATAGCATAGCAAAGAGTTGGACACAACTGAAGTGACTTAACAGAAACACACACAGACACATACTATAGATAAGTTAGTTAAAAGTTAAGTTGCTCAGTCGTGTCTGACTCTTTGCGACCCCAGAGACTGTAGCCCACCAGGCTCCTCCGTCCATGGGATTCCCACACTATAGATAAGTGTAGGCTAAAGGTCTATCCTTAATATTTTTACAATTTTCCCATTTTAAATTAGGATTTAAGATGGATGAGACATTGTACTCCATTTGTTTAAGGAGAAAGTGAAGTGAACGGGTTAGTCGCTCAGTCGTGTCTGACTCTTTCCAACTCCATGCACCATAGCCTGCTAGGATCCTCTGTCCATGGAGTTCCCCAGGAAAGAATACTTGCGTAAGGAGGCGATCCTCAGTTCTAAGGACAGTTGTTTTCCGAGCACCTCCTCTGTGCCAGGCAGCAGGCAGAGATGGGAGAGCCATGATTTGAATTGAGTATCTTGCTCAATGTTTCATTCGCTTCACCTCCGAAGCATGCATTTAGAGAGTGTGATTTCATAGCCTTTCCGCTCCAAAAATCCCTTCACCCTGATGGGCTGTAGCCAGCAGTGACTTTGAAGTCTTTGTTCCTTTCCTGCTCCGATAGATGCTGGGGAGGGGAAGGAGGCAGAAAGTCAGAGGACAGAGAGTGCCAAGCATCTACCTTACAACTTGACTCCTCTGCAGCAGATATGTTCTTGCTCTTGTGTGTAGGACTTGGGACACCAGTCCTGTAGTTTCTGAGTAAATGAAACGCATTTTCTGAGTAGATGAAAATTACTCAGAACTGAGAAAATTACTCATTTTCTGAGTAGATGAAAAATTAAATGAAAAACAGGAAAAAAAAGGTGACAGGAAATTGTTTTAAAATGGAAACCGATTAAACTTCTTTATATAGTAGTTAAATAGTATTTTGGCAACAAACTAGGAAGAGAAGGAACCTTCCTCCAGCTGATAAAGGAAAGCTATGAGAAACCCACAGCTAGCATCGTGTAGGCAAACCAAAAACTTTTCCCTCTAAAATACAGAGCTTTTCCCTCTACAGCCCTGTCACTGTAGCAGGAGGTTCAGACCAGCTTCACCTCCTCTGGGCCAGCTGAAGGAAGGGCCATCAGCTTCCACAATTCCTGCTGGCAAGAGCAGTAGCATCAATTTCTGGGGAGAGTAGGGGCTCCAATAACCCAGGCAGGGAGTTCACACAGCCCAGCAGATCTGATGCAGCTGGTCTTCCCAGCTCTCACTTTCATAGTGTCTCAATTTCTTCAACACTTAATTTAAGTAGCATTAAATCCTTCCTGAAAGAAGGTTGGACATAAATAAATAAAGCATCTCTCTGAGGCAACAGAGCTGGTTTGCCAAGCTCATTCATGCCTCTGTTTATTTAGTTTCCAGGCTGAATGTCACCCAGACTCAGAGTTCATGAGGTTGATTTCCAAAACTAACTGACANTTAAATCCTTCCTGAAAGAAGGTTGGACATAAATAAATAAAGCATCTCTCTGAGGCAACAGAGCTGGTTTGCCAAGCTCATTCATGCCTCTGTTTATTTAGTTTCCAGGCTGAATGTCACCCAGACTCAGAGTTCATGAGGTTGATTTCCAAAACTAACTGACATCAACAGATAGGAAACTGAACATCAGACTGAAGTGACTGAGGTTCTCTCTGCAACTCTAAAAGAGCTTCTGTATATCATTTTACTAAAGATGACTTCATATCAAATGTTGGTTTGTTTTCTTTAACCAGAGGAGGTAGCAGTGTAAGGAATCATTAAGGAAGCACAAAGTTCCTTAACTGGAAAATCTTTATACATCAATTAGAGAAAAGTTAGAAATGAAATCCCTCTTAGCCAATAATACCTTGATATAATTTTACACTAAGTGTAAATTATTAATAACTCATAATGAAAAAGAAGGGAAAGGAGAGAGAAATTCTGGTGCCTATAGAAGGTGGCAAAAGTGAACATCCTACTAGACAATTTCTTGAGTAATTCTTTAAACCACTCTATTACTAAAGATAGGCCCAATAAACATTTTCTTGAGTAAACGAAAAATGGAAAAAAGGTGACAGGAAATTTTTTTTAATGGAAACTGATTCAACTTCTTTACATAGAGTAGTTAAATAGTATTTTGGCAACAAACTAGAAATAGAAGGGAACTTCCTCCAGCTGATAAAAGAAACCTATGAGAAATCCACAGCTAGCATCATGTAGTGGAGAAGGAAATGGCAACCCACTCCAGTATTTTTACCTAGAGAATCATGTGGATAGAGGAGTCTGGTGGGCTGCTGTCCATAGGGTCGCACAGCTGAAGACACAACTGAAGTGACTTAGCATGCATGCATGCATTGGAGAAGGAAACGGCAACCCACTCCAGTGTTCTTGCCTGGAGAATCCCAGGGANCCACTCCAGTATTTTTACCTAGAGAATCATGTGGATAGAGGAGTCTGGTGGGCTGCTGTCCATAGGGTCGCACAGCTGAAGACACAACTGAAGTGACTTAGCATGCATGCATGCATTGGAGAAGGAAACGGCAACCCACTCCAGTGTTCTTGCCTGGAGAATCCCAGGGACAGAGGAGCCTGATGGGCTGCCATCTATGAGGTCACACAGAGTCGGACATGATTGAAGCGACTTAGCAGCAGCAACAGCAGCAACAGCATCATGTGGGCAAACTGAAAGCTTTTCTCTCTAAAACTAAGACTGAGACAGAGAAGTCCACCCTTTCTGCTTCTATTCAGCATTGTATTAGAGGGCTTAACCAGGGCACTTAGGCAAGAAAAAGAAATAAACACACCAAGATTGAAAAAGTGAATAGATCACTTTTATGAAAAATTTTAAGTGAAATAGTGAATAGAATAAGTGCAAAGATCTCTATTTGCAGATGATACAATCTCATATATACAAAATCCAGAAGAATCTACTAAAGTTGATTAGATATAAACCAATAAACAAATTCAACAAACTGTCAGTAGACAAAATCAGTATATAAAAATCAATTCTACTTCTGTATATTAGCAAGTGGTAAAGAACCAGCCTGCCAGTGCAGGGGACATAAGAGACATGGATTCAATCCCTGGGTGAAGATCCCCTGGAGAAGGGGATGGCAACCCACTCTAGTATTCTTGCCTGGAGAATCCCATGGACAGAGGAACCTGGCAGGCTACAGTTCTTCAGGTCGCACAGAGTCAGACACAACCAAAGTGACTTATCACGCACTCATGCACACTAGCAAGAAACAATCTAAAAACAAAGGAAACAATTATATTTACAACAGCATAAAACTAGAATATTGAGGAATAAATTTAACAAAGAAGGACAATGCTTAAGCTCTAAAATCCGCAAAGCATTGTTGAAAGAAATTCAAGATCTGAATAATGGAAAGATAGCTTATGTTCATGGGCCAACAGACAATTCATCTAAGGTGGCAATACTTCTCAAATTAACTTACAAATGTAATGTCAGTCCTGGCAACATCCAAGTTAGATTTTTGCAAAACTGACAAAGTTATAAAATTCGTATGGAAATGCAAGGGATCAAGAATAGCCGAACAATTGTGGAGAAGAAGAACAGTTTTAGGATATAACAGTTCCAACTGGAAAGTTTACAATAAAGCTGCAATAGTCAAGATACTGAACTACTTGCATTGACATATGAATCAATGGGATAGAACTGAAGTCCAGAAATAACCCTTATATTAATGGTCAGTTGATTTTTGATAAGAATTTCAAGATAATTGAATAAGGAAAGAGTAGTCTACTCAATACATGGTTCTAGGACAACTGGATATTCACATGCCTAAAAATGAAATTGAACCCTGACCTCACACCACATACAAAAAATTAATTCAAATGTCTTCATAGACCTAAATGTAAAAGTTAAAACTATAAACTCCTTAAATAAAATATGCAAGTAATTCTTTGTGATCTTGGATTAGGCAATGATTTCTTAAATACAAACCAAAACCACAAGTAAGAAAAGAAAAAATAGACAAATTGGACAATATCAAAATTAAAATTTTTTGTGTTTCATGGACACTATGAAGAAAGTGAAATGACAGTCTACAGAATGGGAGAAAATATTTGCAAATCATATATCTGACAAGGGATTTGAGTCCAGAATACACAACAACTCATACAAACTAACATTGAAAAGACATATAAATCAATTTTAAAATGGACAAAGATTTGAATAGCATTTCTTCAGAGAAAATTATACAAACACATGATAAAAGATGATCAATGTGATTAGTTATAAGGGAAATGCAAGACAAACCACAATATGATACCATGTCACACCCACTAGGAGAACTAATATTAAAAAGATGACATTAACAAGTGTACATGACTATGTGGGAAAAAATGAAACCCTCAGTCATTGCTGGTGGGAATGAAAATGATGCAGCTGCTTTGGAAAATAGTTTGGCAAATGCTCTAAATGCTAAACATAGAGTTACCACATGACTCAGCAACTCCAGCCCCAAGTATATTCCCAAGGGAATTGAAAGCATGTGTTCACACAAGGACTGGCATGCTTCAACCAAGATTACTGGCAATAGCCAAAAACTGGTAACAACCTAAACGCCTTCTATTGATGAGTGGATAAAAAAATATGGGTTTGTCTTAAAAGGAATATTATTTGGAATATTGTTTTAAATGGAATATTGCTATTTTAAATGGAATATTATTTGTTTAAATGGAATCCTATTTGTTTTAAATGGAATATTATTTTAAAAAAAGAATGCAATACTGACACATACTACAATATGAATGAACCTTATTATGTTAAACAAAAGAGCTTGTCACAAATGATCCCAGATTATACGATTTTATTTATGTGAAATGTCCAGAATTGACAAATAAAGACAGAAAGGAACCAAGGCAGAAGAGAGGGAGTGGGGAATCACTGCTAATATGCATGTGAAGTTTCTCTTTAGGGTGATGGGAATGTCCTAAACTTAAACTGTGAGGCTTTCATGCTGCTGCTGCTGCTGCCAAGTCGCTTCAGTCGTGTCCGACTCTGTGTGACCCCAGAGACGGCAGCCCACCAGGCTCTCCCATCCCTGGGATTCTCCAGGCAAGAGTACTAGAGTGGGGTGCCATTGCCTTCTCCAATGCATGAAAGTGAAAAGTGAAAGTGAAGTCGCGCAGTCGTGTCTGACTCTTCACAACCCCATGGACTGCAGCCCACCAGGCTCCTCCATCCATGGGATTTTCCAGGCAAGAGCACTGGAGTGGGCACCATCGCCTTCTCCAAGGCTTGCATAGTTGTGGCTATACTAAAGACAACCGTATACTTTAAGTGTGTGGATTTTATGATGAAATACATTCCAAGCCTTATATAAACATACTTTGGCATGGGATATATTAGGAAAAACCAGATCAATTTGTCATAGGACTTCATTTTCAATTTGGATTAAGAAATTTTGGTAGACAACATCAGTTGACTACCCAACAACCATTCTCCTCTTGTTTCTAGGAATAGAATTCCAGTTTTGTCCAGGTGAGAAGTGACTGATTGGCCTAACTCCTAGCCAGTCATAGTATCCTCATTTACCTTTGAAAGTGACTAGTTTAGGGTTGGCAGGTGACCCAGTCCTAGCCCTTGATGAAAAAGGAATATTCTGCTGAGAGTCTCTCTCTCTCTCTCTTTTTTTTTTGGCCCTGCTTAGCAGCATGCTGTGATGCTGGAGAAGACTCTTGAGGGTCCCTTGGACTGAAAGGAGATCAAACCAGTCAATCCTAAAGGAAATCAACTCTGAATATTCATTGGAAGGACTGATGCTGAAGCTGAAGCCACAATCTTTTGTCCACACGACAGAAACAGCTGACTCACTGGAAAAGACTCTGATGCCAGGAAAGATGGANTCTTGAGGGTCCCTTGGACTGAAAGGAGATCAAACCAGTCAATCCTAAAGGAAATCAACTCTGAATATTCATTGGAAGGACTGATGCTGAAGCTGAAGCCACAATCTTTTGTCCACACGACAGAAACAGCTGACTCACTGGAAAAGACTCTGATGCCAGGAAAGATGGAAGGCAAAAGGAGAAGGGGATAGCATCACCAACTCGATGAACATGAGTTTGAGCAAACGTTGGGAGATACTGGAGGACAGAGGAGCCTGGCATGCTGCATTCCATGGGATTGCAAAGAGTTACACACTACTTAGCAACTGAACAACAGCAATACAGTCTGCAGGATCTTAGTTCCCCAACCATGGATTGAACCCATGCCCCCCATAATGGAAATGTGAAATCTAAACCACTGCAAGGAACTCCCTCTGCTGAAAGTGTTAATGGTATAAAAAGTTATGGATAAAAAGAAAAATTCCCCCAGTTCCAGCTTTTCTACTTTATTTAGTAAGGAAGTGATGCTTGTGAGGCCAGAATCATGAGAAAGACAGAGAAAGTGCCCAGAGCTGTTATGTTAACCACCTCTGGAACCCATTACCTTTAGAGTTCTTCTGAACTGAGATGTGTTAACAAACCCCCATTTAAACTACATTGATTCAGATGGCCTGTGTTTTGTTGTCAAAAGACTGCTAATTGATACATTTTCCCCTAAGTGGGCTTATTTGTGAACTCTCATAAAATTACATTTTCAGTCCTAGATCAAAGCTCTACTTTAGAAGATGAGATAAAATTGATTTAGATTTTTTTTCAGATGATAGGCCTAGCATTAGTCAGTGAAAGGTATTAGAAAGGAGCGTTTTGAAATAATGCTATTTGTACCAACATGGACGGACCTAGAGATGATTACTAAGTGAAGTCAGACATAGAAAGACAATATCACAGGGTATCACTTACATGTGGAATCTAAAAGCTGCTCAAACAAACTTATTTACGAAACAGAAACAGACTCACACATACAGAAAACAAATGTATGGCTACCAAAGGGGAAAGGGAGAAGGGAGGGGTAAATTACGAGTTTGGGAGTAGCAGATACACATGGCTATAATAAAACAGATAAATAACAGGGATGGCACAGGGAGCTGTAGTCAATAGTTAATGATAAACTATTACAGAAAAGAATATGAAATATCACTTTGCCATACACCAGAAACTAACACAACATTGTAACTAACTATACTTCAATAAAAAGAAAGGAAGGAAGAGGAAGGCATTTTGCTCAATAGGAAAAACAACTTTCTCTACCTGAAATGGATCAGAGGACTGTTAACCTTTGTTAGAAAGCAAAGGGGCTCGTGAGGATCCTACATCAAAGATGCTGCTAACAGGCATCATTTGGGGCCTTCACTGGAGCATTCATGAAGTGTCAAATACGTTTTTCTTAAATCTCACGTGAAAACCACTGAGATCACAGATTCATTTTCATACAGATGAAATCAAGCAGTTCCACTTCCATATTTGTTGATGTTTCCATATTTGTTGATGTTTCATAACTTTGTTAATGCTTCTGCTAGGTCGCATCAGTCATGTCCGACTCTTTGTGACCCTATGGACTGTAGCCCGCCAGGCTCTTCTGTCCATGGGATTCTCCAGGCAAAAACACTGGAGTGGGTTGCCATGCCCTCCTCCAGGGGATTTTCCCTACCCAGGGATCGAACTGTGTCTCTTGCATTGCAGCAAATTCTTTACCAATGAGCAACCTGGGAAGCCATAACTTTGTTATTCTGACCTCATACTAATAACTAGGAGCCAGATCTTGATTAGTCTTGTCTACCTCTTTATGAAAATGTCAGCAGCATCTTACCACTTGAGAGAATTGTATATATTATTTTAGAAGTGAATCAGAAATAAATCATGACTGAAGAACAGACATCTTAATAAGTTTAGAAAGAATGGTCATTTTTCTTACTTAAATTATCTTAATAGACACTAATAGAAACCACAGTGGCTCAGCAGTAAAGAATCCACCTGCAATGCAGGAGCTGCAGGAGATTTAGGTTCAATCCCTGGGTCTGGAAGATCCCCTGGAGAAGGAAATCACAACCCACTCCAGTATTCTTACCTGGGAAATCCCATGGACAGAGACGGGGCTGGAGTCCGTAGGTCTCAAAAGAGTCAGACAAGACAGAGACTAAACAACAAATAGAAACCAGGAAATGTGTGACAATATCTACAGTTGCCATATTGGAATCTCTTTATAAATCTGTAGCTATGGGATTTACACTTGTCTCATTGTGATTTAATTCATTATATATACAATTGCTTTAATCAATATGATTTAACCTAAATCAAGTAAAATTGAGCTATGAAATACTGAGGGATTTTCAAATCTTATTTAGTGATAGAATTAATGCCACAGAGGAAGATGTTTCTGTTGTTGCTGACGTTTTAAAAAAAACACACACACATTCAAATATTACAGAGAAAAAACAATTGGGCAATGCTCTTCCAGAATGGTGATATGGACTCCATGGACCCACTTACTGGTGCAACAACCATGACTGGTGAAAATTACTTTTTGAAAAACAAAATACTATTTAAAATCTTAGGAAACTGTACCAAAGAAATACGCTAAGGAAATGTTGTTGCTGTTGTTCAGTCACTACATCATGTCCGACTCTTTGCCACCCCATGGACTGCAGCATGCCGGGCTTCTCTGTCCTCCACCATCTCCCGGAGTTTGCTCAAACTCATACCCATTGATTCAGTGATGCTATCTAACCATCTGATACTCTGCTGCCTCCTCCTCCTTTTGCCTTCAATCTTTCCCAGCATCATGGTCTTGGGGAGAGGGCTGTTCGCAACAGGTAGCCAAAAGTTTGGAGTCTCAACTTCAGCATCAGTCCCTCCAATGAATATTCAGGGTTGATTTCTTCTTGGATTGACTGGTTTGATTTCCTTGCAGCCTAAGGGACTCTCAAGAGTCCTCTCCAGTACCACAGTTGAAAGCCTTGAGCCACTAAATTTTGGTAAGAATAATACAAATCCATGGCACTTGAGCTACAACCCACCCCACCCATCCAGCTCAGCATAAGGGAAGCTATGTCTCAGATGGGTGCACCCAAGAAGATGGGGGTCTCTCTCCCCTCAACTGGCAATCAATGCCTACAGTATCTTCCTGGCAGGGGCAGGCCACCAGGTCTGTGTCGCAGAGGCTGAATTCCAAGTAAGGGTGGATATGAGGTCAAGGCACCTTTTTCCACCAAGATCCACTCAGAGGGCAAAGACTCTACTCAAGTGCAATAGGTTAAAAATATAGGAGCTCCAACCACCCTCATCTCAGTCTTCTCATAGGTCAGAGTTCCCATACCAAGGAAGGCAAGCTAACAAGATCAGAAGGCCCTGCCCCTACCCAGCACTCTGCTCCTGAAGCAGAGTGTCCTTGGAGAGAAGCATGTTTGTCCCTGCCTTCAGCTGTGGAACCATGACTCAGGGATTTTGCCGAAAAGCAGAGAGCTCTGAAGTTCTCCCCACAAGAAAACTGACTTTATTCAAAACTGAGTATGGGAAAGCAGAAGTTAAGGGCACTGAAAAACAGTGGAAATTTTTGGTGGTAAGCAATCAAGACGGTTCCAAAATCACTGTGGACGGTGACTGCAGCCATGAAATTAAAAGACGCCTGCTCCTTGTAAGAAAAGCTATGACAAACCTCGACAGCATATTTAAAAAGCAGAGACATCACTTTGCTGACAAATGTCTGTCTAGTCAAAGCTATGGATTTTCCATAGTCATGAATGGACGTGAGAGTTGGACCATAAAGAAGGCTGAAGGCCAAAGAATTGATGCTTTCGAACTGTGGTGTTGGTGGGCTGCAGTCCATGGGGGTTGCAAAGAATCTGACACAGCATAGTGACTGAACAACAACAAGCTCTAGATAAAACACCATAAAACCCTGAAAATAGTGAGAAAAAAATCATTAAAGGAATTAAAATACTACACTAAAATATTCACTTAGTGTTAAAAAAGAGAGACAATCACATTCACTAATGCAAGCAGACACTGGACAACCCAAACACTAAAAATATGAAAAACAATTAATAAGAAGATACTTCTACCAAATTGGCCCAAGATCCCAATAAATTCAAGGATCTCTTTACCATAGTAAGGAAGTCCTTTAAGGGTTTATCCTTGAGAGGAAAACCTACTGATGATTCTCTTCTTTCTTGCCACCAAAGAGATAATGTAATTATGTAAATTTTTCACAGTGTCTCTCTGACTGATGAGCAATGGATGTGGAATTCTTAAATAGGAAGTAAATAAACTGACTCAAAAGCTGTGATGGTATAAAGTCTACAGGAGCTTGCTCATACAAAATTCAGAATATCTCCCTTTGGCATACTTCACATGTCTGAAAATATGCTGCAATTTTCAGGGAAAGGAAATTAGCTCAAGTACTTAAAAAAAAAATTTGTACCTATATATTCTTTTTCATATTCCTTTCCATTGTGGATTGTTACAGGATATTGAATAGAGTTCCCTGTGCTATACAAGTTCCCTGGACCTTGTTTATCCAGCCTGTATATATAAAGTTAGCCTCTGCAAATCCCTAACAGTCCATGAGCTCACAAAGAGTCAGACACAACTGAGCCACTGAACTGAATACCTAAAGGCCATTCCTTCCCTCCCCAACCCTCCCACCCCCTTGGCAACTATAAGTCTGTTTTCTATGTCTGTGTAGCTTATGTACTTTTATGAAAAGATCTAGTCAAAGGCAGGTAGAGTCCTGAAGTTCTAATTGTTTTAGAGAAAAGGGGGCAATCGTCTCCCTTTGGGAATGCTGAATGACCTCGATTGGTCCTGTAATCCCCACAGAGCTTTTGAACAGATGAATGGAAATTACCACATTTCTCCCAGCTTAGACATAACCAAAATCCCTTCTTGGAGTCATCAGTAAGGAATTTGCTTCATAACTGAACCTGTGGTTTCTGGGCTCTCTGCCAAAGGCAGGAATGAATAAGGACTAGGATAAACACAAACAAGAATAAAGGAAGGTAGTTTGCATCTGAATTTATGGCTCTCTCTTAATCTCTATCTTCTAGTTCTTATCTATTTATAGAAGACAAAGGTATTCCTAANGAACCTGTGGTTTCTGGGCTCTCTGCCAAAGGCAGGAATGAATAAGGACTAGGATAAACACAAACAAGAATAAAGGAAGGTAGTTTGCATCTGAATTTATGGCTCTCTCTTAATCTCTATCTTCTAGTTCTTATCTATTTATAGAAGACAAAGGTATTCCTAAAACCAACCTAGATAGCATATTCAAAAGCAGAGACATTACTTTGCCGACTAAGGTCTGTCTAGTCAAGGCTATGGTTTTTCCAGTGGTCATATATGGATGTGAGAGTTGGGCTGTGAAGAAGGCTGAGCGCCGAAGAATTGATGCTTTTGAACTGTGGTGTTGGAGAAGACTCCTGAGAGTCCCTTGGACTGCAAGGAGATCCAACCAGTCCATTCTGAAGGACATCAGCCCTGGGATTTCTGTGGAAGGAATGAGGCTAAAGCGGAAACTCTAGTACTTTGGCCACCTCATGCAAAGAGTTGACTCATTGGAAAAGACTCTGATGCTGGGAGGGATTGGGGGCAGGAGGAGAAGGGGACAACTGAGGATGAGATGGTTGGATGGCATCACTGACTCAATGGGCGTGAGTCTGAGTGAACTCCGGGAGTTGGTGATGGACAGGGAGGCCTGGCGTGCTGCAATTCATGGGGTCGCAAAGAGTCGGACACGACTGAGCGACTGAACTGAACTGCACTGATACCCCTTCTTTCCATTCACCCTTCAGGAATATGTAAGTGTAACACATTCCGTTCACTGTTTCTCTTTGTTTTGTTTTGAATAAAGTCACAATTTTTTGTTAAAGTGTGTTAATTTACTTTATTAAAGTAAGCTACATTTTAATTATTAATTAACACAATTTAGAAGTGACAAATCACAAGTGCCTTGCTGACCGTAGTAACTTCCTATGCTTCAGCATTTCCTAATTTGTGGCTCAGATGGTAAAGAATCTGCATTCTATGGAGGAGACCTGGGTTCGATCCCTGGGTCGGGAAGATCCCCTGGAGAAGGGAATGGCTACCCATTCCAGTATTCTTGCCTGGAGAATCCCATGGACAGAGAAACCTGACAGGCTGCAGTCCACGGGTTTGCGAAGAGTCAGACACGACTTAGCAACTAACCCTCACTTTCATTGTAGTATACTTTACACACAGTAAAATTCATATATTTCAAGTGGAAATAGATGAATTCCATAAATGTGTTCAATCATGTAACCAACGCCACAATTTTGTTGTTCAGTTGTTCAGCTGCGTTCGACTCTCTGCGACCCCATGGACTGCAGCACACCAGGCTTCCCTGTCCTTCACCATCTCCTGGGGAGAATACACAATATATCCTCAAAGAGTTTCTTTGTTTTGATCAGCATTCAATCAATACCTCCTTCCCCACACCCTAGTCAATCACTGACCTGAATTCTATCAATATCAATTTGTCTGTTCAAGAATTTCATCAAGGGACTTCCCCGGTAGTCCAGTGACAAGACTCCAAGCTACCAAGGAAGGGCCCCAGGTTCAATCCTTGGTCAGGGAACAAGATCCCACAGGCCACAACTAAGAGTTCAAATGTTGTAACTAAAAAAGCAGCCGTGTGCCAAAGTAAGACCCGGTGCAGCCAAACAAACACATATCTTTAAAAAGAATTTCATCAAATAAGCAGAATCATAGTCTCCCCACTTCTCTGTCCAAATTCTCATGTTTGGAATATTGTCAGGGGCATTGATCTTAGCAGTTTTTTTTTTTTTTTTTTTTTTTACGGATCTGTCTGCTCAAGAAAGGGAGACAAAAGCAGAAATAAATAAAGAGGACTATATCAAATTAAGAAGGTTTTGCATAGTGACAGAAACCAGCAACAAAATGAAAAGGCAACCTATTGAACGGGAGAAGATATTTGCAAATTATACTTCTGATAAGGGGTTAATATCTAAATAAATAAGAATTCACATGACTCAATATCAAAGAAGAAAGAAAAAAAAAATCCAACTGAAAAAATGAGCAGAGGACCTGAATAGACTTTTTTTCCATAGAAGAAATACAGATGACCAACAGACACATGGAAAGGTGCTTAACACTACTAGTCATCAGGGAAATACAATCGAAAGCACATTGAGACATCACCTTACACTTAGCACAATATCTGTCATCAAATAGACAGCAAGGAAGTCTTGATGAGGATGTGGAGAAAAGGAAACTCATGTGCACTGTTGGTGGGAATGTAAATTGGTACAGTTTCTATGGAAAGCCGTATGGAGCTTCCTCAAAAAGACTAAAATTAAAACTACCATGCTGCTGCTGCTGCTAGTAAGCTGCTTCAGTCGTGTCTGACTCTGTGCGACCCCATAGATAGCAGCCCACCAGGCTCCCCCATCCCTGGGATTCTCCAGGCAAGAACACTGGAGTGGGTTGCCATTTCCTTCTCCAATGCATGAAAGTGAAAAGTGAAAGTGAAGTTGCTCAGTCGTGTCCGATTCTTAGCGACCCCATGGACTACAGCCCACCAAGCTCCTCCATCCATGGGATTTTCCAGGCAAGAGTACTGGAGTGAGATGCCACTGCCTTCTCTGAATACAATCCAACAATTCCAATTCTGAATATTTTTCTGCAGAAAAAAAAACACACACACAAACACTAATTCAAAAAGATACACACACCCCAATGTTCACTGCAGCCTTATTATTGCCAAGAAACGGAAGCAACCAAAAGGCTCATCAGCAGGTGAGTGGACACTGAAGATGTGGTACAGACACACGATGGAATATTACTCGGCCATAAAAAAGAGGGAAATGTCACCGTTTTCAACAGCATGGAGGGATGTAGACCTATTATGCTAAGTGAGATAAGTCAGACGAAGACTAATACCACATGATCCCATGCACATGTGGAGTCTACAAGACAAAGCAAAATCATCACAGACTCACAGATACAGATACTCTGGTGGTTGCTAGAAGGGAGGAGAGGTAGAGGCTGGGTCAAACGGGTGAAGAAGATGAAGGTACACGCCACCAGTTACTCAGACGGAACACACAGCACAGGGAATAAAGTCAAGATTGTGACAACTCTGTGTGGTGAGGGATGGTAACTGGAGTTGTGCTGATCAATTCACAATGTGTACAATGTTGAATCACTATACAGTACACCAGAAATTAAATATTGTATGTTGACTATACTTCAATTAAAAAACAAAGTCAGAATGATGCCCAGGAGATTCATCCATATTATTGTATAAATCAGTACAGTAGTTTGTTTCTTTTTATAATTGAATAGTATTCCATTCTTGGAGAAGGCAATGGCACCCCACTCCAGTACTCTTGCCTGGAAAATCCCATGGACGGAGGAGCCTGGTAGGCTGCAGTCCATGGGGTCGCTAGGAGTCGGACAGGACTGAAGCGACTTAGCAGCAGCAGCAGCAGTATTCCATTCTATGAATACGCCACAGTTGGTTTATCCACATTCATTCCATACACATGCAAGTGAAAGTGTTAGTAGCTCAGCCACAGCTAACTCTTTTTGACCCCACCAACTATAGCCCACCTGGTTCCTCTGTCCATGGAATTCTCCAGGCAATTTACTGGAGTGGGTAGCCATTCTCTTCTCCGGGGGATCTTCCCAGCCCAGGAACTGAACCCAGATCTCCTGCACTGCAGGCAGATTCTTTACCATCTGAGCCACCAAGAAAGCACCAGCCATAGATACAAGTAATCTAAATTGTTACATTATGGTAGCTCAGACAGTAAAGAACCTGCCTGCAATGCAGGAGACCTAGGCTCAATCTATGGGTCTGGAAGATCCCCTGAAGAAGGGAATGGCTACCCATTCCAGTATTCTTCCCTGGAGAATTGAATTCCACAGACAGAGGAGCCTAGTCAGCTTACAGTCCATGGGGTTGCAAAGAGTCCGACATGACTGAGTGACTAACACTTTCACTTTCATTACGAACTTATGTATTTTCAGCATAAGATGGGGGAAGGCAATGGCACCCCACTCCAGTACTCTTGCCTGGAAAATCCCATGGATGGAGGAGCCTGGTAGGCTGCAGTCCATGGGATCGCAAAGAGTCGGGCAGGACTGAGCGACTTCACTTTCGCTTTTCACTTTCATGCATTGGAGAAGGAAATGGCAACCCACCCCAGTGTTCTTGCCTGGAGAATCCCAGGGATGGGGGAGCCTGGCGGGCTGCCGTCTATGGGGTCGCACAGAGTCAGACACGACTGAAGGGACTTAGCAGCAGTATAAGATATGATATACAAAAATTTGGTAACCTCTAACTGGTTTCTCTCACTCCAGTCTCCAAGACATCCTCACTGCCAAGGTAAATTTTCCCTTCAATATGACAATCTTCTGGTAAACTTTGCCCTAGTCCACTGCTGAAAGTAAGCCCTTTTCCTTCCTAGTTTTATTTCATGTGATGCCCCAGTTACTAGTTTGTGTTACAGTTCCTTAGCTACGTACCTAATTTCAGCTGCTAGACTCTAAGCTGCTTGAGGTCAGGATCAAATGAGATTGGGATCTGTCTAAATGCTTGTGTACAGCATTTAGCCAACAGGTGCTAGATGATGGGGCACAGCCTAAAAATGACTGCTGATCAGAGAAATAAACAAGTGAATTCCTCCACTCACAATTAGCTTCAGCGACTCCCCATTTTGCAGCTGGTTGCTGGAAACCTTAGACATCTAGCTCCAACCTAGCTCTCTAGCTAAAGACACATGATTTGTCATACGTAATACCTCTTCTCCAATTTAATTAGTGTGTCTGCTGAGTTCCACGCCTTTTTCTATAATGTTTTTCCTGTCTGGTAGGAAACACACACACACACACACACACACACTCCTGTCATTATTCTCCCCACCTCCTGAACAAAGGTTAGAATTCCAAGGTTCCTGTTTCCATAGGAATCTTCTACACCAAAGAATTGCTTTCAAATTATGGTGCTGGAGAAGACTCTTGAGAATCCCTTGGACGGCAAGGAGATCAAATCAGTCAACCCTAAAGGAAATCAACCCTGGGTACTTATTGGAAGGACTGATGCTGAAGCTGAAGCTCCCATACTTTGGTCACCTGAAAAGAAAAGCCAACTCATTGGAAAAGAAAGATGCTGATGCTAAGAAAGATGGAGGGCAGGAGAAGGGGGCGACAGAGGGTGAGATGGTTGGATGGCATCACTGACTCAATGGATGTGAGTTTGAGCAAACTCAGGGAGATAGTGAAAAACAGGGAAGCCTGGCGTGCTACAGTCCATGGAGTCACAAAGAGTGGGACACACAGCGAGTCAACACCACCACCATCCCCCATTGACACATCTCTGTCAGCTGGGACCACGCAAGTAAGCAGTTTCAAGTGATGTCCAGCAGGGGGAGGTGCGCCCATAATCTCCCACAAATTCCAATGCTTTTTTTTGTAGCCCTGGAGATTTTAATCAGATACCCTGGAGGAGGTCCCGAAACCCACTTCAGTATTCTTGCCTAGAGAATCCCATGGACAGAGGAACCTGGCCGGCTACAGTCCATAGGGTCGCAAAGAGTCATACACGACTGAGATGGCTTAGCACACATGTATGGAGATTTTAAGGACATATATTTACAGAAACTTTTCTCTGGTTAAAGAAATAAATAAACAACAGTTCATCTACTCCTTCCTCAAACACTCACAAGCTGTGAGTAATCTCCACTAACCAAAACCCAGGAATAGACGCACTAACAACAAAGACGAAACCATTTGATGATTTTTAATCTCTGTGATTTAAAACACAACCAGTTCATTTTTCCAAGTTACATCTGGAGGATCTCACTTCACTTGCATTCTCACTTTTAAAAAAATCAATAAAATGTATCCACAGATTGAGTGTTGAATCTATGTGGTTTAATCAGGAACCAGTTTTGCCTTTCATAAGCAGAGATCAGCTGATATGAAAAAAATAACAATTCTGTACTGCCCACTTCTTTCCCATCTCCACCCATGTCTTCCCTCCGTCTATTAATAGATTTTTATTTCTATTTTTGGTTGCACGGGATCTTCACTGCTAAACTTGAGCTTTCTCTAGTTGCTATGTGAGGGCTTCTCATTGTGGTGGCTTCTCTTGCTGCAGAACACAGGCTCTTGAGCGTGTGGGCTCAGTGGTTGTGGCCCACGGGCTTAGTCGCTCCAGGGCGTATGCGATCTTCCTGGACCAGGGATCAAACCCGTGTCCTCTGCGTAAGCAGGTAGGCTCTTAACCACTGGACCACCAGGGAACCGCCAATAGATTTTTAAAGTACGTTTTATACCTATTTACCAAGTGGCAGTTATTTTTTACGTGCTAGATTTAAGATACGACAGGATCGAGCTGACTCAAGTGTTAATCATTGATTCGTGCTGATCACAAACCAGAAGCAAATTGTTGTCATGAAATACAGTAACCATGTCACATCTCAGGGAACGAGAGATGGTCCAGACCGTTCCCATGCTGAGGCACAGGGGTCTCACAGAGAATGAAAAATGTTCAGTGTTTCACAAGTTTATAAATTAATGAAGCTGGAAGAGATCATTGCAGTTTGTAGATGAGAAAAGTAAGATCCAGAGAGATCCAAGTGACCTTTTCAAGACACCACAGCCAATAGCTCGGTTGGTAAAGAATCCGCCTGCAATGTGGGAGACCTGGGTTTGATCCCTGGGTTGGGAAGATCCCCTGGAGAAGGGAACGGCTGCCCACTTCAGTATTCTGGCCTGGAGAATTCCATGGACTGCATAGTCCATGGGGTCACAAAGAGTTGGACACGACTGAACAACTTTCACTTTCACAGCCAGTTAGTGATGAAATAGAGACTAGAATCTGACCCTTTGGATCAGTTTCATCCATAAACACCATTTATTGTTCCTCCTGAAGTGCCAGCAAGAGATGATATCTTAAAAGGATCTTTTTTGTGCCCAGAATCTTTAAAGATATACTAGGAAGGCAATGCAAACACTGGTTGGCTTGAGTAACTCCTCTCTGAGGAGCCAGCCATTGGAGAAGGAAATTGCAACCCACTCCAGTATTCTAGCCTGGAGAATCTCAGGGACGGGNGCAAGAGATGATATCTTAAAAGGATCTTTTTTGTGCCCAGAATCTTTAAAGATATACTAGGAAGGCAATGCAAACACTGGTTGGCTTGAGTAACTCCTCTCTGAGGAGCCAGCCATTGGAGAAGGAAATTGCAACCCACTCCAGTATTCTAGCCTGGAGAATCTCAGGGACGGGGGAACCTGGTGGGCTGCTGTCTATGGGGTTGCACAGAGTTGGACACGACTGAAGCAACTTAGCAGCAGCAGCAGCAGCAGCAAGGAGCCAGCCAGGCTTTCAGCTTAAGGCTGTCACATTAGCACCTTTTTTACAAAGTGTTCATGAGAAGGATCATCAAGAAAGAAACAAAACCCATCTTTAGTGTCTGTTGCATATGTTAGCACATGTTGTATTCACTTCTGTAATTGCTTACTGAGTAGAGGAAAAGCCAGGGTATGTTATTTTATTAAGAAGTTATTTGTCCCTTGAATCTGAAGATTTTGCCTACAGCTCATATTAAATCAGAGGTAGGATGTAAATGCTAAGTGTTGTTCAGTTCAGTTCAGTCGCTCAGTCGTGTCTGACCCTTTGCGACCCCAAGAATCGCAGCACGCCAGGCCTCCCTGTCCATCGCCAACTCCCGGAGTTCACTCAGACTCACACCCATCGAGTCAGTGATGCCATCCAGCCATCTCATCCTCGGTCGTCCCCTTCTCCTCCTGCCCCCAATCCCTCCCAGCATCAGAGTCTTTTCCAATGAGTCAACTCTTCACATGAGGTGGCCAAAGTACTGGAGTTTCAGCTTTAGCATCATTCCTTCCAAAGAAATCCCAGGGCTGATCTCCTTCAGAATGGACTGGTTGGATCTCCTTGCAGTCCAAGGGACTCTCAAGAGTCTTCTCCAACACCACAGTTCAAAAGCATCAATTCTTCGGCGCTCAGCCTTCTTCACAGTCCAACTCTCACATCCATACATGACCACAGGAAAAACCATAGCCTTGACTAGATGGACCTTAGTCGGCAAAGTAATGTCTCTGCTTTTGAATATGCTATCTAGGTTGCTCATAACTTTTCTTCCAAGGAGTAAGCGTCTTTTAATTTCATGGCTGCAATCACCATCTGCAGTGATTTTGGAGCCCCAAAAAATAAAGTCTGACACTGTTTCCACTGTTTCCCCATCTATTTCCCATGAAGTGTTGTTAGTCACTCAGTAATATCTGACATTTTTGTGACCACATGGACTGTAGCCCACCAGGCTCCTCGGTGCATAAGATTTCCCAGACAAGAATATTGGAGTGGGTTGCCATTTCCTTCTCCAGGTCATCTTCCCAACCCAGGGATAGAACCTGGGTCTCCTGCATTGCAGGCAGATTCTTTACTGTCTGAGCCACCAAGGAAGAATAACAATGACATTTGAAGCTTATAATTATTTTCAGGGTAGATCTCAAAGCACTTGGCAGATATTCATTACATTTCAACACAGTATGATGTTAAAGAAGCATCAGCTTGTGTTTTCCTTTTCATAAGTCAGAGGAACGGAAAATAATTGCCTTTCAAAAATCCGTTTTGTTTTTAAATCTAACACTTTTATTTTTAATCATGCTTAATTTTGTAAATTACCTAAAATTCTCTGTGATAAAGTTTACATAAATTCTAATTAAATAAATAAAGGGATTGACTTCATCAGGATCAGAACTTGAAATTCCTGGGCTCATTCAGAAGAACTACTAGCTTTTCAGGCTTCATGTTATAAAATTCACACAAAGAATTCTCACAAAACATTATCTGAAATGCCAGGGGTGGAAGGTAGAAAGCAACCCACTATTGAATTATAGCAGCTTTAAGGAATTACTGAAGCTAAAATTCTTCCCTGAACTGTCTTTATTAAAAATTAATCCAGGAATTCAGGTTTGGAGATGAGGTAGGATGGGTGGGAGGAAACGAGAGAAGGAGGAAAAGCAAAGACTGTTTAAATATGTATGATTTTTATTTGAAATCAGAGAAAAGATTCCCCACCTTGAAAACTTGAAGTGTCATGATAACTGAGCACATTAGATATTTTGTATTATATCTGATGGGTTTTGACTTCGAAGGAGCTTAGAGGGCAAAGTGTCAGTCAGCATAGAGCTTTCACTACAGCCCCCCTGAAGTGTGCAACCTCATCACAGAAGGTTCAGCACAGTTTTTCCCAACACAGCACCCTGGAGACAGTTTCTCCAGTCTAAAATGGTCAATGAGACCATTGACAGAGTCCCTGGAAAAGTTTCTAAAAGGGGGACTAACTCAGCCAGTAAAGGCACTTTTGGTTGTTTCCCTCTATGCTTCCTTATTCCTGCCTGGAGTGGGGACATGATCACTGGAGTTCCAGCAGTCATTTTGTATCTAGAGGTAAACACTGAAAAATGAGGCCCCACTCTGCAGATGGTAGAAGAAAAGGGAACCCGCACATCTGATAACAATGTTGACGTCATAACCACTCTGAACTGCTTGCCTTGGGATTTTACATAATGGCCTCTTACTTGAGTTTTTCATTATTTATTCAATAACACAGCCAGCTGCATGACCTTTAGAGTATCACTTTCAGTTCAGTCACTCAATTATGTCCAACTCTTTGTGACCCCGCGAACTGCAGCATGCCAGGCTTCCCTGCTCATCACCAACTCCTGGAGCTGTCTCATCCTCGTCATCCCCTTCTCCCACCTTCAATCTTTCCCAGCATCAGGGTCTTTTCCAATGAGTCAGTTCTTCTCATCAGGTGGCTAAAGGAATGGAGTTTCAGCTTCAGCATCAGTCCTTCCAATGAATATTCAGGACTGATATCCTTTAGGATTGACTGGTTTATCGCCTTGCAGTCCAAGAGACTCTCAAGAGTCTTCTCCAACACAACAGTTCAAAAGCATCGATTCTTTGGTGTTCAGCTTTATATGAGAGTCTAACTTTACTTTCTTTTTAAAACTGCCTTCATTTCTTGAGGAAGTATATCAGTCATACTTTCCTTGCCCTTTTAGACTAGATCCACTAAGGCCTCAATGTCACAACTCCAGAGGACACCCTATGTATGTGGGGCCAGTGGACACTGACCACCTAGACTCCCACCTAGACTGCAGTGTGAATAGGGTCCACTGGGGCCTGTGGTCCAGGCTTCCCTTGCTTTCACTAAATTCACTGATTATCTTTTGATCTTCCTGGGGTGTTATCCTCAGGGAGATCAATAAAAAGGTGATTTTAGATTCAAATACTGAGCCGACCATTGCTAACAGAATCTGTAGGCTTGTGGAGCTAATTTAGATCAGTTTTCTCAACCTTGCATGCCATGGACCGCTTGAGCAGGTAAACGAATATCATGAACCATCTGCTGTCCCTCTTTCCACAGAAAAGAAGGAAACAAGGAAGATTCAGCACATTGAATTGAGAGTATACTATCATTGATCACAAAACAAGAAGAGACATAGCAAAGCTGGTTCCCAGCTGAAACAAAGTAATGATAATAGCAATAACAATTCACAATATTTACTGGAACACAGCTTACCTCATGTGCCACTGTTCCACATCCTTCACGGGCATTAACTCCTTCGATTGTCATAACAACCCTATGAAATAGGGATGATGATGTCGACGATACTGAATTTGCAGAGAGAGAAATGGAGGCACGGAAAGCTGAAGTGATTTGCCCACAATCTTGCAGTTGTTAAGTGGTGGAGTCAGAATGTGCACCAAGGTCAATCTGACCCCTGAACACATGCAACTAACCACCACACCACATTGCTCCTAGTAATTTAAAACTGTTGGCCATGTATTACCACGAACACTGATACTTGCAGGCCCCATGAGGGAAGAGGTTTTGCATTTTATTCACTGCTTTATGCCCAATCCCGACAACACTATTTGGCATACAATTGGTACTCAAGTAGTTTTTTAATAAGTGAACAAATAACTGAATGAATGAATGAGGAGAAGTTTACAGGACCCCTGACAGGGTTATGTGATTATGGCTTAAGAATTGCAAATTCCCCAGTGGTTCAGTGGTTAGGACTCAGTACTTTCACTGCCACAGCAGGGATTGGATCCCTGGTCAGGGAACTAAGATCCCACAAGCTGCTCAGTGCAGCCAAAGAAATAAGCAAACAAAATTGCTATGAGGCATTTCAGGGGACTTTCCTGGTGGTCCAGTGGCTAAGACTCTGTGCTCCCAACACAGGGGGCCCAAGTTCAATTCCAGGACAGGGAACTAGATCCCACATGCTACGACTAAGACCCAGTGCAGTCAAATAAATATTTTACAAAATTGCTTCCTGTAGCTTCTATGAGCAGACCTTTCCAAGGAGAAACCCATTCATGACAAGTCACATGGAATGCCAGGATGTGTCATCTTCAGATACTAACAAATATTAACATCCAACCACCTGTAGGAAGTCATAATGCTACCTTATGATGGGGAAGGTTCATAGCGTGTGACGTATCTTCATTTGCATCGCCTATAAGGATTTAGCTCCACTTTACGGGCAACAAGTGAGTGAGTGAAAGTCACTCACTCATGTCCAACTCTTTGCCACCCATCCCATGGACTTGGGGTGGGTGGCTATAGTCCATGGGGTGGGTGGCAAAGAGTTGGACATGAGTCCATGGAATTCTCCAGGCTAGATTACTGGAGTGGGTAGCCATTCACTTCTCCAAGGGATCTTCCCAACCCAGGGCTTGAACCCAGATCTCTTGCATTGCAGGCAGATTATTTACCAGCTGAGCCACAAGGGAAGCACACAGGTAACAAAGCTGAGGTTTTAGGTAACAGCCAGATCCAGCCTCCTGCCCTCTCAGCCACCTCCACACCAGGCATTTACCCTGGGGTGTCTTGCCCTTTGTGGGGTCAGATGTCCCTTGACCACTCACATTCCATCACCCCATCCCTTTCACGAGCATGGGCCTGCATTGATAGCTCTCCTTGGCCCATAGTCTAGCCCCTCATCTTGGTGTTCCAAATATCCATTGCTGAGTTTTAATATTAGGTTGGTGCAAAAGTAATTGCGGTTTTGCATTGTTGAACTTTGCTGTTTGATATCGGAATACATTCTCGAATAAATGTGGTTATGTTATACCTCTTTTTAATGCGCATTTCTCGCTTCATGCTTTTTTGCTGATATTACTTGCTGTTTACTTTATACTTATTTTAGACTAGAGAAATGATGTTAGACAAAAAACAAAGTCAAGCACTTTTCTTATTTGAGTTCAAAATGGATCATAAAACAGCAGCAACAACTCACAACATCAACAGTGCATTTGGCTCAGGAACTGCTAACGAAGGTACAGTGCAGTGATGGTTCAAGAAGTTTTGCAAAGGAGACAAGAGTCCTGACAATAAGGAGCATAGTGGCCGGCCCTATTCTTCCAGCCATCAGAAATTGACAGTGACAAGCTGAGAGCAATCATCGAAGCTGATCCTCTTAGTACTACACAAGAAGTTGCTGAAGAACTCAACATCGACATCCTACAGTTATTTGGTGTTTGAATCGAATTGGAAAGGTGAAAAAGTTTGACAAGTGGGTGCCTCATAAGCTGACAACAAATCAAAAAAAAAATGGCTTTTTGAAGTGCCATCTTCTCATTCTACGCACCAACAACAAAGCATTTCTTGATTGGATTCTGATGTGGGACAAAAAAATGGGTTTTATATGACAACCAGTGATGACCAGCTCAGTGGTGGGCCCGAGAAGAAGCTCCAAAGCACTTCCCAAAGCCAAATTTGTACCAGAAAATGGTCACGGTCATTGCTTGGTGGTCTGCTGCTGATCTGATCCTCTACAGCTTTCTGATCCCCAATGAAACATTACATCTGAGAAGTGTGCTCAGGAAGCCAATGAGATGCGCCCAAAACTGGAACACCATTGATCAATAGAATGGACCCAATTCTTCCAAGGCAACGTCAACCACATGTCACACAACCAACGCTTCAGAAGTTGAACAATTTGGGTTATCCACCACGCGCCCCTGACCTCTCGCCAACCGACTACCACTTCAAGCATCTAGACAACGTCTTGCAGGGAAAATGCTTCCCTAACCAGCAGGAAGCAGAGAATGCCTTCCCAGAGTTCAACAAATCCCGAGGTTCAGATTTTTACACTACAGGGATAAACCAATTTATTTCTTGTTGGCAGAAGTGTGTTGATTGTAATGGTTCCTATTTTGATGAATAAAGATGTGTTTGAGCCTAGTTACAGTGATTTAAAATTCACAGTTCAAAACCGCAATTACTTTTGCACCAACCAAATAAACCACTTCAAAACCTAACAGCTTAAATAATAATTGACTGTTAGGTCTCATGGCTCTGTGAGTTGACTGGGATGAGTGGTTCTTGTTCAGAGTCTCTCACGAAGCTGCAGCCTCATACTGTGTCAGCTGGGGGCTGCAGTTGCCCCAGGACTCGCTGGGCTGGACGTCTTCTGAGGTCCACTCACACGGGCCACTGAAACCGTGGCCCAGCTGGGCTACTGACCTACATGAGCCTCTCTGCGTGACTTGGACTTCCCCAGCCTGGTGCTTGGGTCTCCAGGGAGTACTACAGCTGTGAGCGTTTCCAAGGGCAGGAAGCAAAAGCTGCCAGGCCAGTGAAGGTCTATGCTTGGAACTGCGACAGCAGGATTCCACAGCCCCTGATGGATGAAAGCAGCCACGGGGCCCCACCTCGATTCCCAGGGTGTGGTGAAATAAACTGCCCGTCTCGATGGGAAGCAGGAAGGTCACTCCTCACCAAAATGCACGTGGGACTGGCCATGCTGCGATAGTCAGCCATTTTTGGAACACATGATCCACCATGCACAGCTTTGTCATTAACTTGCAATGAAGCTATCCAGTTGCTGATAAATTCCCATTTTCACAGTTATTCTGTGCTTAATTGGGCACAGAGTAATATTCAAATTATTCCTCCTAACATTTGCCAAGGTTATATTTGCAGCCTTAACTGTTATCAGTCCATACCTTTTGATACCTTCAAAGGCTAGTCTCTTTTTTTTAAACCTGAACTTTTTATTTTTTATTGGGGTATGGCCATGAATTTGAGCAAACTCCAGGAGATAGTGGAGAACAGAGGAGCCTGGGAGGCTATAGTTCATGGGATCACAAAGAGTCCGACACAACTTAGTGACTGAACAAAACAGTAGCTGATTTACAATGTTGTGATGGTTTCAAGTGAACAGCCAAGGGACTCAGCCAAACATATACACGTATCCATTCTCCCCTAAACTCCCCTCCCCTCCCATCCAGACTAAAGACTATTCTAATTCAAACAGGTAATTAAGCCCAATGACAAAAGCATCTCCAGGAGGAAGGTGTGACTGAAGCTGCTACTGTCTGATTGACATTCAAGACCATCGTGTCTGCCCAGGGCAGTTCCCAGCCTCTGGAGAATCAGGCAAGAGTACATAACTAGACTGGTTCAAATCCACCACAATTGTGAAAACTTTCGGTTTTTGACCGATCTTAGTTTTTGACTTCTCCTTCCTTTAGGTTGACTTTCCTGATTTCCCTGCCACGTGGGTGTAAACCTGTTCTTTAAACCTCTGGAACTCTCACTTGCTGCCACTTGGGACTCTTGCCTGGTCTACCTGGGCTCATAGTCCTGCTGAGGCTCATCTAATTCCCTCCCTTTATCTTTGTATTTATCCCCTACACAGCTGATGACTCCCTCACCTCGACGTGTATTGAATTGGATTGCACCTTCAGGAATGTCGTCCTCATCGTACTGTCATTCACATTCACCCATTCATCCACTCATTAACCCAACAAATAGTGACCAGGCATAAGCCCCTGCTAAACCAAAAGAAGGTGTTAATCGGCATTTAAATATTCCCACTTCCACAAGCAAAACGACTTTACCAGTGGAGACAAGCACCAAGTGTCACATGTTTACTTCAGTTTTAGCTCCTTAAAGGCCCAAAGATCTCTCTCTTGGTACCAGACCAGGGACTGTCCGTAAGGAACACAAGTGAAGCATCTGTAGGAGCCTGGTCTTCGTCATCTGCTCAGCCAAGCCTCAAGCAGGCTCTCAAACATTGCCTCTTCCCTTCATATTGACAAACGTGGGGGCTTTCTTGGTGACTCTGATTCTCTGCTTGTTCTATCCACACGGAGCTGGGGTGACCCATCTGTCCACACTCTCCATTCAGCTCCTGACCTTTCCACTCCTTGATTGGTCTTTGCTGCTTTCTTACAGGTCTGTCTTTCCACCAGGAAAAGGACCAGCAAGAGGAGTTCCAGGCCTTTCAAGGAAGACAGTCGAAAACGTCCAACTCAAGGTGGGACGAGATCTTCCAATGCAGAGGCAAGTTGTTTAGCCACACTGTGTCTCTGTTGCCTCAAGTGAAAATGGGAGCAGTGGCAGTCCCTATTTCAATGAGATACTGTGACACACACTACAGCTGTGCCTGGTACCTAAGAAGCAGCTCATGGATGTGACGTTTTCTTGCTGTTGCTGGATTATTGGTGTCTTGGGTCATGTTTCTGAGCCATGGAAGAGTCTGATTTTCAGCAAAGTCACAGTTTCAGCCACATCCACAGGGGAATGGGAGTTGAGGCAGGGGCAATCATCGTCAAGGGTACAGAGCTTCTTGGGAGAAAGAATTTCCTGGCACTGCCCTTGCTCTTCGTTGACAGGCAAATCAGCTCCAACAGATAGAGAGTAGTTCTCCAAGAAGAGGAGCAGGTGTTGAGCCTTGAGAAGCAAAAGCATAAGGGGGATGGGCGAGCAGGCAGGGATGCAGAGGGGACCCGAGGGTCTGGGCAAGTCCAGCAGGTGCGTCTAGCTGACTCCCGCAAAGCGTTCCCTGCAATGCTTGTCTTTGATTTTCCTTCTCATTCTACAGCCTCTTTCTCTGTCCCACATTCCAGCTCATTTCACAACCTACAGACGGTTCATTCATTAGGCAAATATGCACCAAGTCCCATTACAAGCAAGCACCATTCAAGACCTGGGAGTATGTCACTGAGCAAAATGGGCAAGAATTGGTGCTCTCGCAAAAATGTCTGGTGGTGGCAAATTTTACCATTTTTAAAAGTAGATCTGATTTTTAGAAATACCCAAAGAATCAGAGAAGAGATGATTAACTGCATAATAGCGATTTTTACCCAAAGTAAGGTGCAATTATAAATTAATCAGACTAATTTTCTCCTAAGCCTATTAAACTAATCTTTCCCAGGCTACAATTTTCATAGAACTTTTTAAAAATTATACTTTTTTATTACATAGGTACATAATCACACGGCTGAAAACTTGGGAAATAAAAAAGTAAATTAATCATCTATAATTCCACTGGCTTAACACAACTACTCTTTTGGGGAGGATTTTCTTCCTTTCCTTTACATCTACTTTCAGTTCAGTTCCATTCAGCCACTCAGCTGTGTCTGACTCTCTGAGATCCTATGGATTGCAGCATGCCAGGCTTCCCTGTCTATCACCAACTCCCTAAGCTTGCTTAAACTCATGTCCATCAAGTCAGTGATGCCATCCAACTATATTATCCTCTGTCATCCCCTTTTCCTCCTGCCTTCAATCTTTTCCAGCATCAGGGTCTTTTCATATGAATCAGCTCTTCACATCAGGTGGCCAAAGAGTAGAGCTTCAGCTTCAGCATCAGTCCTCCCAATGAATATTCAGGACTGATTTCCTTTAGGATGGACTGGTTTGAACTCCTTGCAGTCCAAGGAACTCTCAAGAGTCTTCTCCAACACCACAGTTCAAAAGCATCAATCCATCACCATTCAGCTTCCTTTATAGTCTAACTCTCCCATCCATACATGACTACTGGAAAAACCATAGCCTTGACTAGATGGACCTTTTTTAGCAAAGTAATGTCTCTGCTTTTTACTATGCTGTCTATATTGGTCATAGCTTTTCTTCCAAAGAGCAAGCATCTTTTAATTTCGAGGCTGCAGTCACCATCTGCAGTGATTTCGGAGCCCAAGAAAAGAAAGTCTGTCTCCATTGTTTCCCCATCTATTTACCATGAAGTGATGGGACCAGATGCCACGATCTTAATTTTTTGAATGTTGAGTTTTAAACCAGCTTTTCACTCTCTTCTTTCACCTTCATCAAGAGGCTCCTTATTTCCTCTTTGCTTTTTGCAATAAGGGTGGTGTCATCTGCATATCTGAGGTTATTGATACTTCTCCCAGTTATCTTGATTCCAGCCTGTGCTTCATCCAGCCCAGCATTTCTTATGATGTACTCTGCATGTAAGTTAAATAAACAGGGTGACAATATATAGCCTTGACATATTCCTTTCTCATTTAGAACCAGTTCATTTTCCCATGTTCAGTTCTAACTATTGCTTCTTGACCAGCATACAGATTTCTTAGGAGGCAGGTAAGGTGGTCTGGTATTCCCATCTCTGAAAAACTTTTCCAGAGTTTGTTGTAATCCACACAGTCGAAGACTTTGGCATAGTCAATAAAGCAGAAATAGATGTTTTTCTGGAACTCTCTTGCTTGTTCTATGATCCAGTGGGCGTTGGCAATTTGATCTCTGGTTTCTCTGCCTTTTCTCAGTCCAGCTTGAACATCTGGAAGTTCTTGGTACACATACTGTTGAAGCCTGGCTTGGAGAATTTTGAGCATTACTTTGCTAGTGTGTGAAAAGAGTGCAATCGTGCAGTAGTTTGAACATTCTTTAACATTGCCTTTCTTTGGTTTACTTTTTCTTATAAACTTGAAATCACTAATGTATATTACATATTCCTTTCTCACTTCACATATTACCATAAGCATGGTCTCATGGTCTCTATGAACAATATTTTAATGACCCTATGAGATTCTTCACTTACTCATGCCCCATCACTAGCCCTTGGATGGTTTACAATGGGCTCACTATTAATTATGAAATTGATTTTCTAGGGACATAATTCCAAAGGAGGAGTTTGAATTATGTGTGAAGCAGTGAAACTACAGTCGAAGTGAGCTCACTGATTCCTGGGGAGCACTTCTGAAGGATGGCTATTTGGGATACATCAGATTCATTGTGTTGGTTAAAAAAACAATACTCTTACTATGCAGTTTCAGATTCCACATGCTTGCAGAGTTCTTCATAAGCTACAGGAGACCTCCAAAAGAGGAATTCTCAGATTTCTATCTCCATCCCACTGCACCAGAAGCCATCCCCTGAATCTCCCTGAAAGTGATCTGCTACCCTTAGTAGGGGGTTTCCCAGGTTGGTGGCGCTAGTGGTAAGGAACCCAACTGCCAATGCAGGAGACTTAAGAGACATGGGTTCGATCCCCAGGTCAGGAAGGTTCCCTGAAGGAGGGCATGGCAACCCACTACAGTATTCTTGCCTGGAGAATCCCATGGACAGAGGAGCCTGGTGGGCTACAGTCCATGGAGTCACACAGAGTCAGACACAACTGAGCAACTGAGGGTTATAGGTTTATGAGCCTCAGCTGAACCTGGAAGGGCCTCGGTCACAGTTTTCCCGGAAGGAACCCCAGGTCTCATCACTGGCTTCTCAGAAGGCTCTCTAAGCCCACAGACATCTGTTAGACACGACCTCAGACAAAGACAGCTGGGAAAACCCACAGGGAAGGAAATCCCACTGTGAAAGGAGCTGACTCTGGAGTTCGCGGAGAGCCATAGTTAACCATTGTTCAGGCACAAAAGGTTCGAGTAGAAAGCTGTGCTGATTCCGGGTCAGTCTCTTGGCCCGTGGTGGGGGAGGGCGGGGAGGGGACACAGAAGCGCCTGTGTCCCCAGGAGTCCCTGCCAGTGGCAGCTGAGGGGCTGCTGCCAAGAGCCAGGCCTCTGTCTAGAGAGGGCCTGGCCCCCAAGAGACCACATGACAGGCACCAACAATGGGTCATTGGCTCTCTGTGGCTTCTCCCCAGCGCTGGCATTTACCATGGGGCTCACGCTCCTGGCTACAGCTCCCTGCAAACTGGAGTAAATTGTAGTCCAAACTTTCCCACAGCCACCTGCACGGACTCCCCCAGGGCTGCATGAATAAGCAAAAAGTGGGATTTCATTTATCCTTGCACTTCCACCATCTCCCCCTGTAAGGCCTAGAAAAAGGAGAATGAGTTCTATTGCCTTTTTAAATTTGTGTCTTTAATTTTGGCTGTGCCGGGTCTTCCTTGCTGCGTGGGCTTTTCTCTCCAGTTGCGGCAAGCAGGGCCACTCTCTCGTTGTGCGCGGCCTTCTCGCTGTGGTGGCTTCTCCTATTGGGGAGCACAGGTTCTAGTGTGTGTGGACTCGGTAGCTGCGATGCCCAGGCTCTAGAGCACAGGCTCAGTAGCTGCGGTGCTTGGGCTTAGGTGCTCTGCGGCATGTGGGATCTTCCCTGACCAGGGATCGAACCCAGGTCCCCTGCATTGGCAGGTAGATTCTAATCCACTGATCCACCAGGAAGTCTGAGAGTTTTAACAGTGTATAAACCCTTCAAAATTGGAAGTGTGCTCCCATGGTTGGACATGGTGTCAGTGTTTTGGGCAGATACTTGATATGGATATGAGGATATTATATCGATGAGATATGAGTGAAGAGGACAAACACGCCGTATGGAGAAACGAGAGCCTCAGAAAACCCTCCCAGCTTCTGTCGACAGCTTCCTCTGATCAGTTTCTGCAGCTCATTAAAGGGCTTCACGTGAAAAGTACTGTGGTCCCTGAAGTGGGCCACCGGGGCAAAGGGTCAGGTCTGGAGGTTGGCATGGGTGGGTCAGCCTCATTCTTTGCAGGATTAAAACTGGAAATGACCTCATACTTGATGGGCTCAGTTTGAGGTTTTTTATTTTGACTCAGGGTTGGGAGAGGGGGCACTTCCTAAAAAAAAAAAAGAAAAAAAGCTTCTGAAAAGAGGCAAAGGAAATCAGGCTAAAACAAAAACTAACACACAAGCCTTTCCTATACCATCACAGATGGAATTCTGGTGCTAATGTATCTCTTCTATAAACTCATTTTTATGGGCGTATCATTGCTTTACAATGCTGTATTCGTTTCTGCTGTGCAGCGAAGTGAATCAGCTATCAGTTCAGTTCAGTTCAGTTCAGTCGCTCAGTCGTGTCCGACTCTTTGCGACCCCGTGAATTGCAGCACGCCAGGCCTCCCTGTCCATCACCAACTCCTGGAGTTCACTCAGACTGTACATAAATCCCCTCTTTCTTTTGACTTTATTCCATTTAGGTCAACACAGAATACTGAGTAGAGTTCCCTGGACTAGACAGTTGGTTCTCGTTAGTTATCTATTCTACACATAATATCAATAGTCTAGCGCTTACCTTAACATCTCCTCTAAGGAAATATGGTCAAAGGGAATTCCCTGGCTTGGTCCAGTGGTTCAGTGCCAGAGGTCCAGGGTTCAATTCCCTACTCAGGAAACTAATATTCCTCTAACTAAGCCTCACAACACAGCCCACCGAGAAAAGAAATACAGTTGAAGAAACACATGAAGGAGATTGTGATGGGTCTAACTTGTAGGCTGAAGACCATCTTACAGGGAAGGAGGCTCCCTAAGGCTGGTTTCTCTGAGCCCATGGCCACAGGCTTGTCTGCACCATGAAGGGTGAGGGCCAGAGCCAGGCATCTAGACTGTAGTATTCACAAAAGCACAAGGGACTTAGCAAAGAAGAATCCCGACAGCCGCCCTATATAGGGCTGACATAGGGAAAGTAGGGTCGACTCAGGTTGTCTGCTGTTACAACAAGACATACCTCCAGACTGGTGGGCAGAGACTGCTGCTCCCAAATCCCCCTAATGCTACTCCTCTTCCCCCTGCCAATCCTTCCAGAACTTAAAACCAAGAGTGGGCACCTCCAGGGGCCAACCAGCCTGTAGGCGCACCAGCCAGCTCACAGAAACCGCCACACGTGAGCCCCATCCCTGTGTCTCTCCAGCCAGGAAGGGCTCAGACCATAGTACTGGGGACAAGCCCAGTGCCAGGTGGCCAGACACAGCATTTTCCCAAGGTATTCTCGAGAAAGGCAGCCCCTAGACAGTACCAGGGCTTCCCTGATAGCTCAGTTGGTAAAGAATCCACCTACAATGAGGGAGACCTGGGTTCAATCCCTGGGTTGGGAAGATCCCCTGGAGAAGGCAAAGGTTACCCACTCCAGTATTCTGGCCTGGAGAATTCCAGGGACTGTATAGTTCATGGGGTTGCCAAGAGTTGGACACAACTGAGCGACTTTCACACAAACAGTACCATCCAGACANTGGGTTGGGAAGATCCCCTGGAGAAGGCAAAGGTTACCCACTCCAGTATTCTGGCCTGGAGAATTCCAGGGACTGTATAGTTCATGGGGTTGCCAAGAGTTGGACACAACTGA
Source organism: Neotragus moschatus (assembly GCA_006410615.1). Lineage (NCBI taxonomy): Eukaryota > Metazoa > Chordata > Mammalia > Artiodactyla > Bovidae > Neotragus > Neotragus moschatus. The sequence goes on along the minus strand of SJYA01002571.1, from coordinate 1,091,263 downwards.
GCGACTTTCACACAAACAGTACCATCCAGACATTTGTGTGTATCAACCCTACTTTTATACACACTTATTGGCAGGACTTAATATCCCATTTAAGACTCTCAGACCTTAAAGTCACCAAAGTGCAAGTAACGGCATTATACTTTTTGCTGTGTAAATCCTAAGGCAGAGGACTTTTAAATAACTAATAAACTGTAGTCTAAGTATTAGCCGAGGTAGAGTCAAGACTCTTGAGATCCTTCAGAACCATCGAGAAGAACTAGATCTTCCATGAAGGGCTTTCTGGAAAATTTCCCTTTCTCTTTTAAGCTATGTCCAATCCATGTTAAATTTCTTAACTTAGTTGAGGGTCTTTTTTGTGTGTAAAGAAAGTAGGGTTCAATCCCCGGGTCAGGAAGCTCTCCTGGAGAAGGGAATGACAACCCACTCCAGTATTCTTGCCTGGGAAATCCCATGGACTGTAGCCCTCCAGGCTCCTCTGTCCATGGGATTACAAAGAGGACTGAGCCACTAAGTACAGAAAAACACATGCAAAGTATGGGAGAAATGGTACATGATTTCCAAGTAATCCTCCTGGGCTCTGACTCTGGGTTACTTACTGAGCCCTTTTCCAGATGAGAGAACTGAGGCTTAGAGTTAAGTAATTTACTCAAGGGTCTAGAAACTAGAAGGTGGCAACATAAAATTGAAAGCCAGAGCAGTCTAAGCGAAAAGCCCCATCTTATTCACTCACACCTATCTCCTCCATGACTGACAATTTGCCCATGGTATTACGTGTAACAGGAAGTTACTTAGCTATTAGGTCTGAGAGAAAAAAGAGTTGTGGGAAGTGTGATGTCAAGAGCACATGCTTTGAAAGAACGTCAACTGTCACCATCTTGAGAGGTGATTCCCCAAGGTGATCAGGCCTCACCCCATTCACCTGCTCTAGAGAAGAGGTGCCACCATCTACATGGTATCCTCTCTGCTGGCCAGACAGATGCTGTCTCCTCCAAACTGCTTATCCTGTGTCAATAACCACATTTGTCTCATAGCCTATTATTGGTAAGTATATGCGTGTGTGTTAGGTGCTCAGTCATGTCCAACTCTTTGTGACCCCATGGCATGTAGACCATCAGGCTCTTCTGTCCATGGGATTCTCCAGGCAAGAATACAGGAGTGGGTTGCCATTTCCTTCTCCACATAAGTATATATGTGTATGTTTTTCCTCTGCTATACGCTCATCTCATTCAAATTAGGACCAATGAATGATCTATTGGGTTTTTTTTTTTTTTTTTTGGCATCCCATACATGTTGCAAGCTATGACAAACCTAGACAGTGTATTAAAAAGCAGAGACATCACTTTGCTGACAAAGGTCCATATAGTCAAAGCTATGTTTTTTCCAGTAGTCATGTACAGACATGAGTGTCCGTGCATAAAGAAGGCTGAGCGCTGAAGAACCAATGCTTTCAAACTGTGGTGCTGGAGAAGACTCTTGTCCCTTGGACTGTAAGATCAAAGCAGTCAATCCTAAAGGAGATCAGTCCCGAATATTCATCGGAAGGACTGGTGCTGTAGCTGAAGCTCCAATACTATGGCCAAGTGATGCAAAGAGGCCAATTCACTGGAAAAGACCCTGATGCTGGGAAAGATTGGAGGCAAAAGGAGAAGGGGACAACAGAGGATGAGATGATTAGAGAGCATCACTGACTCAAAGGACAAATTTGAGCAAACTCCAGGAGATAGTGGAGGACACAGGAGCCTAGCAGGCTGCAGTCCATGGGGTCTCAAAGAGTCAGACACAACTTAGCAACTGAACAACAACAATATATATGTTGCGCACTACACAGGGGATGCTCATATCAGTTGAATGAAGGAGTGAGTAGGGGAGATCGTCTTTTCTGTCTCTTCTTTCCATCCTACATAGATGGCACACAACACGGGAGGTTCTGAATAGCAGTGGAGTGAAGGAGTGAAGACACGTGGGAATGCAGAACTGGTCGCTGAGCTGGAAGGATTCACACTAAAAGGTCAGGCCTCTAGGGACGTAACTGAGGAAGTGACACTCTTAGAAACATGAGACATGGTTACGGCCAGGGGAAAACACTATCCAAGTTTTACTTAGAAGCTTAGCTTGGGAGGTATATCTTTTTGCTTTTATATTGACTTTCTGTACAGAAGAGCAGAACAGCAGGCCCTATTTTATGCCCTACGTTGGAAGTGAAAATTTTCCTGTGTCTGTAACAAGATCACCAAGTGGCTGTGATCAGTAAGAAATAAATAGGCCTCTATCACATCCATCAGATTGCAGTTAATTTTTCTTGAAAGTCCTATATTTCTACCATTTTAAAAATTTCAACAATGATCTGACATATTGCCACCTGAAGTATTTACTTCCAATAGGAAATTCTCAGAATGTGTCTCTGATGATGGAACTCCCAGGAAGATGAAACCCTGCTCCAGTGCTTGTGAGCTCGTCTGAGTCCTCAGAATTGCCTTGTTTCCCAGTTCTCAGTTAGCCAGTCTTTGTTTACATTTGGTCTTGGAGCTTGTTAATTTTTTAAAATTAATTTTTACTGAAGTGTATTTGATTCACCATGTTGTATTAGTTTCTGCTGCACAGCAAAGTGAATTGGTTATGCAGATACATACACCTTCTCTTTTTTAGATTATTTTCCCATATAGGTTATTACAGAGTACCCAGTAGGTCACTATTAGTGATACGTTTTATCTGTAGTAAGTGTACATGTCAATCCCAATCTCCCAACTTATCCCTCCTTGCTTCCCCCTTGGTAACCATAAGTTTGTTTTCTGCATTTGTGATTCTCCCTTGCTTTCCAGTTTTCAGACAGTCATTCTTTGTTTTCATTTGGTCTTGGAACTTGTTACTTTTTTTTTTTTTAAGAACCAAATTCAATCAAATGATCATTCTTGATATGCCAACACCTCTGATTTCATGAGATTTTAGTTCTCTGAGTACAATCCTACCTGCATTATCTTTGAAAAATAAAGTTTACTGAAGTCAGTTAAAATACTTAAGTAAAATAGAAGTTAGCTGGCCTTAGACCAGTTACAGAGACACATGCCAAAATATAATCCTTGGAACAGAAACTCTTACCTTACTCTGCAACTAGCTTGCTGCAAGAGGGGGGAAAGATCTGTATTATCTTACAAGTTGTTTTTGCTTAGTCACTCAGTCATGTCTGACTCTTGGTGACCCCATGTACCGTAGCCCACCAGGTTCACCCATCCATGGGATTTCCCAGGCAAGAATACTGGAGTGGGTTGCCATTTCCTTCTCCAGGGGATCTTCCCCTGGCCCAGGGATCAAAATTGAGTCTCTGCTGGGCCACTGGGGAAGCCCATTATGTTACAAGAACATTGCTTAACACAAACTTAATTTTATCACATTCAAGAATCACATGATGGTTATCGCAACACAACCAGTTCCTTCATTTCTACCTTCATATCTTACTTCCAGAGAGAATGACCTCTTACATTTGAGTGAATGGCATCTTTAGTAACATGAAGGACTGTCAGATACTTGTTAGCTGCTTGGCAGGCCCAATGGTAGACTTGGCCAACTTCGTGGAATTTAGACTAGCCCATCAGAGTCGTCCTGAGTTTGGCTTAGTTGGCCAGGCCCTTAGAACCCTGAGTCAGTTTGAATATAGGCTGCCATGGGAATGGACACGATCTTGGGCAAGACTGCTTTCTACAACAGAGATACTCCCTAAAGAGGGTGACAGCTGCAGGCTGTCTGCTGACCATGACCCCAGCAGCAGGAGCAACACATCTTTCATGGAAAGCAGGTCCAGATGAGGCAACACAGAGTCCACCATAAATACACAGTCCTGCTGGGAGAACATATACCTGTGCAGGGAGTTATAATGTTCTGTGATGGGAATAGGATGGAGTAACAGAGGGTTCTATGGCTCAGCGGGTAAAGAATCCGCCTGCAATGCAGGAGACACAGGTTGGATCCCAGGGTTGGGAAGATCCCCTGGAGGAGGAAATGGCAACCCACTTCAGTATCCTTGTCTGGAAAATCCCATGGACAGAGGAACCCAGTGGGCTACAGTCCAAAGGGTCACAGAGAGTCAGACATGACTGAGCACAAGCACGGATGGATGGACAGATAGGGATATCTAAGAGACATACTGGGGACTTCCCTGTTGGTCCAGCAGGTAAGACTCCGTGCTCCCAATGCAGAGGCCCAGGTTCGATCCCTGGTCTGGTAACTAGATCCTGCATGGCACAACTAAAGGGTTTGCATGCTGCAACTAAGACCCAGCACATCCAAACAAATAAAATAAAATAAATAATAAGAGATTTATTGTTCACACTTTGTGGGATGAAGGAAGCTTCTCTGAGGAGAGTTTCCAGTTACTGGGAGGGAAACAGATGCACAGGACAAGAGCACAAGAAGGTCAGTGTGGTGGGGAGACAGTAAAGATGGGGAGGGGCTGAAGGGAAACGGGCCAGATCTCATCTTCCACACTGAAGACTAAGACAATCAGTAGGGAGCCATGGAGTGGCAGGCACAAAGGTCACCGTGCAGCCGGCTAGAGAGAGAACAGGAGGTGAGCAAGGGGACACTGCACAGCTCCTTCAAGGAGTTTTGTTACAATGACTGCTCCAGCAGGAGGTTGGGCTAGTGTGTCTGTAGGGTTTCTTTTCATTTCATTAGCACATTTTAGAATAAGCCAGACTTGAGAAGCTGACTTAAGGTCTTGATACACTTCCTAGGGAAAGGTATGAGAAATAAAGCCATTCCAATGTGTCTTGTGAGGTTTGGAGATAGTAGATTAGCAAGAAAACTACCTGGGGTCAGATGACAGAAAGCCAACAAAAAGTTGGCCAAGAGCATTGGTATCTAGATACATACATACATGTGACGTTGCTCAGTTGTGTCCAATTCTTTGTGACACCACGGATTATAGCCTGCCAGGTTCCTTGTCCATGGAATTTTCCAGGCAAGAATACTGGAGTGGGTTGCCATTNAAGTTGGCCAAGAGCATTGGTATCTAGATACATACATACATGTGACGTTGCTCAGTTGTGTCCAATTCTTTGTGACACCACGGATTATAGCCTGCCAGGTTCCTTGTCCATGGAATTTTCCAGGCAAGAATACTGGAGTGGGTTGCCATTTCTTTCTCCAGGGGATCTTCCCGACCCAGGATTGAGTCTTTCCTCTCAGGATGATTCACTGAGCCAGATTCACGAAACAGAGAAAAAGGACACAGTCCCTTTGAGATTATAAACCAACAGACAACAACCAAACAGACCAAAAAACAACACTAAGTTGAAGAAATGATACATATTAGTCAACAGGTTGTGCTTAAAAATAGACCCTTGAGTTTCAGGGGCTTAAAAGAAGTAGAAGTGTATTTCACTCAAGTCCTCAAATCTATTTCAGATTGAGGAGCTCTGCTCCATCTTCTATCTTTACCATATAAGACATGTTGCCACCAAGAGGGATGTAGGTGGGAAATGGAAAACAGAAGGTCACAAACAGGGGCGTATGTATCCCATTGGACTGAATATGGTCACATGGCCCTGTCTAACTGCCAGGAAGTCTGGGAACTGTAGTCTCTGGGCCTTTGAAGACGAGAAAACCGGATGTTCATGAGCTCCTGGAGAATCCATTACAGAATAAAACTTCACCTAAGTAAGGTGACTCCTTACTAGTCTTGCAGAATTTTTTTTTCCCAATAAACACAAATGTTTTAGTGAAAGAAGTAAATAACACCAAAGTGGAAATTAAAATTCACAGTATAAAATCAGCAGAGGCACTATATCTAGCACAGCTTGCTGCTACTGCTAAGTTGCTTCAGTCGTGTGCGACTCTGTGCGACTCCATAGACGGCAGCCTACCAGGCTCTCCCGTCCCTGAGATTCTCCAGGCAAGAACACTGGAGTGGGTTGCCATTGCCTTCTCCATGCACAGCATAGGGCTCAATAAAAACCTATTGATCAATTTAGCTAATGCCTGGTAAGTGTTGAAATTTAACAGAGCGAGAGAAGATGATAGCAGCAACAGGACAACAACAAACAGCCTTTCCCCTTCGAAGACTGAGACATTTTGGTTTTGCTCTCTTACTCAAGCTTTCCCACATCCTATATTTTTGGCTGTTGGTTTGGAAGCCATAATCAGGGGCAGGGAAAAGAGAGATGCTTAGAAAAGCAGAGTGGTTGGACTGGGTTTAAACCATCCACCAAAAAGCCTGGTTTGGTAGATTGTACTTTGCTCTTTTCTTTCTTTTCCAAGGGGAGCATTAGGAAAGGAATGTGGCTTGCTCTCCATGCTCCACAGGCTCTCCATGCTCCGTGATGTGGTTCCTGTGGCTCTAGGAATACCCTCCAAGGCTCCTAAAACTCCTCGGCGCCTGGGTATGTGGGAAACCTCCTTAGAACATTCAGTTGCATAATTGGAGAAAAGTAGTTGGAGAAAAGGTTTAAATCATCTCGTGGGAGGCAATAGCTTGACGAACATTCCTGCTTAAAAATAAAGGATGAAAATTAGATTTTGCAACTCATTATTTCAACAGGCAGTTTTGGGAACATTTACTAAATCTGTGGAGCAAAGCACCAGATCCAGTGAAGGACACAAAGAAAGCCTGAGCTAGTCTCAGCTCTCAGCGAGCTAGAGGGTAGGAGAAGCATTTAAAAGTGCGATCGGATGATAAGGGGAAGCGATTCTGAACAGAGTGAGGAGAAAGCTGGTGTGGAGTTGGTGCCGGGGGAGTGCTCACCTCAGACCATCGTGTGCAAAGGCCCTGTGGTGAGCACGGATTTGGCGGAAGACTGTGAAACCCCCCAGCCCCCATGCCAGCCCCATATGCCTAAGAGGTTGAGGTCCCGACCTGACTGGGTCCTGGCATTTCAGGAACCTCCCTGCCTGGATCCTACACCAGGTGTGGATGGATAGGAGGCCTTGGAACTGTAGGGCCCTCGAGTGCCCTCAGACATTCTGCTTGGAGCAGGCTCCAAAATGTGGACTTAACAGAGAGGTTCCAGGAGATTCTGAGGTTTGGGACATGACAAGAGGGATTTTGAATGTCACACAAAGGAGTGTGAAGAGCATTCTATAGGGCAGGGGGTGAACCAAAGGTTTCTGAGAAGGAGCAGCACACCCAGACTATTCTCCGGGGAGACCGCTGGGCTGAGGTCCAGGGAGCGATGCTTGGGACTGTGGACAGGAACAGGAGCCCTTCCCTTAGACAGACACCCCCCACATTCTGCTCTTTTGTGACTCTCCCCAGAAATCTCTGTCCTCTGGCACCTGCAGAGACAAATGACCATCCCATTATCATGGACATGCCACGTTGTCATGGACCATGCAACTTTCACTGGCTTAAGTAGCCAGGATGACTCAGGGCCTCCAGATTACTTGGAGGGGTTCAAAGGCCCTCACAGGCACGTGCCCCCTCCCACTGGGTCCCATGCGCAACCCCCCTTACCCCCCGCTGCTACAGTCCCTCCTGAAGTGCCACCCCTTGAAAACCAGCCTGAGCCCTCGAGAGGTGGACGCCAGGCTGTGGGCAGCAGGAGGACGAGAAGAGATGACCAGTTTCCCTTGGCACGACGGACTCTCACGGCCGCGTGTTACCTGAGTCCCAGTGTGCCGCAGATGTGCTGGCCAGCTCCTTCAGTTTGCACTTGTGGCGGCTATCGCTCTTCTTGGGATCCAGACGAGCATCCAGGAGGTAGACTGAAGCTCATTCTCTTTTTCAGACTTTCATTCTCTGCCTACAGTTTTGCTCCTGGTCCGAGCTTCTCGTGCCTGGATCCCCCATCTCCTCAGCAGATGAGTGCTGATACCAGAGGCTCCTCAGGGAGGCTCTACCAACAGGCCACCTCACCTGTATGTTGAACTACCCCAGCTTTGGGCACAGCTTTCTCTTCCCAGGTGGTTCCTTAAAGATTTAAGGTGCCCAATGGTTCACCAGTTATACCTACACATGGCTAAGTGTCCCTATCTTCTGAAATCTACTTTGAATGACAATGTCATATAGGCACGACATTTCTCTTGTCGAGGCTTTCTAGGTTTTTTTTTTTTTGGATTGACTTGTGCAGTTTACTTTTTATTAATTTTTAACTGCAGAATAATTACTCTACAATGCTGTGTTGGTTTCTCTCATTTATGCTAATAAAATTGGGTATAGAATGAAGTAATCCTTCCCAGCAGTAAGATTCTTAATTCTAAGCCGAGTTAGAAGGCTACTGTAATAGTCCAAACATATGATAGCGAGTACACAGAGAGGGAAGCATTAAAGAAGATGAAAAGGAAGTCACATAATTGAATAATAATAATAACCAACTTTCACTGAGATTTTACAATGTGGAATATAGGCCATATTCAACAACTAACATGTACTACCTAACTGTAACCTAAGAACAACAAAATGATGTGGGAATTGTTATCATGCCCATTTTACAGATGAGGAAACCGAGGGTAAGCTTCTTATATTTACACAGATACAATAGCTGTTTGCAATTTGCACCTGACTCTGACTCCAGAACAAGACTCTTAGTGTGCTACACAGCTTGTCATGAAAAGGTTGATAAAAATAGGATCCTTGACAGAGAAAGTAGGCCCATGGCATAAAAGGAAGATCAGGATGTGGAGGAACTGTGCTGGAGCCTGCCTTTCCCTCAGTCACACTTCTGTCCAGCTGGTTTATCTATCCATCTATTTGTCTATACATCAGGTAATCAACTAATCACCCCTCTACCCATCCATCTATCCCCAACCTTCTTCAGAAAAGGACTTGAGGAAACGTAAGCGAAATCAAGAAGTGAAGCCTTCTAAATTAACAATAAAAGAATAAAGGGGAATAGATAGATCACTGTAAAACTGGTGCGAATAAGCACACCACTTCATCCTGAGCATCTCAGCTTCCACGGAACAAAAAGAAACACAGCAAGTTCCACCTTTGCATTCGCTCCTAAAAGGAAGCACAACCATCTGGCAGCAGAGACAAACTTTGCTACTACCAAATCCTAAAACAGCGAACATACGGGCCTTTATTTATTAAAGGGAAATAAAATAACATAAGGCCAGCATCATCCAATGCAGCTGAATCCCAGTAAAGGCAGAACACGTCATGTTAAGTCTTCATTATTTCCATAGGACTCCAGGCTAAAATAATCTGGACATCTTCTATCTAGGCTAGATTTTAGAGTCTGGATTGGGGAGGTCCAGTTATGTGTGACTTGCTGCTTCTCTGTCGTTCAGTGTGGTCTCACCTTCACCTTCTCATTGGGAACACAAAATTTAGTCAGTGGAGAAGATAGGAAGACAAGAAGACCATTGACCCAAGAAGGTGTCACCACGGTGAGGACTGGGATGGAAGGGGATGAATGAATAAAAAACCATGACTTTTCAATGGTTTCCAGTTCCACCACTTTGGAAATATCCAGATAATGTGGTATTTCAGACAACAGATATTATTAACAGTTCCTTTCCTTACTTCCGCGAGGAAGTGAAGAACTGGGAGGAGCTGAGCAGAGAAGGGTCTTGCTGGAAGGACACACACTGGGTTTCCTTATGCAGGTGCAAGGCATTTTTTTTTCTACATTGTCTATTTTTTAAATTGAAGGATCATTGGTTTACAGTATTTTGGGGTTTTCTATCATACATCAACAAGCATCAGCCATAGGTACATCCATGCCCCCTCCCTCGAAAACCTCTCTCCCATCTCCCTCCCCACCCCACCCTTCTAGATTGTCACAGAGCCCCCGTTGGAGTTCCCTGAGTCATACAGCAAATTCCCATTGCAAAGTTATCTTCTTAAGTCTGTTCTTTGGGAAAGGATCTTCAAATCATGGAACAGAATGGAAAAGAGGTGGAGGTAATGTCCCCTTTCTCACGGTGAGAAGCTGGCTGTTGATTCTTGCTGTAAAGAATACTGCAACATGAGACAGTGGTTGTTCAAAGCCAAGAAATATCATCCAGACACACCTGACCTGCCCACAGTCCCTGATCTCTAGGCCAGAGATCAACCTACTCTATAGTAGGAAGCCCAGGTTCTCTGTATTCCACTTGCATAGTTGTATCTCCATAACTTTTTTTTAAAAGATCACATTGCATTTATTCTTTGTTCTGTGTGTCTTGGCCTTTGACTGAAAGCAATAAAATTCTGACCTAGGGCTTCTTCCCTCATCACCCCACTTCCATGTGGCGGGGTTCTTACTTCTCTGAGTTCCTTTGGAACTTTACTCAATTGAACACACATTCTCTCTCGTTACCATAATTGTCTCATCAGGTGAGTGGGTCTTATTCTTCCAACTATGTCTTGTCACTTAGAGCTCTGGGCACAGGGTCATGCTTGGACAGATGCTGAGTGTGGGCTGATTCAGGGCCTCACATACTGGAGCCGGCTCATCATTGCCCTGGAGGTCCTCCTCTGCCCACTAGATGCATCCTCTTTCTTTCTCCTCTCTGTCTTCAGGAGGCAGACGGTATGGACTCATCCACAGGCTCCCTGGCTCTTTCTCCTGGTTAGGAGCAGTCAGTGGGAACATGGGCAGCAAGTAGAGGGTGGGAGGAGAGATGGTGGAAAGTTTATTTCACAGGCTCCCTCCCTGTCGAGCTATGGGGTCACAACTAAAACAGTGTATCCAGAAATTATACCAAAAGCCACTTGTTTGCCTCGAATGCCACAATGGTGCTAGTGTTAAAGAACGTGACTGCCAACACAGGTTAGATGTAGGAGATGCAGTTTTGATCCCTGGGTTGGGAAGATTTCCCCTGGAGGAGGGCATGGCAACCCACTCCAGTATTCTTGCCTGGAGAATCCCATGAACAGAGGAACCGGGCTGGCTTCAGTCCATAGGGTCACAAAGAACTGGACATGACTAAAGCAACTTACGGAGAAGGCAATGGCACCCCACTCCAGTACTCTTGCCGGGAGAATCCTGGGGATGGAGAAGCCTGGTGGGCTGCAATCCATGGGGTTGCACAGAGTCAGACACGACTGAAGCAAGCGACTTACCTATCAGCAGCAGCAGCAGCAAAGCAACTTGGCATGCAACATGCACGCCACAATCTCCAGGAAGGTCCATTCTTCCATGGGTTTAGGTACCATTTCTGTCCTGACATTTTGCAATTTCTTTGACACTTGAATGAAAAGTGAATGAACTGCCAGCTACATACCCTTCATAAAACTGTGCATCTCGAGGGAAGCAACTGCCATAGACACGTCCTTAGGAAAGACCCCTCAAACCCCTGTGGCTAATGCAGGGGGAGTGCCAACCATGCGGCTGCTCAAGATAGCACCTGCCATGGGATATTTCCAGCTGGCCCCATGAGGCAATTCAGTTGAGGATGGGGGCCTGCATGGTCGGATCCCTGAATCTCATGGTTGTTAGCATATTCCACTCCCTGGGAGGGACATCTCAAAGGTCTCTGCTACTGCAGCAGCCTATTTCTGGCCAATGTCACCCTTTCATCCTTTATGGGAGAGCCTAAGAAATTCCCAAGATACTGTCTTACTGCATGTGAGCTGCTATCAAAAAATACCATAAACCAGGTGGCTTATAAACAATGAGCACTGACTCATTACACTTCCAGAGGACGAGAAGGCCAAAATCATGGCACCCGCAGATTCAGTGTCTAATGAGGCTCTTTTTCCTAGATGGTGGTCTTTTCACCATAACCATATGTTAGAGGGAAAGGGACTTCTGTGGAGCCTCTTTTGTAAGAGTATGAACCCCATTCATGGGGGCTCCACTTTCATGGACTAATCACTTACTAGTACCATCACCTGGTGTTAAGTCCCTTGAGTCTGACTCTTTACAACATTATGGACTATAGCCCTCCAAGCTCTTCTGTCGATGGGATCCTCCAGGCAAGAATATTGGAGTGGGTTGCCATGCCCTCCCCCAGGGGATCTTCCTGACCCAGGGATTGAACCCATGTCTCTTATGTCTCCTGCATTGACAGGCAGATTCTTTACCACTGCACTACCTGGGAAGTGGTTAGGATTTTAACATATGAATCTTCCAGGAACATATTCAGTCCATAGCATCTGCCATGACGCTCTGCTGTCTTGTTTTGAATTAGCCACAGCTGTACCTATTAGACTTGATTTTTATTTCTGTTTAAACAACTTATTTATTGATCTATTATTTGGCCAAACCATGCAGCACGTGGGATCCACGAACAGGGATCAAACCTATGCCCCACTGCTTTGGAAGCTCTGAGTCTTAACCACTGGACCACGAGGCAAGTCCCTAAACAGCTTTTTTGAGATATAATTCATATACTGCACAATTCACTCATTTAAAGTACAGAAATCAACACTTTTTAGCATATTCCTCCCTTCCTCTGCCCCTGGCAACCACTCATCTACTTTCTGTCTCCATGGATTTTCCTAGGCTGCATATTTTTATAGAAGTGGAATCATACAATATGTGGCCTTTTGTCACCGGCTTCTTTCACTTAGTGCTTTCAAGATGCATCCATGTCGTAGCATATGTCAGTATTTCATTCCTTTTATGGCCAAATAATATTCCATTGCGTGGACACACATTTTCTTCTACATTTATCAATTGATGGACAGTTGGGTTGTTTCCAGTCTTTTGCTATCACGAATAATGCTGCCATGAACACTTGCATAGAGACTTCTGTGTGGACGCAGGTTTTCATCTCTCTTGGCTGTGTATCTAGAACGAGAGTAGCTGGGTCATATGGTAACTCTATGTTTAACTTCTTGAAGAACTGCCAAACTGTTTTCTAAAGTGGCTGCACCATTTTTACATTCCCACCAGCAAGGAATGAGATTCCAGTTGCCTTCCATTCTTGTCAGAACTTGTTTCGGCTGCCTTTTTGATTACAGCCCTTCTAGTGGGTGTGAAGTGGTATCTCACTGGGGTTTGGTTTGCACTTCCCTGATGGCTAATTATGTTCAGCATCTCTTCCTGTGCTCATGGGCCATTCGTACACAATCGTTGCGGCCACAGTTCCCTATCCAAAACCTTAGGAACCAGATGGATTTCAGAATTCCAATGCTTTCTGAAGTCCATTAAAATTTTTTCATATATGGAAAGGTAACATTGTATACCACATACACTGTAGAATGCTTAATACCCCCAGGAGGCTCTGGGACTGCGTCTGCAAAATCATATCCTTGTAGTATTTCGGCAGCAAAAATACCATTCACCCTAAGTGAGATAAAGGACACCCACAGCCTCACAAGATGTTAAGTCAGTTTTTGCCACCAAATGAGTTACAAAGGACATTGGTTTTCAGAACTCTGGGGCTTTGGAGTCACAGGGACCAAGCACCTGAGCCACGCCTTTGGGTTCCGGCCAAGGCTGCCTTGTCCAGTGGTGCCAGCCCTGCTCCTCTGTGACCCTCATCAGCGTTGTCCTCTGTGGCGTGGCTCCTCAGGGGCCTGTTGGGGAGCATGGTGGAAAGACAGAGCGCCCATTCCCCTCTCCTCTCTGATCTGGCTGTCCCATCCCAGACCTGGGTGGCATTCTCAGCCTAGTTCTATCGATGCCTGGGGCTTGTTGAGGTCTCTGTGCTTGACCAGAGAGAGAGACATGTGGAAGATGGTACCTTCAAAAAAGATAGGATGGGGAGGGGGGCTGTGATGTGTAGGGTGGGGGTGGGTGCTAATCCCTTCAATGACCCTCAGATATCTTCACTGCTTTTTTTTTTTGTCTGTTTTTTAGTGGTTAAGTCATGCCCCTATGAACTCTTTTGCGACTCCATGAACTGTAGCCCACCAGGCTCCTCAGTACATGGAATTTTCCAGGCAAGAATACTGGCGTGGATTGCCATTTCCTTCTCCAAGGGATCTTCCTGACCCAGGGATCTGTCTTGCATTGGCAGGCAGATTATTTACCTCTGAGCCACCAGGGAAGCCCGTATCTCACTGTAGATCTGGAATTTTTAACTCTATTTGTAGAAACAGAGAAAGGTTGAGAATTCAGTCAGTGCTGAAACTGAGTGAACCATCCGAGTGCCTGGCCATCTGGAGGTTTCTGCAGAAGTTAGACTGCACGCTCAGGGCTGGGGGGAGGGGAATTCAGTCGGTGGGCCCTCCTCGCCTTCACCGTCTCCTTTAAGTGGCTCTCAGTGTGAGGCTTTCTCTTACCTTCTGTGGGCACACCGGGTCTCCCCTGGAGCAAGCACAGGGACCCTTCATCGGCTGTCCCCAGACTGCCAATGGTGGGCCACACAGATCTTGTCCCAGGACGTGGGAGGCCTCTATGCTCTGTCCCCAGTCCTGTTTCAAAGCCAAAGCCATTTGCTCAGTGAGGAGGGTCTGTGACCTAGAACTGTGCCCTGCACCTGGTCCCTTCCCAGTGGGGTGCTCCTAAGTTAGAGACCCCCAGCCGGTCTCAGGAGAAGGTGAGCCGAGGGCGCCGGTGAACAAGCTCATCAGGGCAGCAGTGCTGGTGGGCCGCCCTCCTACTCACTCCTGCGTTCGCGTCCCCTGGTGCCGGGTTGCCCTGTCGCCTGGCCTCATTTCTCCACGTTTCCTAGTTCAAGTAGGAACCAGTTCAGCCTGGCTTGCCTCCAGGTGCTTTCTCACCCTCTGCTTCCATGAGGAGGTGGGGGATGGAGGAGAGGCAGATGGGGGCTGGCTGCGACAGGCAGTGGCTGCACCTGGGGTCTTCCTGGGGACAGGTGGCTCCTGAAGGTCAGGGTCAGGCAGGCAGCGTTCATCTTTCTAGCGCACTAGCCTGGGATCACACAGCTCAGTTCAGTTCAGTTCAGTCGCTCAGTCGTGTCCGACTCTTTGCGATCCCATGGACTGCAGCACGCCAGGCTTCCCTGTCCATCATACAGCTAGTCAGTGTCAGAGGCAGCACCGAAAACTGGTTCTGAGATTTCTTTTCCCTCCATGATGCTACCTACCCAGCATCCCTGGAAGAAAACAGTCAACTGTCCTGCTTTTGAAAAGAAATTCAGTCCACAAATTGGGGTTCCCTGTTGCTTTATATAATCCCTGATTTGACTGTCAGGCTAGAGACAAAGAAGCGAGAAGTAAAAAGAGACCCAAGGTTGAAAATAATTATTTTTTCCTTAAAAAAGAGTGAATATATGTATAACTGACTCACTTTGCTGCATACCTGAAAATAACACAACATTGTAAATCAGTTATGTGCTAAGTCACCTCAGTCGTGTCCAGCTCTTTGCAACCCCACGGACTGTAGGCCGCCAGGCTCCTCCATCCATGGGGATTCTCCAGGCAAGAATACTGAAGCGGGTTGTCATTTTCTTCTCCAGGGGATCTTCCTGACACAGGGACAGAATCTGAATCTCATGTCTCCTACATTGGCAGGCGGGTTCTTTACCAACTACATCCAAATACAAATTTAAAAAAAAAATTAAAAGAGGCCCAAGATGCTCTTTAAAAGGTGGCTTTCTTGTGTCTCTTCTCATCTCTAGATCCCCGAGAACGGGCAGCTGGGTGGGGCCAGGAGACCAAGGTGGGCGGGCAGGACCCCCAGGCGAATGAGGGAGAAGTCCTCCCAGGTGTGGCTGCACAACAGGTGGGCTCCCAGCTCCGGGGGCAGCAGGGCCCAGGTCGGTCACCCAGGACCACCTCGACTTTCCCTCCATATGTGGGTGTCGTCTTTGTGCTCCTGGCGAGCTCTGCCAAGCGTGGGTCCTGTTAGCTGGTGTTGGCGGTCCTCAAGCATCTGCCAGAGCCTTCTAACCCCTTGGGGAGTGCCAGCAGCTGGCTTTTTTTTTAAATTCTTACTTTTTAAACTTATGTATTAAAAATTTTTTTATTGTACTTGCTTTATAATGTGTCAGTTTCTGCTATACAGCAAAGTCAATCATCTCTACGCATACATATATACCCTTCTTTTTGGATTTCCTCCCCATTTAGGTTACCACAGAGGACTGAGTGGGCTTCTCACGTGGTGCTGTCGGCAAAGATCCCGCTTGCCAATGCAGGAGACATCAAAGAGGTGGATTCGATCCACTGGTTGGGAAGATCCCCTAGAGAAGGGAATGGCAACCCACTCCAGTATTCTTGCCTAGAGGATTCCATGGACAGAGGAGCCTGACAGGCTACAGTTCTTGGGGTTGCAAAGAGTCGGACACGACTGAAGTGATTTCGCATACATCATTCGTAACACATTTAGCAAGAGCACTGAACAGAGATCCTAGTGTTACATGAGACATTTCTCCAACAAACACTTACAGATGGCCAAGAGGCACATGAAAAGAGGCTCAGCATCATTAATTAGCAAGTGTGTTAGTTGCTCAGTTGTGTCTGACTGCCCACAGGACGCTATCCCACTGGGCTTCTCTGTTTCTTGGATTCTCTAGGCAAGAATACTGGAGTGGGTTGCCATTGCCTTCTCCAGGGGATCTTCCCAACCCAGGGATTGAACTTGGGTCTCCTGCATTGCAGGCAGAATCTTTGCAATCTGAATCACCAAGAAAGCATTCATTATTAGAGAAATGCAAATCAAAACTACAATGAGGTATCACCTCACACCAGTCAGAATGGTCATCCTCAAAAAACCTACAAACAATAAAACCTTCTGGTTTCTCGCAACTCTCTCCATGACCATCCTNGCAGGCAGAATCTTTGCAATCTGAATCACCAAGAAAGCATTCATTATTAGAGAAATGCAAATCAAAACTACAATGAGGTATCACCTCACACCAGTCAGAATGGTCATCCTCAAAAAACCTACAAACAATAAAACCTTCTGGTTTCTCGCAACTCTCTCCATGACCATCCTTTACAAAGCTTTTTTACAAACTTCTGCTTTGTTTTCTAATATTCTGGTGAGTCCACACAATCTTCAGCTTTCCTTAATCACTTTGAATCTTCTCAGCAATAAGCCACACCTGTGCTATTCTGACTATAAAGCAGGATCCTTACAAAGCCCCTGTGAGGTTTTTCATGATGAGGTTGCTCTGCTCCATCAACTGGGTCTCCTATTTTCCCCCACATCCAACTGCTATGGTCCCCTCTAGCTTCTTCATATAGCCAAACACAATGGACTGTCTAAGGCCTTTGCCCGTGTGTCTTTCGGTGAGCAATCAATGACCCCAGAATATAAAAATCTTCACCCACTCTGTACAGGAACCAGAGCCTGAACTTTTTCAAAGTCTATACTTAGAGGCAGTAAGACCAGCTCTAGCAAAAGAAAAATAGATGAGTTTGTTTGTTTTTCTCTAGGTGTCTTTTTTATTAGGGCCGTCCATTGCCCTTTTCCTTCTTTTATCCCTCTCATTACTCCTGCCAATGCTGGGCTAATCCACTAATCCTCTCTATAAGGCATTAAGTGATAAAGGTTTAAAGTGTTAGCACTCCCAGGAGTATTTATCTATTAGAGAAATCTTGAAGACCAGAAGTTGGCCAGGAGCAGAATGAACGAACGTCCCACCTGCTAGAATTTCAAATTCTGCCTATTCGGGGCTGGAGGGCTCAATCTGGATTTCTTTGTATTACTGGGCAGAGTCAGCCAGTTGGCAGATAATATAACCAATGAGCCGTAACAGTGATCAATTTGACAGGCAAGGCAGCAGATTTTAGATATTGTCACTTTTCCTATACACTCTTCTCATTAACATACCAGTAAAGATAAACACTTGCAACTTCCAATTCTGCATTCATTTCAAATCCAAATCTATCTTTATCTTTTCTTCCGATATTACTGGGTTTCCCTGTCATCAGATCTTCTTCATCACCCCACACCCCAAGTGCAGGCAGGCATAAGCATGTATGCACACATTTGTGCTTGTACACACACACACACAAAATGTTGTTTTTTTGCCTCCTGTCCACCTCAGATACTCTCAAATTGCATCCCTTATTTCTTTTCCAGGCTTATTCCACTTAACTTCCTCTTCCATCCCACCCTGAATGTCTTTGCTTAATTTGTATGTTCAGAGCTATCTCAATGACTAAAAGACTATCAGTGTGAGGGAGGTCAAAAGACTCTTACAAATCCAACCTCAAGGCCAGTCAGCCATTCCTGGGGTCTCAGGCCTGTGAATTCGGGTTCAGAGCACAACAAGCAGGGTTCTGACTTGGACCTTTTAGTGGCTTAGTGGAGGTAACCCCAAAAGCAAAGATGAGAAATCCAAGAAATCCAAGGGTCCATTTGTAGTGATTTGTGAGCCACCTTAGTGCGGTGGTGTTGTTTAGTCTCTCAGTTGTGTCCGACTCCTTTCCGACTCCATGGACTGTTAGCTTCTTAGTCCACGGCATTTCCCAGGCAAGAATACCTGAGTGGGTTGTCATCGCCTTCTCCAGGAGAACTTCCCGAGCCAGGAATCGAACCCGAGTCTCATGCATTGCAGGTGGCTCCTTTTACCACTGAATTAGATACCCTGGCCTCTGCAGGTCTGCTTTTCTTCTTTTACCTGCTCTTTAATCCACGCCAGGACCAGCTAGGGACTCTCAGGACACTTCAAGTTATATCCAGGGCTACCCACTGTGTGGCATAAAATCTCAGCCTGTAGCCCTATGTCTTATTCACTTTCTAGCCTCATCTCCTTAGCAGATTAATCACGTCTAAAACTCTAGGTATGTTTATCCTCTTCAGCTTAGAGTTCCAACTCTGGCTAGAGGTCAAGCCCCATGTCTCAAGTTACCACCCGGACATTTCCATTGTTGCTGTTGTTCAGTTGCTAAGTCAGGTCCAACTCTTTGTGACCCCATGAACTGCAACACACCAGGCTTCCCTGTCCTTCACTATCTCCTGAAGTTTTCTCAAATTCATGTCCATTGTGTCAGTGATGCCATCCAACCATCTCATCCTCTGTCGCCCCCTTCTTCTCCTTCCCTCAATCTTTCCCAGCATCTGGGTCTTTTTCAATCAGTCGGCTTTTTAAATCAGGTGGCCAAAGTATTAGAGCTTCAGCTTCAACATCAGTCCTTTAGATGAATATTCAGAATTGATTTCTCATGTTTTCTCCAGCACCACAATTTTCTTGTATGTTTCCATGCAATGAGAAGCCTGGAGGTGGGCAGCTCACTTGGGCATCTGTACCACGTGCTTCTGTTCTCATGGTTACTTTCTCATAGTCACACAATGAATCCTTCAGGTCCAGCATTGCCTGTGTTCCAAGGAGGACAAAGAGCCAAGGGCCAAATGTGTGCACTTGCTGTGTCTGAACTCTTGCTTGTGAGCCCTACCCAGTTCTTTCTACTCATCCATCAGCCAGCTCTCTGTCACATGGCTCTCACACATGGGAAATGGAGTGCATTAACCAGGCATGGGCTCTGATAGAAGGAGAGAAAGGATACTAACTACACAACTGTCCCCCTCCTACCACAACTGGCTTTCTCTATTTCTTTTGCCTCATGGTTTCATGACTGGTATAGATCTAGGCACACAGGTTGACACTTCTGAACTGATTGCAAGGGATCTCCTCACCTGGTAGGCAAGACATTAAACACAAAGCCTGCAAATAATATAATGGAGTTTACAATCACATGCCAGAACGACTGGTGTTCCAGAATACAGATGAGGGAGAGGTCACTTCGAGTTGATGCATCAGCTTCAACTGGGATGAAATTCGAGCTGAATTTTGAAAGTGGGGTAGGATCAACAGCAGCTGTCATGAAACCCTGTTTAGATCCCCCTACACATGCTCAGATGGCAGAAGGGAAAAAAATCTCCGTGTGCAGCCTCTTTCTCACATTGCAATCTGGGTGAGCCTTCCTGCACATCCCACTCAGACACGAGTCTCTTGTTGAGCTTTCTTGGAAATGACTCTACCTGAGATTGAAGGACTGGTCAATATCTGGGTCTCGACACTAGAGAGCTCTCTTCATCCAAACATACACTCGTCATTCCACCCCTCTCCCAACACCCTTAGCAGTTATTACATGCAGTCCACAGTCCCTTTCAGGCCAACTCTAAACATCCAGAACTTGCCTCCACCCAGAAACTTCCAGCAGGAGTTGTTGTTGTTCAGTCCTTCAGTCGTGTTTGATTCTTTGCGACGTCATGGACTGCAGCACACCAGCTTTCCCTGTCTTTCACTATCTTCCGGAGCTTGCTCAAACTCATGTCCATTGAGTTGGTGATTCCATCCAACCATCTTGTCCCCTGTCATCCCCTTCTCCTGCCTTCAATCTTTCCCAGCATCAGGATCTTTTCTAATGAGTTGGCTCTTTGCATCAGGTGGCCAAAGTACTGGAGCTTCAGCTTCAGCATCAGTCCTTCCAATGAACATTCAGGATTGATTTCCTTTAGGACTGACTGGTTTGATCTTTCAGGAGTTAGCCTCTTCCAACTGACACTTTTCAAGGACCACCATCTTTCTGTGGCTGGCTGACATTCAGTCTTGCTCCCTGCACCCCAGCAGTTTTGATGTTTTCAAATTCATGATCTTTCTCCACCATTTAGGCGGCAGAGGGGGGCATCCATATTCACTACCCACAGGCAGGGTGGTAGGGGAGGCATGCAGAGTGAAAGAAAGACGTTAGCACTGGCTTCTAAATTTCAAGAGAAACTTCTGGAACCTAAGGCAGAGGGAAGAATGGAAGGGAATGGGGTTTTCTAAATTAAAAACAGCATTTTCTGGGAACACAAAAGTTATGCCGAAATAAAAGATTTGGAAGGAAGTATGATGAATCTGGGATGAAGTTTACTTCCTGCAGAGGAAATTACAATTCTGCAATTCGGAGGGAGAGGAAATGGATCACTTTAGACCCCTATGTGAATCTCTGAAAGAGGAAGTCTGTGCCAAGGTAGGCTTTGGGGGTCTGGGAGCAGAGAGCATAGGGCCTCACTTTGTGGGTGGGACTGAGCAACCCAGGGAACAGCTGAATGTCTTCTTGAGTGCTTAGGGAGTAGCTCAGGAGGGGTGCTGACTGCCAGCAGGCCACCAGGGGCCCCAGTGGTGGGTGAGCAGGGTAGAACAGCAGAAAGCAGCAAAGTCATGGCAATGCCTTCAGACGGAGTAGGATTGTCAAGGAGATGGACACACACAGGACACACATGAGCCTCAGTGCCAGCATGGGCTCATGATGACCAAGTTCAGTTTAGTCACTCAGTTGTGTCTGACTCTTTGTGACCCCATGGACTGCAGCAATCCAGGCTTCCCTGCCCATCACCAACTCCCGGAGTTTACTCAAACTCACATCCATTGAGTTGGCGATGCCATCCAACCATCTCATCCTCTGTCATCCCCTTCTCCTCCCGCCTTCAATCTTTCCCAGCATCAGGGTATTTTCCAATGAGTCAGTTCTTCGCATCAAGAGGTCAAAGTATTGGAGTTTCAGCTTCAACCTCAGTCCTTCCAATGAACATTCAGAACTGATTTCCTTTAGGATTGACTGGTTTGATCTCCTTGTTCTCAGGAGTCTTCTCCAGCACCACAATTTAAAAGCATCAATTCTTCGGCACTCAGCTTTATAGTCCAACTCTTACATCCATACATGACTACTGGAAAAACCATAGCTTTGATTAGATGGACCTTTGTTGGCAAAGTAATGTTTCTGTTTTTTAGTATGCTGTCTAGGTTGAAGACCAAGGGCCAAGTGCAACCTCCCCAACCCCACCTCATGTTGTGATATCATCAATGCCTCTGGGAGTTTGGCTTCAACCTCAGGGAGAAGGCAGGCAGGGGAATGTACTCAGTTGGCAAAGAAAGTTCCTGGAGATTATTTTCTCCAAACTAGGATTAAGCCATGAGGAGAAATGGGAGCTGGAGACAGAAATTACCCAACTGAAAAATAAGAAAAAGAAACATCATCAGCACACCTGAGCTGATAGCCTGTGAAATCTGGACCAACTGAATTTTTTTCTTTTTTATATTCTACACCTAATTAAAAATTTTTTTTAAAATAAGCTTCTATTTTAGAATAGATTTAGATTCTAAAATAACTAGACAAGTTGTGAAAATAGTACAGAATTCCCTTATAGCTCAATCCAATTTTCCCATATTACTCACAATTAATGAATCAGTACTGGTACATTATTATTAACTAAAGTCCTTATGTTATTCATATTTTGTTAGTTTTTACCTAATGTGTTTTCTTGGTTCTAGGATCCTTAAGAATACTACATTACATTTAGTTATCGTTTCCTTGGGCTTTTCTTGGCTGTGACAGTTTTCAGACTTTCCTTACTTTTGTTGACCTTAACAGTTTGGGGAAGTATTGGTCAGGTCATTTGTAGAACACCCTGGGATAATAAACTGGGATTTGTCTGTTATTTTTCTCATGGTTAGTCTGTGTTTCCAGGAGAAAGACAATAGGGCTAAAGTGGTACTTTCATTACATCACATCAAGGGTATATATCATCCACATGATTTATCTCTGCTGGTAATCTTGTGAAGTAATGTTTCTCAGTTTTCTTCATTATAAAGTTACTCTTCTGGAAGTTGAAAGTACAGACCACAGTTAAGGACTATTCCATCTCATTGAGGGCAGAGTATCTAAGTATTAATTTTGAATTCTTCTGTGAGGAATATTTGTCTCTTCTCTCTTTTTACTCATTCAATCATTGCATTATATCCGTATGAACTCATGGATATTTATTTTATACTTTGGGTATAATAGAACATTGCTTTATTTGCTGTTCAAATTGTCACAGCTTTGATCACTGGGAGCTCTTTCAATGGGCTTCTGTGTCCCTTTGAGAGACCCTCATCATTGTTCTGGATGTTGATTAAATCAACATTTTTTCGTAGCCACTTCCTTATCATCTGGCACAAGATGCCCTAGGTTCTCTTGTATGTTTCCTGTTCTAGTCCCAGAGTCAGCCAATCCACCTGGGGAACCCGGATTCCTTTTACTGAAGAACGGTGTTAAAGATCTGAGTGCCTGATGTGCGACTTGCTACAAGAGTGTTATGCCTAAATTCACTCAGCTGACAGAGCAAGGAAATGTACATACATGTAAGAGCCTGTGTATATAGACACACATCTCTACAAATCTTTTCTTACCCACCTGCATCTATATTAATCTAAACAGGAGTTCATACTGACGTCTCCAACTCTAATACCGTACCACACGGATCATTCTAGCCTTCCTCACAGTGAAAAGCCTGGTAGTCATCATTCACTATTCATTTTCTTAATTGTTCATTTCCAGTGTTCATGTATATTGGTTTCATCAGTATTCCACCAGTTTCTTTTTTTTTTAATCAATCTTATCTATCTCTTCTTGTTTCCGGCGCACTAGATACCAATACCTTTTGCTCCCTTCGCTTGTAGCCACGTACATATGTTTGTACTCGAATATTTTGTCAAATGCGGGCGTGACACTGTTCTTCCTTAAAGCTGGATGTCACCTACCCTTCACTTCCTTTGGTCTCCTTAGCCATTATCACCTTCCCCCTTCTCTACATTCTGGTGGAGCAGGAGCGGAGGAGCTGTGAGTCCCGAAGCTCCTGTGGCAGACGAGGAGACAGACGGCCTCCAGGAGTTCAGAGGGCTGCTCCATTATTCCCTCTGGGGCTGGAGTACAACACACGACCAGTTTTCATGATCTCTTTCCATTCAACAACGATTTTGGAGCCCCCTCTACGCGCACAGGGGGCCCTGAGCCGGAGTCAGCCGGCCTGGCGGCGAGATCAGTCATCAACAGCTCCAGCGATCGGAGGGCGGTGCGGCGCTGCAGGAGCAAGCGTCCAACTGGGGGCGCCATGCCGGGCCTGGAAAGGTGCGCGCCCTCGCTGCCTCAGAGCGTTCCCTCCTTTTCGCCGCCGCCCGCGAGACGTAACAACGATGAAATGCTCCTGCAGCAGCCAGCCAGCCCTCCTGCGCGGCCCCGCCCCTCCCGCCAGGCCCCGCCCATCACAAGCCCCGCCCACCCGCCGAGCCCACGCTCCGGCCCCAGACGATATTCACCGGAAATTCCCGAAGCCCCTCTTTTTTT
Source organism: Neotragus moschatus (assembly GCA_006410615.1). Classification (NCBI taxonomy): domain Eukaryota; kingdom Metazoa; phylum Chordata; class Mammalia; order Artiodactyla; family Bovidae; genus Neotragus; species Neotragus moschatus. The sequence continues at coordinate 1,067,448 of SJYA01002571.1, read as the reverse complement.
TTTTTTTCCCCCTTCCTCTCCTTTCCCTGCTCTCCCTTTTCCTTTCACCCGGGTTCCCTCCGCCGTGATTTCCCCCCTCCCCTCTCCTTCCTTTCCCCATCTGAAATCAAGATGGAGGCTCGCGGCGGCCGCCGGCGCCCGTGATCGCGGAGCTCCCGCCGGCCCCTCCGGCCCCCCCATCCCCCGCCGCCCTCGCTACTGCGTGTCCGGCGCCGCGGCGCGCGTGGCTGCCCGCGCTCCGGCCGGCGCCGCCGAGGCCGTGGCTCCGCGCTCCCGCCCCGCGGCCGGCTCGCGGCTCCCGGGCGGAGTCCTCGTCTATGTGGGCGCGCTCCTCGGGCCGAGCCGCCGCCGCCGCCGCCGCCGCCCGCCGCCGCCGC
>SJYA01002571.1:986839-1066929 GCA_006410615.1 Neotragus moschatus | reverse complement strand
GAAATCTCCCCGTCGCCTGCCCCGGCGGTTACCGCTCCACCGGTTGGGGCGCCGGCTCTTTGTCTCCTTCGCGGGAGGGCCGATGAGGCGGCGATGGCAGGGACAGCGAGGGCGGAGGCACCCTTGTTCCCCGGAGGCCGAGCGGACGGGAGCGGCGGGACCAGGCCCCGGGAAAGCGGTCTCTATTTTGGGCCGGTCTCCGTGGCCGATTTGTCCGTGGTCCCTCCTCAGCTCCGTAAGCAGCCAGGTTTCTTCTCTCGTCTGTCATCTCCCCGGCCTCGATCTATACTTCTGTGAAATGGGGCTACCGGGGCACTGGCCGCCCGGGGAGGGGAGGAGGGCGGTGATGGCTGAAATGGAGCGCGGCCGGCCGGGCGACGGGTGAGCCATTGTCTCCGGGGGTAGCCCGAGAGGGACACCCTGGGGACGTGGTGGCCCCGGGGGTGGAGGCGCGGGGCCGGCACGCGCTGGACCCTGCCCGGCAGGTAGTGCCGGGGTGGCCTTGTGTCTCTCAGGCAAAGAGGAGGGTGTTGGTCACGGGAGAGGCGAGCTTTGCGACCCGCCCGCAGGGAAACGGCGCGGGAGGCGTGACAGGGCGTTCTGGGGACCCCGGCGGCGGCGCCTCGTCCAGCCCGCGCCCCTGTGTCCCCGCGCCCAGTCCGGTTTGTTCGCGCGTCCGGGCCACCTCGCGGCCCCGCAGCGCCGTGCCCGGCGGCCAGGCGCGGGGAAGGGAGGATGCAGACTGGGCGCTGGAGAGCCGAGGAGGGCGGGCCAGGCCGGGGCGGACGGATGGGCGCGGGGCGCGCGCGGGGTGTTGGTGGCAGCTCCCTGGAGGACGTCCGGGGAGAGGACTGCGACGGGGCGCCCGCCGGAGGCCGGAGGTTCACGTTTCTTCGTGGCCCCTTTCAAAATCCAGTCGCTAGATCCGGTGAGATCAGATGGGTAATCCAGGTCGCAGGGAGCAATTTGCAGCGGGTGCGCGATGGTCGGAGGCAGAAGTTAGCCTTGCCAGGTAGAGCCCTGGTTTAGTAGTACTGTCTTCCCTCGTTTTCTTGATCCTTGCCAGGCGGGGTTCGTTTTGAGTCGTTTTAACAGATTGGTTGTGGCTGGGAGTGACACTCGCTGACTCTGAGCTGTCATCTTGGGGTTAATACACTCCCCAGTGCGCTCTCTCCCTGTGAGGTCCCCGCAGAAAGCAAAGGTTTAGGAAACACAAACTCCTTCAAATGAAACCCTTTTTTTGTGTGTGCAACTCGCCCGATAGAGCAGCCCCATCTTACCATTTAATAGCAGACCTGGGACGTCTTCCCTTCATGCCCTGAAGCTAAGTCTAGCCTGTCTTCTCTCTCTCTCCACCACCTGTCACAGAATAATAGATTCTGTGCAGAATCCAGCGCCTTTCAAAGGCGTGTGTGCCCTGGAGAGGGAATTTTTGATGCTTATGAGGCCAGACTTTCTTACATCTTTATTATGCACAGTAGAGAAATCACTTCTGCTCATAAGAGCCTCAGAAGACATCAAGTTGGACTGGGTGCTCACAGAATACTTGCTCTCAGTTACTGTGGCTCTCCCCAGGATTTACCTGTCAGTTGCCAGGGGCCTCGTCCTGTATTTGCTCCTGTTCATGTTCACTTTGGGGTAGAACCAGTCCATGCTGCTCACGAATTTCTTTTCTTCCTCACTCCAGAATTGATTGGGCATACTGCCCCTTTCCTTGTTTGACTTGGAATCAGGAACCAGAGCAGATTATAAGTAGCCAGCCATTGTGTGGTCCCATCCCAGGGGTAGCCTAGAATGTCTTTTGAATGTGCTTTTCCCTCCTTAGGGCAACCCTGAATTCTTGACCTAGATCTTGGCTCCAGCATCTGGGGCAGCGATAGCTAGCAGAGGGAGAACAGAGGAGAGGGACCATTCAGTTAGATTGATGGGTGGGGGTGGAAAGGGGCAAACGGTGAGACAGATGAAGCAGGGGGACCCTGGGTGGGGACCTCACCTGGTGGAATGGCAGAGGCCGGGGTTTGGAGGGGGATGGCCCTGCTGGGCAGTTTTGATTGAATGTGGATGGCTGAACAGAGAGGTCAAGTCCATTAGTAAAATCAGACATTCTTTCCTAAGATGTAGAAACCCAGAAAATAGGTTCTTACTGACTGGGGTGGACAGATCAGCGTGTGATCGGTTTTCCACAGTATTGACCTGGTGCTTAAGATTGCCAGCCTGACTTAGACAAGGCACTTCTACTGGCTGCCTTTCATTTCTTGGCCCTGGAACTGTTGGTTTGGCCACTTTATTTTCTTGCCTGCCTTTTGTTCCTTGTCCATACTGCAAGGATTTACTTTTATCCTTGTGGTTGCTGAGTGAAAACTGGTAACTATGATTGGATGACAGAAGGAGAATTTAGCTTATTGGAACTTTTACATAATTAGAGCAGTTCAGGAATAGAATGCAAGGCCATGATTACTGGATGCACTCAGGCAGGGCACTGCCACCTGCCCGGGTTGGGAGCTGGGACCTGGGGGCAGGACTCCTGCACTGGGAGAGGGTTTAGAGGGTGGTCCCAGGGCTTTTAACCTCCTTGGACTCTGTGGTTCCGCCTGAACTCCTAGCTCCTAGTGGTCATTCTTTAGTTTTCTTGTCAAAAGGCATCACAAACATAAGCTAGTCCATTTAAAACAATTTTTTTAAAGTTTGCAGAAGAGGAATCAGACTTCTAGGGAGGTTGAGTGACTTGTTCAGAAGACACCTCTGGTAGAGTTGGGGTCAGGACGGGGAAGCACTTCCCTCACTCTGGACTCTCCCCAGTTGCCTGTCATGGCTAGGATTTTGCTTACCAGGATTAGTTCTCAATCCTGCTGGGACCAATCACTTTTATTGCCAATCTATTTTGGGGCCCTGTTCTTGTGACAATAAATCATTCTTTCAGAGCTCTCTATTTAACCTTGCAAGAGTGTGTGTGTGTCTGGTGGGGGTACTTACATAAATGCCTTATTTTTAACCTGCCTGGTATGTTTCAGGTTGGTATTATATGAACATGCAGAGCATAAGGGTTTGTGGTTATTCTGAAAGGTTGTCAGCTCACTGGGCTAGGTTCCTTTCCTTACTAAGTCTTACTTCTGGACCCGTTGCTGCAGCCCTTCCCTTTCCAATGGAATATGTGAAGACACTTGAGTCAGTTACTTAAGGAGAGAGCAGGGTGCATGTCCTATGTTGATATAATGATTTCCTCATGGAATATTGAGGGAACTTGTCTTCAGATTTCTGCTTCTAACACCACTTAAGTCGCTGGCCTCTGAGCTTGCCCTGCTGCTTCCATGTATATTTAGAAGCCGGGCAGCTCTGGTTTTTGTGAGCACCAATAATAATTATTGTATTAAGAAGTCAGTCCTTGTTACCCTCAATATTTTGAAAAGGAAAGGAGAAGAAAATGTAACTTGATAGTGAATGTTGGTTTCCCCCTTTTCAGTGGCACAGTGAGGTTCCGTTTTAGATTAGAGCAGAGAGAGAGCTGGAAGTATCCTAAAAGTGATTTTCAGGAAATCAGAGGACAGTAAAAAAAAAAAAAAAATCATTGAAGGAAACTTTCCATTAAGACCTTGTAACTGACTTATTGACATAGACAATTGTATTTTTTCCTTTGCAGTTTAACCATCCACGATTCAAATGAAGATTTAGATGAAGCCATTTACACCGTTTAAATGATTAACCAAAATTTAAATGAAGCCAGTGGTTATGTTCAAGGTGTGGCATGTGGTTTAAATCTGTTCAAGTGTGTATTAAAAATATGTGATTAGCATGGCCTTTTCAGGCCTTTTAAATCTTGTGATAAATGTGGGATCCGTTTCTAAGTGAACGATGTGTTTGGAGTGGTCATAATCTAAATCAGCCGTATCTGATATTTATTTTCTTGACTCTTCCACTGAGGAAATAAAATTTTATCTCATATCCTTGGCGGCATTCCAGAGAAAAGTCCAATTCTTAATCAATAGCCACACTTTTGACTGCCTAGTCAAGTCACTTACGTTGATAGGGATGAATTGTGTTGTACTATAAAAAGCCGCCTTAACAGCCCCCTTCATTCCTCCTCGGTTCTCTAATGAATTGGTTTTTTATTTCCTTAAGTGCATTGTCTCGACGGATTTTCAGTGGTGCTGCTGGCAGAACAGGAGCCCCCGTGGTGCACGGGGAAGAATGGTTGTGGGTGAGAACCCCGCCGCGCGTTCCGGGGGGGGGGGGGTGGCAGCANGCTCCCCGCCGCCCCAGGGCTCCGTGTCCACCGTGGAGGCCCGCCTCCCCGACTGTCTGGCTTCTGTTTGGTGTCACATTACCCGGCCTAGCCCCAGGGTCTCCCAGCAAGGAGACCCCATGGCAGCAGTTTCCAAGCGGGTGACATTCTTGTTGATGGGGGTTCCCGCTCTCCTGTTTACTGGTTGGCCAGTGTCTGAATCTTATCTTCACTTTCTCACTTGCTAATGGAAGCCTGGGTTTGCTTGGTTACCTTTATTTCCTTTTTGGTTCTCTCTTCCCTAAGGAAGCCCCTGTAAACCCAAGGTCTGCAGCCCCTGCCCTCTAGGAAAGGTTATGTGTCTGGGTCGAGTTTGACAGGAGGATGTGTGGGTTTCCCAGGTTTAAGACCTAGGGGCTTGATCAGGAGAAAGGGTGCGACCTCCTGGAATATTTGGTCTAATGCCAGATGTGCTCTGGCAACATGAAACTGCACTTAGGTCATAAATATATTTGCATTGTGGGCTTCCCTGGTGGCTCAGGCAGTAAAGAATCTGCCTGCAACATGGGAGACCCAGTGTCGATCCCTGGGTCGGGAAGATCATCTGGAGAAGGAAATGGCAACCCACTCCCATACTCTTGCCTGGAGAATCCCATGGACAGAGGAACCCGGCAGGCTATAGCCCATGGGGTCGCAGAGTCAGACATGACTGAGCGACTAAGCAAAGCACATACACTTGCATTATAGGCTACTGACTTCTTTGATCAGCCACACATCTGCTCTTTGCTGGGAGGATTGTGGAGCTGTCTATAGAACAGATCTTATAGTTTGGAAGGAGCATGCTCTTTGGCCTCTGTCATAAATTAGTACAGTTTAGCAGTTGCCCTGACAGGAAGCTGTAATGAAAACTCTAGTGAGCAAACAGAATAGTTTGTTGGTCTAGGGTACTTTGGGTTAATGGTGTCCACGTGAGTCCGTCGGGCTTATTTTCTTACAGCCCATAACCTGTGTGGACAGTGATGAATTGCACTCAGTTTCTCTTTAGGAGGGATTTCTGTAAGGTCCTGCCCACTGCATGGCCTTCTCTTTTCCTTCCAAGTACTTGGTATACTGCTCTGTTCCTGTCCCACTGCTGGGAAGGGTTAAGGCCCTTCCTTCACTGTCCGCTGCACTTGCTGGCATTTAAAAGAGTACCTGTGAACAGATGAACTGTGGTATATCCATTCAGCTGATGCTGCCTGAAGGAAGGCTGCCTCCAAAGGCTGCATAGGAGTCCCTGGATGACTTTCTCAAAGAAATAGAACTGGAGGGACAGAGAAGCGATTGGTTGGTTACCAGGAGTTGGGGGCGGGGGGGAAAGTGTGACTCCTGGGGGAGTGTGGGGGATGTTTTGAAGGATGATGAAAGTGTTTTGCATCCTGGCTGTGGTGGTGATTCTTTATATTAAAATTCATAGACCTGAACACTGGAAAAGAAATCCATTTGTACTGTATGTTAATTTAAAACATAACATTAAACAAAGACTAGCTGCAAATTGGGCAAAAATATTTATTACAATTCAGATGAAGAATTATATGTGCATGATTGAAAAAGGGTTTCCTCAAATCAATAAGAAAGGCAGTCCGTAAGGGAAATAGACAATGCAACTACAGAATGGCCACACACATTCAAGGAAATGTAAATATAAATCGTGAGACACCAACAGAAGCCAAATCTAACAGAAGTAATTTCTCAAAGGTAAACTTAATTAAACAGTAATTTTGGAAAGATTTTTCTGTTGATTTTAAAGATAGTAATAGTACAAGCTGCGTTTAGAAAAGGCGGAGGGACCAGAGATCAAATTGCCAACATTCATTGAATCATAGAAAAAGCAAGAAAATTCCAGAAAAAACTCTACTTCTTCTTCATTGACTATGCCAAAGCCTTTGACTCTGTGGGTCACAACAAACTGGAAAATTCTTAAAGAGATGGAAATACCAGACCACCTTACCTGTCTGGTGAGAAACCCATATTCAGGTCAAGAAGCAACAGTTAGAAAGGGACATGGAACAACTGACTGGTTCCAGATTGGGAAAGGAATATGTCAAGGCTGTGTATTGTCACCCTGCTTACTTAACTTCTATGTAGAGTGCATTATGTGAAATGCCAGGCTGGATGAATCACAAGCTGGAATCAAGATTGCCAGGAGAAATAACCTCAGATATGCGGATGATACCACTCTAATGGCAGAAAGTGAAGAGGAGCTAAAGAGCCATTTGATGAAAGCAAAAGAGGAGAATGAGAAAGCTAGCCTAAAACTCAACATTCAGAAAACTAGATCATGGCATCTGGTCCCATCACTTTATGGTAAATATTAATAGAAGGGGAAAAAGTGGAAGCAGTGACAGATTTTGTTTTCTTGGGCTCCAGAATCACTGTGGATGGTAACTTTAGCCATAAAATGAAAAGACACTTGCTCCTTGTGAAGGAAAGCTATGACAGACCTAGATACCGTATTCAAAAGCAAAGACATCACTTTGCTGACAAAGGTCCATCTAGTGAAAGCTGTGGTTTTTCCAGTAGTCTTGTATGGATGTGGGGGTTGGACCATAAAGAAGCTGAGCTCTGAAGAATTGATGCTTTCAAATTGTGGTTCTGGAGAAGACTCTTGAGAATCCCTTGAACCTGCAAGGAGATCAAACCAGTCAGTCTTAAAGGCAGTCTGCCCTTAACATTCATTGGAAGGATTGATGCTGAAGCTGAAGCTCCAGTACCTTGACTCCCTGATGCAAAGAGCTGACTCATTGGAGAAGACTCTGATGCTGGGAAAGATTGAAGGCAGAAGGAGAAGGGGGCGACAGAGGATGAGATGGTTGGATAGCTTCACCAACTCAATGAGCATGAATTTGAGCAAACTCCGGGAGACAGTGGAGGACAGAGAAGCCTGGTGTGCTGCAGTCCATGGGGTTGCAAAGAAGTGGACAGGACTGAGCGACTGAACAATAGTCAGATGGACCTAGGTGGGACCAAACTTTCTGTAATGTCTAGGGTTAATCTGGGGAAAGGTTGAAGATAGTTATGGGGGAATAGAGATTCTTTTCTTAGATTCTGTAAGAAGCATAACTTGAGAATCCATTTGATAAGTCTGCTGACTTAAAAAAAACTATCTTTAGATGCGAACGAACAGTCACCATTTTTCCTGCTTTAACTTTTCCCACTCTGCTGAGTTTTGCTGCCGTCCGCAGGAGGCAGAGTAGTGCAGGCAGAGTGGTCTGCTGTGCCTTGACATTCCTGGTGTTAAAAAGGGAGTTTCTAGGAATAAGCTTCACTTGGAGGAGGGGGTTTTGTTCCTGCATAAATAACAACAACATAAATAGCAACAAAGATCATTCACCCTCAGTTCATGGACTTTCCTAATGTAATTAACTCTGAAGCTGTGTATTTCACAGTGTTGATGGTTAAGGAGTGAATTCATAAAGTGTTAGTCTCCCCACTTAAGACTCATAACCACAAAATGAAGTTGTTCTTGAACTTGAGAAGAATGCAATTCAAATTTAGAAGTATAACCCTAGAATATTTTTAGATAGGGTTTGTTGGTGTCTCTTCAAGTGTGGTCGCCTGTGTATATCTTGGAAAAGTCGTAAAAAACCTCACTTTGGAATTCTGTGAATGGGAGGTGTCAGTGCAAGAAGGAATGAATACATCAGAGACTGATATTTGGAATGTTTTTTTATTTTTAATTTTTTGGCCACGTGGCCTGTGGGAGCATAGTTGCCCTACCAGGGATCCAAACCCTAGTTCCTGCATTGGAAGTGCGGAGTCTTAACCACTGGACTGCCAGGAAAGTCCTTGAAATCTATTTTAAAACAATTCTTGTTTCTTAGTATATGTGAAGTGGAATGTATAAAAAACGTGTATTTTAGGGCAAGATGTTTTGAGTTTGAAAACTAGGCTTATGAAAAGTCTGAGAGGTTGGTCGAAACAGTATATACAGTTTTTCCATCGTTGATTCCTTTTACTTCACTTCCTCTTCTCATTCTGATTCACATCTTCAAGGATTCCTCTGTCCTTTGTTATTGCTGCTGTTGAACATCCGGGCCTGCAAACCGGAGCAGGGCCCTCCTGGGCCATGTGGATTCTGCAAGTTTTATGTTTTTTCTTACTTGCTTTTACTCTTAGTTAATGCTTGTTCTTGACATCAGATGCACTAGGATCTTCAGGAATAACAAAGTGCATGTTATTTATTTATTTTTATTAGTTTAGCTTTTAAACGATAAGGACCAAAAAGTACAATTCCTCTGTTTATTCTGAGGGTGCACACAAATATATTGGGAAGCAGTGCTTTGATTAGACTGTTGCTGTAAGTATTTCTGCTGATCTAAAATCAGTCCTAGAATGAAATCTCCAAAGTCTAAATTGTCTAATACTTTACCATCCTAACAACAGATTCCTGGTGTCTGATGCTAAACAGATGTTTCTTGCTTATAGATAGCTATTCAAAAAAAAAAAATTGTGATTATGAGAAATCCCTTCCAGCCCTCACTGTTCTTTTCAGTACCACAGTGATGGTAGCTGGCACTCAGGGACCCTTACCAGCTCCAAAAAGCCAGATTGCACCGAGGCAGAGTATATTTCACACATTTATTCCGGAGTTACTTCGCCTCCATCTAAATGTTGTTGCTCTTGTCCTAATATATCTTGGGTCCAGAAACTTTGAGGACCGTCGCTAATTGGATGGTTTCCAGGTCATCCGTTTCCTTCACGTGACAGTTCCGTTCACGTGTCTCCCTCTGGGAGAGCAGCTCCTCGCGGGAGTAGTGAGTTTCAGCATTCCGTGAGCTGGCCATATACCTGTNAAAAAAAAAAAATTGTGATTATGAGAAATCCCTTCCAGCCCTCACTGTTCTTTTCAGTACCACAGTGATGGTAGCTGGCACTCAGGGACCCTTACCAGCTCCAAAAAGCCAGATTGCACCGAGGCAGAGTATATTTCACACATTTATTCCGGAGTTACTTCGCCTCCATCTAAATGTTGTTGCTCTTGTCCTAATATATCTTGGGTCCAGAAACTTTGAGGACCGTCGCTAATTGGATGGTTTCCAGGTCATCCGTTTCCTTCACGTGACAGTTCCGTTCACGTGTCTCCCTCTGGGAGAGCAGCTCCTCGCGGGAGTAGTGAGTTTCAGCATTCCGTGAGCTGGCCATATACCTGTTTGTTTCCGGATATTTGACTGCAGCCTGCGAGATGCAGAATCTGCCGTGTTCTTTGCTGGGCACCTCTCATCTCCATGGCATCATTTCTGGGTCCTGTCTCAGCCCTGCTGATTGCTGAACACACAGAAGGGGACAGCCTTATGGTGAGATGGGAGCTGTCCCTCCCTGAACCACATTACTGGAGACCTCTGACTGTAAACCCTACGCAGGATTAAGGTGCGATGATGGTAAAGTGCCCTGCTTGTACTGGGGATCTGGACTGTTTGTGGGGAAAATGGGATGGCGGGCAGTCGTGGAACCGCACGCTTGCTGTAACCTAAGTAAGTATTCAGCAGCAGCTGCCAGAATGATATGGGAGGCCAGGACCCCCAGTCTTTGGGGGTCAGCTAACATCTTTGGACTTAGGCTCCATAGAGGGTCAAGTAAGTGCATGCNATTTCTTTGGAAGGAATGATGCTAAAGCTGAAACTCCAGTACTTTGGCCACCTCATGCGAAGAGTTGACTCATTGGAAAAGACTCTGATGCTGGGAGGGATTGGGGGCAGGAGGAGAAGGGTACGACCGAGGATGAGATGGCTGGATGGCATCACTGGCTCGATGGTCGTGAGTCTGAGTGAACTCCGGGAGTTGGTGATGGACAGGGAGGCCAGGCGTGCTGCGATTCATGGGGTGGGACAGGACTGAGGGACTGAACTGAACTGAACTGATTAGAGGAGTGAGTCTGATAGGATATTTCTATTGTTAAATTCTAATCCTGTTATCCTAAAATGTAAATTGTGGGAGTGGGTCAGGTAAAAATTTTACAACCTTGAGACATCTTTTGATTTATTGTAATAACTAATTTAAAAAGTATATAATTCCCTTACTAAAAGCTAACAAAAGGGGCACCTTCGGTCCACCTTCTGATGTTTGAAACTTTCCTTGTCCCTCTCACTGTAATAAATCTTTTGCCATACAAGATCCCGGAGTGGTCAAGCCTGGTCTCTGGTCCCAAAGCTACATCTTTGGAGATCACGAGTCCAATTTCATTCACTGCAAACTATCATTATGGTTTAGGGACATAGAGGTCATCCTGGCTGGCTCACCTTATGAGCCCAATTAACAGAAGTCATGAATACTGGAGGTCTTCTTAAAAAAAATTAATTTATTTTTATTGAAGTAGTTTCAAGTGGAGAGCAAAGTGATTTAGTTACACACGCATATATATATTTTTCAGATTCTTTTCTTTTATAGATTATTATGAAACACTGAGTAGAATGTCCTGTATAGGTCTTAATTGGGAGCATGGGATTGGCTGAGTGTACCAGGTAAGAGTCCAGGACCCTTAATTTCCGACTTTTACTAATATAGGACTTGCAAAGGCAATGGTTAAAAAGTTTTGCAACCCATAAATCGACACCTGTAGGATCCAAATTCTGAAGAGTTGAAGTGATCAGAAGAGAAGAGTTCTTGGAAGAAAGTTTCCAGTGTGCTGGGAACCCCTTGTCCCCATCACTTGCAAGTGGAAAGTGGGAAGCACATTGCCAGTGTTTTAGGGCAAGATTCCACAACCACTGGGCAGTGGACTCATACCAGTCTTCAGCCTGTTAGGATCTAGGCCACACAGCAAGCAGTGAGTTGTCAGCGAGCCAAGCTTCTTCTGCTGTTCCCTGTCCTTTTCGTTACCGCCTGAACCATCCCCCATCCCTCTCTAGCCCATGGAAAACTGTCTTCCACAAAACCTGTCCCTGGTGCTAAAAAGGATGAAGACTGCTATTTTAGGGGACACCATGAACAGGTGTCAGATTCATGCCTGACAAATATCCTCAGACACAAGGCTGATTGAATGGGCTATGGGAGTTATGTTCTTATCATCAGAGAATTGCAGGAAAAATCCGAGGACCTGTAAGTATTTTGCCCACGTGACAAGGCTGGCCTAGCTTCAGGTTGGGTCTGACTAATCAGCGGAGAGAAGAGAAAGAGAAAGGTTAACCTGTGATTGTATCTATCAAGTTATTTCTACACTGCCCTGAGGACCAGACACCCTTTTATCTCTCTGGCATCTCATCTTACTTTTCGCCAGGTAAGGATACTAAATTAAGGATTTAGGATTAAATCTTTTAAATTAAAGGATATCCAGAGAATCATATATTATCAATGACCTAAATTCACAGTTCAGTTCAGTTCAGTTGCTCAGTCATGTCCGACTCTTTGAGACCCCATGGACTAAAAAGCAGAGACATTACTTTGCCAACAAAGGTCCGTCTAGTCAAGGCTATGGTTTTTCCAGTGATCATGTATGGATGTGAGAGTTGGACTGTGAAGAAAGCTAAGTGCTGAAGAATTGATGCTTTTGAACTGTGGTATTTGAGAAGACTCTTGAGAGTCCCTTGGACTGCAAGGAGATCCAACCAGTCCATCCTAAATGAAATCAGTCCTGAATATTCATTGGAAGGAAATTCACGGATAGATCACAAATAAACCTACACTGGAGGTGTTACCCAATTAGGTTGTTTTGGCCCACACGCAACATGCTGAGACACTGAGTCTCAAAGGGGGTTTATTCACAATGTGGCCAAGGAGGAGAGGGGAAAACACATCTCACATCTGCCTCCCCAAAGGGCTCAGTCTTTACAGGATAATGAATAAAGAAGCAGCATGGTCCAAGTACGGGGTACATGGGGAAAGGTGATTTTAAGAAGATGCGGGAAAGGAATCTGAATGAGAATGTATGTATGTATGTACCAGTGAATTACTTTGCTATACATTTGAACAACTAACACAACCTTATAAATCAACTATACTTTAATAAAAAATAAATCTTATAAAAAGGTGCGATCTTTCATCCTGAAGGAGGTAGAGGGGGATAGGATTAAAACTTTGGAGCTTTGGGTTGTTATCTAACTCTACCTGGGTATTCATGTTTCAGAGGATCTATCAACTGTACATCCATTTATTATCTAATTACTTTTTTACCTGGTGGCTCAGATGGTAAAGAATCTGCCTGCAATGCGGGAGACCTGCGTCCTATCCCTGGGTCAGGAAGATCCCCTGGAGAAGGAAATGGCAACCTACTTCAGTATTCTCACCTGGGAATTCCATGGACAGACGAGCCTGGCAGGCTACAGTCCATGGGGTCGCAAAGAATCAGACATGACTGAGTGACTAACACTACCTTTTTACCATCTTTTACAATGAGATATATATATATATATATATATATATATAACCTTGGAAGAAAGAAGTTTGGGAAATTTTAGTTCATTTTCAAAATTCTGAAAACCTATTATTTAGATCACACTATCATTTGGTACCTATTATATAATTGTGTGTTGTAAAGTGAGTCAAATTCATGATGGAAAATAAAATTGGGACTACTTGTCACCCAAATAATAGTGTCACCTTCAGTCAAATATTTTAGAAATAATGTAATACATAGATATATTTGGGGAGTTTAGGGAATAGGCTTAATAAGACATTAAGGAAACATGGGTGAAGATGGGTACCTGCATGGTACCCAAGTGGAGAGTTGAAACAAACTAATGGTTGAGAAAAAGGCATCAAGAAAGGGTGATCGTTATGTCAGGCATTTAAGAAAGAAAAAGGGAGACTAAGATATCTGTGAAACACCAGGGAAGGAAAGAGGAGACGTGACAGACAGGTGCCAGGCCTAGACTGTGCAGGTCCTTGTAGACCTCTGTGCAGCTTGAAAAGAGGAACTGATGCAAGATGTTAAGGATAGAAATGACTTGATCCAACTCCTTCTCTGGAGGCGTCACGCTGGCTGTGCTGAGCATGGATGGGAAGGGCATGGGTTGAAACAGGAACTACACACTATTAAGGTCAGCTGACAAGGATTAGGATGCTCTGGATCAGGGTGCAAGCTCTGGAGGAGGGCAGAGGTGCTGGGAGTCAGGATGTATTTTGAATGTGGAGCCAACACTATTCCCTAAACCAGTGGAGTCAGGAGCAAGTGAGAAAGAGAAGAATGAGTGATGATTCCAAGGTTTTTGCCACAATCAGTGGAAGGATGGGGCTGCCACCAAGTGAAATGGGGGAGTCTGAAGGGGAAGCATGTTTGGGAAGAAAAATTGGGATTTTACTTCTGAACGGGTTGTTTTTGGTTTGTCTATTAGATAACTGCTGAAAAGAGAACATATTGGTCTATGAATCCAAGGTAAGGAAAAACACATAGAGGAGGCAGTGAATTATCAACATGAGTAGTATTAACCTAATTATAGAAGCAAAGTAAAATTTACAGAAAGGTGGTTAATCTACACGCATACTCGAATGAGTTTTTGAAATTGATGACATGTGCAACTCTCAGAACCCAGAGGATCACCTCATGACCTTTTGGGTTTTACCACCCTCCAGAGAGGTAACATCCACCCTCAGCTTTTTTTTTTTTTTTTTTCAAGTTAGAGAATATTGTTTCCACCTTCAGCTTTTAACAACAGAGATAGATTTGCCTATGTTTGTATACCTTCTGTACAGAATAGATTTGTATGTGTCTGGTTGCCTATGCTTAAATTTGTGCTTGTTGTAATCTCCACACTGGAGTTGTAGCTTTTTCATCCTCAATAGTACTCTATTGAAAGAATATAACACAATTTATTTTTTCATTCTGTTTGATGAACATTTTGGTGATTTTTGAATTTAGATTATTATGACATCTATAAAAGTGTTTATGCTTACTGGTGAATAGACGATCACAAATATATATATTTTATTGAAAATATAGCTAAGAGTAGAATGACTTGGGATCATAGAGTAGGGGCATTGCTAGTTTGAGGAGATATTCACAAAATCTGCATTCAAATTGGTATATCTTTCTTTTTCTCCTTTGTATTTCACGTCTCTTCTTTTCTCAGCTATTTGTAAGGCCTCCTCAGACAACCATTTTGCCTTTTTGCATTTCATTCTCTTGGGGATGGTCTTGATCACTGACTCCTGTACAGTGTCACAAACATCCACCTATAGTTCTTCAGGCACTCTATCAGATCTAAACCCTTGAATCTATTTGTCACTTCCACTGTATAATCATAAGGGATTTGATTAAGGGCATACCTGAATGGTCTAGTGGTTTTCCCTACTTTCTTCAATTTAAGTGTGAATTTGGCAATAAGGAGCTCATGATCTGAGCCAGAGTCAGCTCCCAGTCTTGTTTTGGCTGGCTGTACAGAACTTTTCCATCTTTGGCTGCAAAGAATATAATCATTCTGATTTCAATATTGACCACCTGGTGATGTCCATGTGTAGAATCTTCTCTTGTGTTGTTGGAAGAGGGTATTAGCTATGACCAGTGCAAAACTCTGTTAGCCATTGTCCTGCTTCATTTTGTACTCCAAGACCAAGTTTGCCTGTTACTCCAGGTATTTCTTTTTTTTTACTTGAAATTTTATTTTTTAAGTTTAAATTTTTATTTTTTAGTTTGTTTTGCTTTACAATACTGTATTCATTTTGCTATACATTGACATGAATCAGCCACGAGTGTACATGAGCTCCCAATCCCGACTCCCCCTCCCCCCTCCCTCCCCTCACCATCCCTCCGGATCATCCCCGTGCATCAGTCCCAAGCCTCCTGCATCGAACCTAGACCGGTGATTCGTTTCACTTATGATATCATACATGTTACAATGCCACTCTCCCAAATCATCCCACCCTTTTGTTTTCCAGTCCCCTATGATGAAAAGGACATCTTTTTTTTGGATGTTAGTTCTAGAAGGTCTTGTAGAACCATTCAACTTCAACTTCTTTAGCATTAATGGTTGGGGCATAGACTAGGATTACTGTGATATTGAATGGTTTGCCTTGGAAACAAACAGAGAGATCATTCTGTTGTTTTTGAGATTTCACCCATGTACTTCATTTTGGACTCTTTTGTTGACTATGATGGCTACTCCATTTCTTCTAAGGGATTCTTGCCCACAGTAGTAGATATAATGGTCATCTGAGTTGAATTCCTCCATTCCAGTTCATTTTGGTTCACTGATTGCTAAAATGTTGATATTTACTCTTGCCATCACCTGTTTTACCACTTTCAATTTACCTTGATTCATGGACCTTTGAATGCAGAGTTCCAAAGAATAGCACATAGAGACAAGAAAGACTTCCTCAGTGATCAATGTAAAGAAATAGAGGAAAACAATAGAAAGGGAAAGACTAGAGATCTCTTCAAGTAAATTAGAGATACCAATGGAATGTTTCATGCAAAGATGGGCACAATAAAGGACAGAAATATTATGGACCTTACAGAAGTAGAAGATATTAAGAAGGGGAAGCAAGAATACACAGAAGAACTATGCAAAAAAGATCTTCATGACCCAGATAATCATGATAATGTGATCACTCATCTAGAGCCAGACATCCTGGAATGCAAAATCAAGTAGGTCTTAGGAAGCATCACTATGAACAAAGTTAGTGGAGGTGATGGAATTCCAGTTGAGCTACTCCAGTTGAGCTATTTCAAATCCTAAAAGATGATACTATTAAAGTGCCACACTCAATATGCCAGAAAATTTGAAAAACTCAGCAGTGGCCACAGGATTAGCAAAGGTCAGTTTTCATTCCAATCCCTAAGAAAGGCAACGTCAAAGAATGTTAAAACTACTTGCACAATTGCACTCATCTCACACACTAGCAAAGTCATGCTCAAAATTCTCCAAACAAGGCTTAAACAGTATGTGAACCATGAACTTCCAGATGTTTAAGCTGGGTTTGAAAAAGGCAGAGGAACCAGAGATCTAATTGTCAACATCTGCTGGATCAAGAGACACAGATGTATAGAATAGACTTTTGGACTCTGTGGGAGAGGGAGAGGGTAGGATGATTTGGGAGAATGGCATTGAAACATGTATACTATCATGTAAGAAATGAATTGCCAGTCTAGGTTTGATACAGGATACAGGATGCTTGGGGCTGGTGCACTGGATGACTCAGAGAGATGATATGGGGAGAGAGGTGGGAGGGGGGTTCAGGATTGGAAACTCATGTACACCCGTGGAGGATTCAAGTCAATGTATGGCAAAACCAATACAGCATTGTAAAGTAAAATTAAAAAATAAATAAATAAAATTAAAAAAATAATTAAAAAATAAAAAAATAAAAGCAAGAGAGTTTCAGAAAAATATCTTCTTCTGCTTTCTTGACTATGCCAAAGCCTTAGATTGTGTGGATCACAACAATCTGTGGAAAGTTCTTCAAGAGATGGGAATACCAGACCACCTGATCTGCCTCATGAGAAATCTGTATGTAGGTCAAGAAGGAACAGTTAGAATGGGATATGGAACAACAGACTGGTTCCCAACTGGGAAAGGAGTAACCTCAAGGTTGTCTGTTGTCACCTTGCTTATTTAACTTCATGTAATGTATATCATGCAAAATGCCAGGCTGGATGAAGCATAAGCTGGAATCAAGATTGCTGGAGGAAATATCAATACCATCAGATACACACATGACACCACCCTTATGGTAGAAAGTGAAGAAGAACTAAAGAGTCTCTTGATGAAAGTGAAAGAGGAGAGTGAAAAAGTTAGCTTAAAGCTCAACATTCAGAAAACTAAGATCATGGAATCTGGTCCCATCATTTCATGGAACATAGATGGAGAAAAATGGAAACAGTAGGAGACTTTATTTTCTTGGGCTCCAAAATCACTGCCAGTGGTGACTACAGCCATGAAATTAAAAGACACTTGTTCTTTGGAAGAAAAGCTATGGCCAACCTAGACAGCATATTAAAAAGAGATATTACTTTGTCGACAAAGTTTCATATGAGTACATAGCTATGGTTTTTCCAGTAGTCATGTATGGATGTGAGAGTTGGACTGTGAAGAAAGCTGAGTGCTGAAGAATTGATACTTTTGAACTGTGGTGTTGAAGAAGACTCTTGAGAGTCCCTTGGACTGCAAGGATAGCAAACCAGTCCATCCTAAAGGAGATCAGTCTGAATATTCAATGAAACAACTGATGCTGAAGCTGAAGCTCCAATACTTTGGCCACCTGATGTGAAGAGCTGACTCACTAGAAAAGATCTTGATGCTGGGAAAGACTGAGAGAAGAGGAGAAGGGGATGACAGGGGATGGGATGTTTGGATGGCATTTTTGACTCGATGGACATGAGTCTGAGTAAGCTTCAGGAGTTGGTGTTGGACAGGGAAGCCTGACATGGAGTCACAGAGTCGGAGTTGACTGAGTGACTGAACTGAGCTGACTGACAGTTTTCCAAAATGTTTTTACCAATTTATGATTGTCTGCCTTTTGAAACTTAGGTTTTTCTAGCCAGAGCACAGTAATAGCTTATAATAGCTTAGTTTACCTTTCTCTGACAACTAATGACATTGAGCATTCTGTCATCTGTCATGTCCATACAGATATCCTCTGCTTTGAGGTGGATATCTTTATTTTTAAATGTGATATTTTCCCCATTTTTATCCCATTGTCTGTAACCTTCTGGTTGATTTCTAAGTATTCTCTCTATATTTTATGTAAATTCATTTTCAGAGTATTACAATTATTTTTTCTGTTCTTTGGTAGCTTACATTTTGCTTAATGGTTTTTCAATGAACAAATGAACAAATTTGTTTCAAATTGAACAAATTTGTTCAATTGAACAAATTCATTTATTCAAATGAACAAATCCTGGATTTGAATGTATTCCTGTTTATTTTCTTTTATATTATGACTGATGCTTTATATTTCCTGTATAAGACATTTCCGACCCCCCTCCTTAAATTCATGAAGATTGTCTTCTATCTCTTCCAAAATTATTATCATTTTACTTTTAGATTCATAAGCCACCTGGTATGCTATTCTGTAAGGAGTCAGGTACAATGTCAAAAAGTATTTCCTTTTTTTCTTTGTTAAAAAGCAAAACTCGGCACCATTGAGATATACTTTCCTTCCTAAGGACCAGAGTGTCACTTTCATCATAATCAGATCATCATATATTCATGGATCTTTCTGTCTATTCTGGCCTCAGTCCATTTTTCCAGCTTTTCACCAGGACAGGAGAAGGCAATGGCACCCTTCTCCAGTACTCCTGCCCGGAAAATCCCATGGATGGAGGAGCCGGGTAAGCTGCAGTCAATCGGGTGGCTAAGAGTCAGACACGACTGAATGACTTCACTTTCACTTTTCACTTTCATGCATTGGAGCAAGAAATTTCAACCCACTCCAGTGTTCTTGCACAGAGAATCCCAGGGACGGGGGAGACTGGTGGCCTGCCATCTGTGGGGTCGCACAGAGTCGGACACGACTGAAGACACTTAGCAGCAGCAGCAGCAGCAGCACAAGGACAAGAGTGTCTCAGTTCAGTTCAGTCACTCAGTCGTGTCCGACTCTTTGCGACCCCATGAATCACAGCACACCAAGCCTCCCTGTCCATCACCAACTCCCAGAGTTCACCCAGACTCACGTCCATCGAGTCAGTGATGCCATCCAGCCATCTCATCCTCTGTCATCCCCTTCTCCTCCTGCCCCCAGTCCCTCTCAGCCTCAGAGTCCTTTCCAATGAGTCAACTCTTCACATGAGGCGGCCAAAGTACTGAAGTTTCAGCTTTAACATTATTCCTTCCAAAGAAATCCCAGGGCTGATCTCTTTCAGAATGGACTGGTTGGATCTCCTTGCAGTCCAAGGGATTCTCAAGAGTCTTCTCCAACACCACAGTTCAAAAGCATCAATTCTTAGGCGCTCAGCCTTCTTCACAGTCCAACTCTCACATCCATACATGACCATAGGAAAAACCATAGCCTTGACTAGACGGACCTTAGTCAGCAAAGTAATGTCTCTGCTTTTGAATATGCTATCTAGGTTGGTCATAACTTTTCTTCCAAGGAGTAAGCGTCTTTTAATTTCATGGCTGCAATCACCATCTGCAGTGATTTTGGAGCCCANGCTGTGGCCATTTGGTCTGAAGTGGGAGGAAGTCTCAGTGGCCCTCAGGGTTGGTGGAGGGAAGTTTGGGAAGGGCAGGGAGAGGCTGGCTGGGAGGGGTTTTCCAGCCAGTGGCTCTGTGTATCACATTATGAAGAATTCCCGGGCTTCCTTTCTAACTGAGGAAGGTTGCATGGGCGTGGGCGTGGGGAGGGGCTGGAGACAGCTAAGCTGCTTATTCGGGGACAGTTTTATGAGGTGGTGTTGTCTTTCCCCGGTTCTTTCTAGAGCTGTTTTGTTGCAGCTTCTCTTGGCTTTTTTGTTATTCATGGAAATGTACGCATGGGTGATGACGGTTGTGATCATGGGGAACAGAGGCTTACTTCCTGCCATCCTCCTCTAGTGGGATAGCTCCTGGGCGTGTGTTCTAGGCTTTCCTTTCTATGGGGTGTGTCAGGTACACCTCACCTGTCTCCCTCACAGTATATCACCGGAAGGTGTACGATCCTCTTAAAATGTAGTTTTCCTTTCTTCCTGGCTTATTCAAGGAGTTTCTTAAGTTTCAGATTTTTTTCATTTTTGTTTAATTGTTGCTTAAAAACAAATTCTACAATTAAAGTCATATTGGCCTACTGAATAGGAGAGTATGTGCTTTTGACACGCTATTTTAGTTGATTTTAAACCAGCACAGGAAGTACAAGGCTCAAATTCATACCAACTTAGTCAAGTTGAGATTTCACTTGTATGCATCATTTCTTGCTGTTTAGTTGGTTCTTGTCTTCATGATTTTGCATTTAAAGTTTGTTGCAGTTATTTGCACAGGAGGAGATGGCAGATGAGTTTATTTTGAGAAACCAGTTCTCATGTTCAGAGAAGAACTCAAAATCGCCAGTTGTTACTATTTCACTACAGGAACATCACCTCCTCCTCCCCTCCCCCCTCTCTGGATATGTACACACACACACACACACAGACGCACATATATTTGTATATATTAAATTTAGATATTATTTTGTATCTGAACCATTTGAGAGTAGGTTGCAAGGTGATGGTGCCCTTACCTCTAAAAAGTGACTCCACAGTATTTTCTCAGAGCAAGGACATTCTCTTACATAATGACCCAAATTAGGAAATTATTTTTTATGTTATCTAAATTTGCTGACTTCACTAAAACTTTACCAATGATTCCAGATACTCTTGGTGATTAAAAAAATCTTGGTGGTCCAGCATTCCGTCCAGGAACACATACAATTACTGATAGATTAAGCTGTAATGTCTCTTTGGTTTTCTTTAATTTGGAACATCTCTCCAGCCTGTCTCTTTTGTTCCCTGGAAGGTTCCAGTCCGTTCTTTGGAGGACGGTACCTCGGCTTGGGGGGAGTGTCCACCCTGACCAGGTTCAGGTTGTGCGTGGCCGACGGAAGGGCTGAGTCCTTCCCCCTAACACCCCGTGGGGGACCCAGCTGTCACCTGCCGTCTGTGAGATGTTCGTTCAGTCTTCTGATTCAGGGGGTGACTACCACTGTACTGTTCCCTTGTAATCAGCATCTTGTGAAGAGAGAATCTGAGACTGTGGAAAATCCTGTTCCTTTGCTGACTCTAATTTGCTGGTTATCTCCATTGCTGACTTTTGCCCACATCAGTGATTATTATGATGGTTTCAACCTGGTGAGTTTCTAGCTTCATTACTCCGTGTTTCATTGGCTTTCGACCGCAAGGGCAGAGCCTCTCTCTCTGCCGCACTTACTTATTTCTGTAAGTGTGGCCTTACAGATTCCTGTCTTGTTCAGTCGCTAAGATGTGTCTGACTCTGCAACCCCAGGGACTGTCTTAGTCAGTGGGTTATAATCCTTTGATGTCATCACTTAGCTTGATGCTCAGTCGTTCATGATCTGGCCAGTGGTGTCCTTTCAGACTGGCTCCTTTATCTTTTGTGACCTGTCCCCATCATTTATGGGGCACTTCCTTATTTTCGGACACAGTGAAATGTCCCAGGCTTCTGTTCTTTCCTGATTCCAGCCCTGAAATCACCACTTCTCCAAGGAGCCCTGATTGATCTTAGCAGAAGACAGCGTGAAGAAACTCATTCTGGGCACTGAGTGTGCTTATGCTGCACAGGTGTTGCTGCTTCCAGAGCCTGTCAGTGAACAGAGCTGGGAATCAGGGAATTGGCGTCCACACGTGCTTATGTGCACACACACACACAGCATCACGTGACACGTGTTGTTCTGTGCGCACCTGTCTACAATAAAAACCGAGTTTGTACACATGCCTCAATTCCAGTCCAGTACTACAGACTGCATTTCTGTCTTCCCTTTCCCAAATTTGTATGTAATTCCCTTCTCTGAAGTGAAGGCTCCTTTTATCCCCAACGTCTGCACTGAC
The DNA here is from genome assembly GCA_006410615.1 of Neotragus moschatus. Taxonomy (NCBI): domain Eukaryota; kingdom Metazoa; phylum Chordata; class Mammalia; order Artiodactyla; family Bovidae; genus Neotragus; species Neotragus moschatus. Next base: position 1,045,282 of record SJYA01002571.1, on the reverse strand, counting down.
TTACTCCGTCCTAGAAAATGCAGAAAGCAATTTCGAAATGCTAAACCATACCACTGTGATAAACGAACCGACATCTTCAAGTTGAAACTGTTCAAATCGGCAGTTAGCGGTCAGCTTCTGTTCAGCTCCGTGCCTTGTCACTTAGTCACCCAAAGAAAACAGATGAAGTCATAAGCTGGAACTCCCCCGAAGCATGTTTAAGAAAAGAGCTGCTAGACTTGGTCAGCAGCTCGCTTTTTGGGGATGTTGAAGCACAACATTGGAAAATCAGGAGTTGCCAAAAAAGAAGGGGAGATTAATTTCTAATAAGTGTGGTTTATAAAGCCGACACCTGTTGTGGGCAAAACAGCTGACCATCTTCATCTCCGTATACACGTTCCCACAAGAGAGGAGAGAAAAAGGAAAAGAGTGTTGAGATACTAAAAATGAATGATTGGACGCAAGGGATGGTCTGAGAAATGGATGGGTGTCGGGTGGAGGAGGGGGTGGTCTTTTCTCAGGAATCCATCACCTTCTATGAGTAGAGGAGGGAGCTGAGTGCGTGGCGTAAGTCATGAGTCACAACTTGGGAGACGGGCTTACTGCCCTTCATTGATTAAATGTTTCTTCCCAGAAACCACCTCTGGAGTGTCCACATTAGCGCGGGATTTCTAGGAAGTGTCTATGGGCACTCGGAGAAGGCAATGGCAACCCACTCCAGTACTCTTGCCTGGGAAATCCCATGGATGGAAGAGTCTGGTAGGCTACAGTGGGGGACGCGAAGAGTCGGACACGACTGAGTGACTTCACTTTCACTTTTCGCTTTCATGCACTGGAGAAGGAAATGGCAACCCACTCCAGTGTTCTTGCCTGGAGAATCCCAGGGACGGGAGCCTGGTGGGCTGCCGTCTATGGGGTCGCACAGAGTCGGACACGACTGATGTGACTTAGCAGTCTGTGGGCACTCAGTTCGAGAAGCTGTGGGCTACTGGGTGCAGATCTCCTTACAGGCAAGATGAGTTTTTGCTGCTCAGAGTTGTGCCCCACTAAATGTTGCGCTCTGTTTTTTGTGCCTGTCCACATGCTCCTTGAATGGTTATCTGGGAGAGTCAGCCTCTGTACCTGCACAAGCTCTTCCTACAACTAGACAGTTCAGCCAGAAAGAAGAATTTGCTTAATTCTTACTTTGCTTGTTAATGCCGGAAGAGCGAAAGCCTTTTGGTTTGGAAAATTTGGAGAATAAAAGGTCATGACTGCTAATGGATCACGCATTCTGGGGAAGGGCTTTTGGGTGCTGAAAATGTTCTGGGATTACCTAGTGGCCAGTAGCTTAGCAATCAAGAATCTGTCTGCAGTGCAGGAGACGTGAGTTCAGTCTCTGGGTGGGGAAGATCCCCTGGAGAAGGAAATGGCAACTCGCTCCAGTATTCTTCCCTGGAGTATCCCACGGACAGAAGAGCCTGGTGGGCTATAGTCCACGGGGCCGCAGAAAGCCAGGCCCGACCAAGCACACACATGATGATGAATATACTAAATATACTCAAGTCAACTGTACACTTTTTTAAAGGGAGAATTTTATACTATGTGAGTTATATATCAATGAAAAGGATACAACTAAATTGGCAATATTTCAAAGTCTTAAACAGCTTCATTTATTGAGTGCTTACAGCCACCAGCTATTTAATTTTCACAGTCCTCTGCAGGGTAGGCAGTGGCATCCAATTTTGTACCCGAGGAAGGGGACTCAGGGTTTTAACTTCCTGCAAGTCAGTAGCTCTTAGGGCTGGTCGGAAGGATTCAAGCACGCAGTGGTCTCCAGGGCAGGGTCCCAGGTGGAAGGAGTGTGCCTGCGGGTTTTCTCCTGTAGTACCCTGCATATCACACTACGTGTGGGACACCATCCAGGGAGCTCAGGCCTTGTAGATAAGATCTGATTGGGCTTCTGTTGTGGTTTGATGGTGCGAGCTCAGTTGTCTCCAACTGTTTGTGACCCCACGAACTGTGGTCCACCAGGCTCCTCTGTCCATGGGATTCTCCAGGCAAGAACACTGGAGTGGGTTGCCATGCTTTCCTCCAGGGGATCCTCCCCACCCAGGAATCAAACCCTCATCGAGGTGCATCCCCTGCATTTTGGCGGAATCCTTACCACAGAGCCGCTGGGGAAGGCCGATTTGATGGTATATTTGATCATTTCTTAGAGAATGTTGCGTTATCTATCCTGTTGAAAATTTCAGGGCATCTCAGTCAGAAAGATAAGGACAGGCTTTGCTCCCCTGTAGGTGGTGTATCTGTGGGCCCTGAGGGCACAGCTGGAGTGGTTCACGCTGGTGATCGCAGCGTGCAGCTTCCTGGAGAAGCTGAGGGAGAGGCAGTGTGGGGCCCGCTCCCACGCAGAGTGGCCGCCAGGGCTCTCCTGCTCATGTGAGCTCTCCGTCCTTGGATACTGGAGCCAGCTCTGATCGTTTGCGCACACACACAACCAGTGGTTAGACTCCAAGACAGAAGCTGTATCGGTTTGCATGAAATCGCACATGCTCTGTTGCGAGAACTTTCATTGTGCCTGTTTCAGAATTGAGTTGACACTTCATACAAAGTATGTGAGCCTCACTTAAAAGGAGATGTCTCAGAAAGAAGTTTGTGTGGCTTTGACATTACTTTTGGGCACGGTCCCTGAAAGAAAGGAACCATGGGAGACTTTTTTTTTTTTTTTTTTAAGCATTTTGAAACCTTTTCTCCTGCTTCCATACATTAAAAGCATGTAAAGCAGGTTGGGGTTTGTCTGCTGTGTCGCCTGCCTGCACTGGGGACCAGAGATCTGGTGGAACAGGAGCCTTCCTGCTGGGTGGTGACCTTTTTATGATGTTTGGTCTGTCATCTTTGTCTCTCTGTTTCAAACGCCTAGCTCAGAATTGCCGGGCACTTGAAGTGGTTTTCGTCTTCACAGGGCTTCGTGGGCATTGTTTAATGTACATGGCACTGTGTAATGAGTGAGCTGTTTATCCTTTGATCTGTGTCAATATGCCAGGTGCCATACAGCTGGAGAAGACAGAAATAATATTCTGGCCTGTGGGAGTTTGTATCTCTAAAGAGGCAAGGTGATTAGCAGGTTCTCTTTTCTGGCCTCTTTTGAAAATGTGCTGGGGAATAATGTAGAAATTAAAAGGACAAGAGGTCATCAGCGAGCCCAAGTCCACCTAATTGGAATTGCTCTCAAGGTGGAAATGAAATTTGAGGCGCTCTTGAAAAGACCAAGTCGATTATCTCTCAGTTATCACACATATATTGACATACATAATATTTCTCCTGTTTACGGATGAGGATTTTGCCAAAGCTAGGGCAGAATTATTTTTATTTCTTTTTATACCACCTCCGAATCCTCTTTTTCTTTGCTTGGGGTGTAGAGATGTGTTTTGTAACCAAAGCTGCGTGGGAGTCACAAGTGCAGTTTTCTGAGTTTCAGACCCGATCAGTCCCCCCGCCCTCACTGGGCTGGCCTCAGGGGAAGCTTCTAGACCTCTTGCACCATCAGCTGCTGGAACCCTGTCACACACCCCATGCTGTGACCCTGCTGTTGGCCCTGTCTCTGTGTTTGGTGTTCCCTCCTATTCTTGATTTTCCTAACTGCCTCAGCTTAGGTTAAGTATCACTTCCATTAGGAACCACCCATGTGTCTTCTCCTGGCCTCATTGGCTGGCTGTGTTGGCATAGAACCTCATATAGACCGCGTTCTGGTTCTGGGTCTTTGGGTCGTGGTTGTTTCCTGTGAGGGTGGGCTTGCTGGTCTCTGGCCTAGGGCAAGCTCCAGGGAGAGACGCGGTCAATGCTTTTTGATTCACTGGTCCTTAACCCAGCCTGTTGGAGAAGGAAATGGCAACCCACTCCAGTATTCTTGCCTGGAGAATCCCATGGACAGAGGAGCCTGCGGGCTACAGTCCATGGGGTTGCAAGAGTTGGACACAACTTAGTGACTAATCCACCACCACCCCAGCCTGTATCAGAACCACCCATAAGGTTTAAAAAATTACAGAATTGCCAGTGATTCTCATTTAGTAGTTCTAGAATAGGGCCCTAGAATCTGTACTTAATAAAACCCTACTGGTAATTCATATGCACAAGTAGAGATAGCAACCTTGAGTTACACCAAGGTGCGCTTGCTAGTTTTGGTGGCAGGAGTTTTGGGTAATACGCTCGGTGTGCAGACCCTTTCGCTTACATGCCTGGAGGAAGTGGAGAGAGGGAGTGCGGGCTGCGTGTGACGAGACAGCCTTCCTGTGGAAGAAGACTGGCCCATTGAGGAGCCAGCCCACCAGCCTGGTTGTCTGCTGTGTGAATAGGCTGAGTGCATGACTGGCCTTCCAGACTCGCATTTGAAGTTACCGTGTTGCCATAGAGATGTTATGTAGTGTTGAAGGAGAGTAGAGAAATCATGTCGTAAATTATCAGCACAGATGGCTTGTAATTTAACACTCTCCTAGCCCGTGTTCTTTGTACTGGTACTTGAGAACACTTGAAAATAACAGTTCTTACTTTGTTTTTCACCTGTAAAAATGGCAGAGTTCATACCGTGATTTGAAATGGAGTTTATCATTGCCACCCACAGACACAGTATAGGAGTGCAGTGACAGGTGGGAAAATACCTGAAAACATTTTAGGAGTGGCCTCTTTACTTCTACTTTAAAACCTCACATGTAATTTGCTCCCCCCCCCCCAGTCCACTTAGATTTCATACTTTCTCATTATTATTTTAAAACTTTTTAGTAATTAAATTTTTTTCTTTATTTATGGCTGTGCTGAGCCTTTGCTGCTGTGTGGGCCTGTGTGAGTTGCATGAGCGGGGTCTGCTCTCTAGTTGTGGAGCTTGGGCTTCTCATCATAGCGGCTTCTCTTGTTGCAGAGCACAGGCTCTGGGCGCCCAGTCTCAGTAGTTGTGACACGTGGGCATGGATGTTGTGGCGTGTGGGCTTAGTTGCTCCATGGGTTGTATGCTCTTCCTGGACCAGGAATCGAACCCCTGTCCCCTGCATTAGCAGGTGGATTCTTAACCACTGGACGACCAAGAAAGTACCCTCTCCCTTATTATTTTGATAGCACTAGTCAGGGACAATTTTTACCTCCTGGCTTGATAGTAAAAGCACTATAACAAGATCGCTTAGATTCAGGCAACACAGTGACTTTCAAGGTGATTGACAATACCTATATGATTGACAATATAAAGGCTATTTTCCATAAGAGATCTCTTTGAAACTTTTTCCTCCTCTGTTTTAATCTGTGAACTGATGGGTCACTCTTAAAGATTGCATCCCTCAAGGAAAATTATTCTTTCCCTCTTGCAGGGAACTGGAGTTCTGAAATGTGCATGCATGTAGGCACATACACATACCCTCATGCACGCTTATAATTTACGTTGTGTAAATGAGAGTGGATATATATTTAAACCACTTTAAATTAGCAAATGATAATCCTTTTAATATAATTTTAAAATTCAGTAAAGATTTTTTTGATTTTTAGGTACTTGGCTGCTGCTGCTGCTACTAAGTCGCTTCAGTCCTGTCCGACTCTGTGCGACCCCACAGACGGCAGCCCACCAGGCTCTGCCGTCCCTGGGATTCTCCAGGCAGGATCACTGGAGTGGGTTGCCGTTTCCTTCTCCAATGCATTAAAGTAAAAAGTGAAAGTGAAGTCACTCAGTCGTGCCCGACTCTTAGCGACCCCATGGACTGCAGCCTACCAGGCTCCTTCGTCCATGGTATTTTCCAGGCAAGAGTACTGGAGTGGGTTGCCATTGCCTTCTCTGGGGTTATACACAAAAACATAATTCTTAGATTTTTTCTTTCCCCCTCACATTCTGAAAGTACCTAGAATTAACAGGCTATCCATACATACATTTTCATGAGTCTCATTTCTCATTTCTGTAAGCAGTTATTTGCAAATAAGAAAATATTAATAAGTAAGTTTTCCAGTCTCCAGAGAGTTCCTGACTTGCTTATATGTGAATGTGACATTAGCAGTCCAGGACGCTTCTCTGTGACTCTGTCTGCCTGTGTGAGTACTTTTTATGAGCCTGTGCTTCTGGTACAGTGGTGGTTTCTGATGCCGTTTAGTGGTAGAACAGGTAGGTCAGTTGTCAACCTAGCTCTGCTGGATGTAGTAATTCCTCCAGGATGAATCATTCAGATGACTTAAGTCTTTTGACACCTCTGTGTCAAAACTTTAACAGCAACAACAAAAACCTTGGTAATTATATTGGAAAGCATCTGAAGAATAATCTTACCAGAGGCCTCAGAGCCGTTACAGGAGCAAGGAGGGAAATGTCGGGAGTTAAGCCCCAGTTTCTCTGAAAAGCATGGCACACCACTTGGCAAGGCTGGCTCAACCTCCCCGGAACTGTCCTCTGCCAGTCTGTTGGCACTGGTTTGAATGAATCAAGGTGAAATGGCCCAATTATTGAAATGGATGGCTTAAGGGGAGGTTATTTGGCTTGTAAACCCACCTGTCATGGTAATGAGGCAAAACTGATGGTAAAGTCTACTCAGGATCTGATTTACCTCAAGGGCAGAAAGGCTCCTGCTGCCCAAACCCAGGATCTTGTTTTCCTGCGATTGCTTTATGAATGGACAGTGCCCTCCTGGCCAGTGGGATTTGGAGAGTCACTGGGTAGCTTTCCGTGAACTCACTCCTCGTTAGCAGGGAAGGTTCATCTTTTCCCTCTGCTCAGAGTTGTTCCTCTTGGTGAACCAGCTGGCGTTGCTGTGTCTGTTTCCTCTCCCAGCCTCTAAGCGCATCTCTGTTTTGCTGGCTTGTTACCTCTGCAGGAGGAATTTCCTCGTGGCAGTGTCTGCACGTTTAACCCACGTTCAGCCTTTTACCCGTAGTGTCCTGAGGTAACGCTGTCATCTTGCCTGTTGAATTGCTTGTTAGAAACACTGAGGACATGTGTGGCCCCCAGAGCCGTGGATAGCAGGACAGCTTGGCCCTTTCCACTTGCCCCTGGCCGTTTATGGCCACGGAGCTCTCTGAAGGAAGGATACTGTCAAGGAAAATGAATGAACATAACCTCTCCTCCCACCACTCCCAACTTCCCAGTAGCTGTATTTTATCTCATTTTTCCTGTTGATCATCCATCTTTCTTTCGGAGGCTCTGTGTCTGCATGTCCTTTAGAGGGACTTTCTTTAGGAGACTGACTCACCCAGAGGCCAATCTCACAGCCTTAGTCCCTCACAAACAGAGCCCCATCTGCCTTACTGAAAAGTGAGCTTTAGGGAAAGGCCCCTGAGCCCTGTAAAGAGTTGTCGCCAGTGCCCTCGTTTGGAGCTGTGTGTCACTCTGAGGCCTGGGTTCATCCACCCGTCCAGCGTTTTCTGGCGTCCAGACGAGGTCAGATCAGCTAGAATGGGACGGATGGTGGCTGCCAGGGGCACACGCCCTGATTCCGCACCTGTTGAAGTAACCAGTGCCTTTCTTCACAAATCGGACTCTTTTATTTTTTAATCCCCTGTTTTCTCACTTTTTTCTGCCTCTTACATCTCTTCTCTGATCACTTTAGAGTGACTGTGCCACACCTGGGCCATTGCTGGACTTGGCTGGAGGCAGATGAGAGTTCGATTTCTGGGTCAGGCACGTAGCATCCACAGCGAGGCTCCCCGTGGAGAGTCTTGATAAATAAAGCACTGACACCCAGGTACAGTCTCGGACTGGGAGAGCAGCGATGCCCGCGGAGCCCCCTGCCCTGTCCCCAGGCCCCTCGTGTGAGTCCCCTCCTGCAGGTCCCCTCCCGTCTCCTGTGCCTTTTCACTCTGAATCTTCTTCTACTTGACACCTTTTAAAAAAAATCGTATGCCATACCACACATGGTGCAGGATCTTGGTTCCCTGACCTGCCCAACTCTTGGCGACCCCATGGACTGTAGCCCTCCAGGCTCCTCTGTCCGTGGAATTTTCCCGGCCAGAATACTGGAGTGGGTAGCCATATCTTTCTCCATACTCGACGCCTCTTTAACCACAAGTGTATCTAATGTAAAACTAGCACTGGATGATGACCTTTGCTAAACTTTGTTTAGCAAATAAAATACCACTAGTTCTGATTTGGGGGGTAACTCGATTCCTCCCCCTGAACTGCGGTATAATTACTAATTACTTACTCATCACGATTCAGTTGGGCTCTGTCACCACAGCGTCAGGTACTTTCTTCCTGATATTTCATTTTCTTAGCTGTCATCGACATCGAGGCGAAACTTCACTCAGTTGTATCCCTAGCACCCAGCACCCATTCGGTGCTTACCAAACGTTGGCTGGAGGAACAGGCAAGGGCACGCACATCCGAGGGCTGAAGGCAGATGTTGGCTTGAGGCCCAGGTGTCTTTCTGGTGTGACATCCTCTCTCGTGCAGGGCAGTGGGAGGAAGAGGGCCGGCTTCTGCACCTGGGGCATGTGCGTGCGAGCGGCCGGCCGGCCGGCCGGGCGGGCAAGGAGAAGCGGTGGCCCCTTTCCTTGTTTGGCTGTTCTCATGTTTCTGCGCTGACCTGCTTACTGCTGTTGACTGTTGAAGAGTTAGCTACTTGTCCAGACCCACGACGCCTCTCCCACTTAGACTTGTCTCCCTTGCCCGTCCCCAGCTCCATCTAGCCTGGCCAGGCTCAGCCGATTCAGTGTCTGCTGAGTGACTACTAGGTTTGATCAGTTGCAGAGGCGAGTGAAGAAGCATCTTTTCTCAAGGTTTCCTTTGAGATTGGTATCTAGTTGCTGGTGAATGTTTTTGTTCTAACAAGTTAATTTCCCAGTTGGTAGACCTGGAAAGGTCGCGTTGGGGAGTGAGAGTGCTGGTTTTCTAAGCTCTCGGGAATGTTTTCTTAGGAGAGCTTTCCATCAGCTTGCTAAGAAAGTTTCAGGTCCTTCTCGGCCTTCCCTTTTCCATACCTCGCTTCCATTTCTGAGATTTCTCCTCCCCTCCCTTTTAAGGCTTTAGTTACAGGAATCTGAAAACAGGCCACAGGGCCTTTTAAAATTATACACATCAATATGAGGCCAACCCAGTTTTTCATAAATAGGTCAAGCTGTTTCTGCAAAGTTGGGTTTCAAAAACACTCTCTCCTTTAAAAGAAAGAGGTATTTTAAGGAAAGATGAGCCCCCGAGCAGGCAGGCACAACCAGTGTTCAAAGCTCAACTGTTGGCAGGGCCTGAAACTCCCGGCCGCAAGGAGATGCTGACTTCTGGGGCCTTAGATGGACTGCCAGGTGCCACAGGCGTTAATTCCCAAGGGAGAGTCTGCCCTGGGCCACACGTGTTGTCAGGCCAGACTGGTTGTGAAGAGGAAGGTGGGCGGCAGGCCTGTAAGGGGCTCTGAGTCCCGGAGAAGCAGCTTCTGAACATGGGCCGTGAGGAGCCAGCGTTGCACCCAGGGAGGGTAGCGGAGACAGATTTTCTTCAGTTGACCAAGTATTCTTGCTTCATTTAACTACCAAACATTTATTTCTTATAGAGAGAGCAACTTAAACAACTTAAACATCTCCCCAAAGTTCATTTTTTACTGATGGTTGTGCTTTCAATTTCTGTTATCAGAATCAGCTGATGGCAACCTGATGTTGAGAAGGCATCTGAATGGTAGCACTTCAGGGGAGGGAAGAAACCACGGTGGGACTTGCAAGGAGGCGCTTCACGCTTATTTGAGAATAGATACCCTTGAAGAATGGTGGTCATCTGGCATGCTCCTTGGAAAAGTTTCTTGGACTCTGCTTCATGTTTGTAAGGTTGAAAAGAGGTCTGACTAGCTGTGAAGACTGTGTTCACAGGTGTAAACATTCACAGTATCACACGCCAGAACATCACCCCGAAATCACGGATGGAACGCGTTATCACGCGTCTCAAGGGCCTCATCACCCATGCAGCGTGCTCGCCAGGTGTTCAGTTCACCACCAGGTTTTTTGTGCTGTTAATACAGGGACTCTTGAGAGTCCCTTAATCTGCAAGGAGATCAAACCAATCAGTCTTAAAGAAAATCAGTCCTGAATATTCATTGGGAGGACTGATGCTGAAGCTGAAACTCCCAATACTTTGGCCACCTGATGCAAAGAACAGACTCATTGGAAAAACCCTGATGCTGGAAAAGATTGAAGGCAGGAGGAGAAGGGAATGACAGAGGGTGAGATGGTTGGATGGCATCACAACTCAAAGGACGTGAGTTTGAGTAAACTCTGGGAGTTGGTGATGGACAGGGAGGCCTGGCATGCTGCGGTCCATGGGGTCGCAAAGTGTCGGATACGACTGAGCAACTGAACTGAACATAGCTTCATGCAGGAGATGCACTCTTGAGTTTTACCCTGCTGCTGCCAAGTTGCTTCACTCGTGTCTGACTCTGTGCGACCCCTTAGACAGCAGCCCACTAGGCTCCTCTGTCCCTGGGATTCTCCAGGCAAGAACACTGGAGTGGGTTGCCATTTCCTTCTCCAACACATGAAAGTGAAAAGTGAAAGTGAAGTTGCTCAGTCGTGCCCGACTCTTAGTGATCCCATGGACTGGAGCCTACGAGGCTCCTCCGTCCATGGGAGTTTTACCCTAAGTTATGCCAAATAGGGAGGCCCACATAGGTGAACTAAGTAGACGCTCCGCCAATGTGTTATTCATCACGTTCTTCAAATAGGAGATTCTCCAGTGAATCTTGAGTATATTACAGTGGAATATGGCTTGCAGAGCCTGATGTAGGTCTGCTCATTTCTTCCCCTTATACTTGATGTCCAAGCTGATTTCTGCCCCACAGTTTCCATGCAGAGGAGTAACTCGCGTTTGTGTTGCTTCGGGTCCTGTGTTCCAGCCCCGAGAGTCGTGTGTGTGCCTCCGCTCCTGCTTCCTATTCACAGGCTGCCCTCTGAGCCAGGCTTTAGTCAGTTGGGTTTGTTTGGCTTCTGTGACTTGGTGGGTGCCAGGGCTTACGAGTTCATGCCACCACTTGGCAGTAGGAATGTTTAAATTCATGTTCCTGTGTGTCCATGTTTTTTCATTTTAGTTACTGGTTGATGTCTCAGCCTGCTGGTTGCAATAACCTTTGTTGAGAATTGATGGTTGGAAATGTCACCGGGAAACCCAGATCCGTGTGGTGTTCCTCTCCTGGGGCAGGCTGTGGCCTTTTCTCCTGCTGAGGAGGGACGAGAGCCTCAGAGCAGGAAGGCCTTTGCCAGCTTCCCACCCGGATTTGAGAGCTGGTGGTCCCTGCATGCCCTCTGCAGCTGGCACCTTCAGGGCTACTGTGTAGAGGGTTAGGGTTTTGACGCTTACGGTTTGAGTGGTTTACTTTTTAACTAGGTTATTTGAGGTGAATGTGTGGATTAAGTTTCTTGTTCTTTGTGTAGGACAGAATTAAAGGGAAAAAATCTAAGCCATCCTGGTCTGGCGATTTTGTTCATCACTCCTGTTACAGTCTTCATGGCTATTAGTACAGATTTGTTCGATTTTTTTCTTTTATAAGAAGGTCCCCATTTTTATATTTTTAGTATTTATTTATTTATCTGGCTGGCCCAGGTCTTAGCTGCGGCATGTGAACTCTTAGTTGGGTCACGTGAAGTCTGTTCCCCTGACCAGGGATTGAACCCTGGCACCCTGCATTGGGAGCATGGAGTCTCAGCCACTGGACCACTGGGGAAGTCCCCTCATTTTTTATTTTCATGTCATGCTTTTTATTTTTACATCATATTTTTACCTCACACAGTTGAGCTTGATGTTACAAAAGTCGTATTTTTAAGGAAGTGTTCCCACGTTTCCATGTCCTTTACTTTTGCAGGATGATGTCATTTCTGATGATCGACCACTAATTGCTATGTCTGAATAGCTCTCTTTCGATTCCAGGTATTATTTCTAGTGATTTTAAAATGAGAGATTTTCTTCCAAAGGTGGGAAATTTGGGTTACGGCTCTGACTTCACCACTGAGCCCCAGGAAATAGCTTACCCTCTTTCATAAATCCTTTATGTGTTGGCTGCTCTTGAGGGTGATTATCAAGTCTGTGATGCCCTTTGTTTTATTCAGCTGGAGTGTTCGAGTTTTCATAAAATGCATGTCAATGAGATATGCTATAACTTGCATTTATTCTCTGCAGTGGTGGTAAAATTGTCTTCTACACTTAATTATGACTTCTCATATTGGGTTCATAGTGAGTTCTTAAAAACCAGGATCACCGACTAGTTGATTGGAATCTACTTTTGGGAAATTAAAAGTGATAAGTATTGAATGCTATTTTAGGATTGGCTTGCAAATATTCTGTAAGTTGCTAGCACTTGGATCCCACAGTGGTGGTGTCACCAGCTGTCGAGTGATTTGGTTGTTAGACAAGGTGTTCTAGAAAGGGGTTATGATTAAAAGCAAGTGGTGGCCACTTTTATAGATGAAAGAGTAGGTAGTTGAGAAAAGCAGGGTCCAGGTGATTAAATAGAACGTAGCTGAAGCTGGGGAGAGGGAGAGGAGGAGGTTGCAGGGTGGGAAGTCAGGCCATGCATCAGAGATTTAAGGAAATGCTTTAAGGAGTGGTTCCAACCTTTTTGGCACCAGGGACCGATTTCGTGGAAGACAAGTTTTTCCATAGACCCAGGAGATGGGGGATAGTTTTGAATGGTTCAAGCACGTTACATGTATTGTGCACTTTATTATTATTATATCAGTTCCACCTCAGATCATCAGGTATTAGATCCTGGAGATGGGGGAAACCCTGCCTTATAGAACTCACTTAGAATATTGGGGTGTATTTTCTGTATTTCACTCAAACCAGAGGTTCCTATTGTGACATGTTTTGAATTTTTTAAAAAGTTTTATATTAGACATATTAAAGTTTTTTGTGATTAGCTTTATGATGTAGATAATATTTAGCTTTTTCTTTTTTAAATTAAAAAACACATTCCATGGAGAGAGTGTAGTAATTTATATATACCAGGGTTAAAAAGCTTTGGTTTTACTTAAAAATTTGATATACTTGCTTTCGGTAATCTTTTGCTAGTCCCTGAATCCTTTGCCATTCAGTTTTATGATTTATTTTATTTAAAACAATCAGTTCAGTTCAGTTCAGTCGCTCAGTCGTGTCCGACTCTTTGCGACCCCATCAGNGTTAAAAAGCTTTGGTTTTACTTAAAAATTTGATATACTTGCTTTTGGTAATCTTTTGCTAGTCCCTGAATCCTTTGCCATTCAGTTTTATGATTTATTTTATTTAAAACAATCAGTTCAGTTCAGTTCAGTCGCTCAGTCGTGTCCGACTCTTTGCGACCCCATCAGTCGCAGCACACCAGGCCTCCCTGTCCATCACCAACTCCTGGAGTTCACTCAGACTCACGTCCGTCGAGTCGGTGATGCCATCCAGCCATCTCATCCTCGATCGTCCCCTTCTCCTCCCCAGTCCCTCCCAGCATCAGAGTCTTTTCCAATCTTTAATGCTCACTTATTCATTCATACATCACACATTTCTTGAGCAGCTACTGTATGCTCGGCAGTAGGTAAAAGTAAAACCTAAAACTTTTCTTGGAGTTGATTTGAAGTTCTTGAGAGAGAATATTATGTACATAGAAATGTATTTTATCACTTTTCAACCATTTGCATTCAAAACATTAAGGTTTAAACACCAATTTTAACTTGCTGTATAATTTCAGCATTTGATAAAATGAAGATAGAATATTAGCAATTATAATAAGAAATTAATTAGAATGTGACCCTGTTTCAGCATTCCAGTTATTAAATTCTGTCTAACCTTGCCCTGAAATCAAACATCATAAAGGTATTTGGAGGAAGGGTTGGAGATCTTTCCAGGCCTGGAGTAGTAAAGACACAGAGAGTGTCCAGAAGACGCAGCCAAGTCTGATTTACCCAATAAAGTAAGTAAGTCAGACATCTGGTTTGTAGTTCAGTTTGTATGACCACAGAGAAAGAACTGATTGATGTTCAGCAAAAGCTATATACATGGCAGATTATTTATACCGTTGTAAAAGAAGGAAAACATTTGGTAATAGCTTGATGCGGATATAGTGTCATTATAAGAAAGGCCTGTTGCTAAGTCTCTCATTGTTCACTCTAAATAAATAGTTGGTGGTGTTTGGTTATGAAGTTGTGTCTGACTCTTGTGCGACACCATGGACTGTAGCCTGCCAGGCCTCTTTGCCCATGGATTTTCCAAGCAAGAACACTGGAGTGGGTAGCCATTTCCTCCTCCAGGGGGATCTTCCCAACCCAGGGAATGAACCCGAGGCTCCTGACTCCTGCACTGGCAGGCGGTTCTTTTACCACTGAGCCACCAGGGAATACTTCTGACTAAAACTGCAGGAATGCCAATCTAAATTTTCCAGCAGTTGAAGGACTCTAAAATTGTACCATTTAAGGTAATGCTGGGTAGCTGAACTTTATAACATTTGATTGTAGACCCTAAGCTGAAGAGCCCGAGGTCAGAATTAGGTGGTCTGAATTATTTGGGATAATGGAGGACAAAGGCGGGGCTTGGCCAATAGCCACTCTCCTGTCTCTCCTGTCTGTTTCATTACCCTGCCAAGCACAGATGGAAATCTCCCACGGAGACACGGAGCGCTTGCTGCAGAGTGATTGTGTAGTAGACCAGAAGTGTATCTGAAACCTGATGAGGACTGGGTCGTTGACGTTTCTTGGTGTTTCCAGTCTGAAACCTCTGCCCTGGTAATAAGGTTTGAAAGCAAGAAGTTAGCCCTTGCTAATTCAGATTAAAAAATGCTGGCATCAAAGCCCAGGGGGTTTGTGTTGTGTTGTGGATATAAATGAGAGGCGTCCGTCTCTATGACTCTTGCCCTCCTGTGATGGTCAACATAAATCTAGAGCCTTGCTTGTCGTTTGCAAATACAGCATGGTGGACAGACGCCCAGCAGTGACCTCTGAGGGCTCTGAGTCGGGCCACTGCAGCAGACTGAAGCAAAGCAGCCTTCGTGCTGACCCTTCAGCCGCACTAAGGTGGGGTTCTTCAAGGCCTTTGGGGAAGATCCCCTCTATAATGCTGCTGGTTTCTGGGAAAGTTAGCTCTAGTGGCCACCTACCCCTACTGGCCATGGTGTTTCATAGTTTGCACTTGAGGAGTTAACGTCACAGTCCAGCGTATGCTTCCAGGGCCTGACTTGGGGAAGGCTTTTCTGGCTCCTGGGGCAGCAAAGGGAATTTATCCAAAGCGTGTGGTGCCTTCAGTCTCTGGGGAGGCAGGGGAGTGGCCTCATCTCCTGGGGAGGAGTTGCTGCCCTCTGACAGAGTTGCACTAAGGCCGTCCCTGTTTCCTGTTTCCTCCTGGAGTCTTCTTTATGTCTGTCTACCCACCCAGCCTACTTTATCTCGCTTTCATAGCTTAGAGAAGGGATTGACCAGCAGCTCAGAGAAGCTGGTCATCTGGGGTCAGGGGCACACACAGGGCTGCCCCCTGAGTCCTGGCCTGGGAAAGATTCTGCTCAGAGTTTATGGTCCCCTGCTTAATAACCTGGTTCTCAGTGGCTCTTAAGACATTCCCTCCGAAGGTAGAGCTCAAAAAGCCAAGTAAGTCCAGAGTACAGGGATTTTGGTCTGGAGTGAAGACCCGTGAACTTGGATAGGAAAGAAGTTAATTGCATCTTTATTTTTCCCAGCTCTCCAACTAAATGCAGTATTTCTTTCCATCCTGAATGTCATGCAGTAGTTCTGGCAGCACCTGTGACTTGTCATCAGTGGACACCACAGATATTTTCAAATTCCGTTACATGTGCTTAACTGCAGAGGTCTCAGAGTTTCCTCGTGCTCAGCACTGCTTCAGAATGTCAGCGGTTGTTACTAGACTGGCTGTGCATCTTATTTTTTCATGTGCCCTAAGTTCAGGGCAGTAGCTCAGTCGTGTCTGACTCTTTGTGACTCCATGAATAGCAGCACGCCAGGCCTCCCTGTCCATCACCAACTCCTAGAGTTCACTCAGACTCACGCCCATCGAGTCAGTGATGCCATCCAGCCATCTCATCCTCGGTCGTCCCCTTCTCCTCCTGCCCCCAATCCCTCCCAGCATCAGAGTCTTTTCCAATGAGTCAACTCTTCACATGAGGTGGCCAGAGTACTGGAGCTTCAGCTTCAGCATCATTCCTTCCAGAGAAATCCCAGGACCGATCAAGAAGCACAGAAATACTTTAAAGTCTTTAGATGACTTAAAAAAACATGATTAGTTTTCTGTGTAACTTTCTTGTTTTTCTTTTATGTATTTGAACACAGTATTCTGAGAAGAGATCCACTAAGTGTCTCCAGACTGCCACTGGTTAGAACTCCATGACTTCCAGAAAGTCGTGAGCTGGAATTGGACCACGGTGTTCTTCTTAAGTCTGTCAGGATGCAGATATTTTCTCCAAGAGCTTTCCAGTTTCCTTCTAATTTTCTCCACTCTTTACTTATTAGAACGCCCTTTCCACAGTTTTTACTTAAAAAATTCTTTAAGGTCTAGGAGTGGAGTGCAGTTCTTGTTTCGCCTTTGCGTACATTGTATGTTCTTTAGAGCAGAAGATTCTAGATTATTATGGTATTGAAATTCAGTGATAAACCAGCAGAAAACTAGGTCTTGGCACATAACTTTAAGAAGTGGAAGCAAGATCTGTTTCATAAACCTAGGTTTCCCAGGATTAGGTATGATGAGGGCTCAGTTCACTTAAGTCTGCCTGGGCATTCTGAATAAAACTCATTTTATCACATTGACAACTATACAGATATTTGGGGCATCCCCCCCAATGTGGTAATGCAGGCTCGTCTTGTGTAGTTAACCATCAGTCCACTTAAATGAGCTCAGCATAATTTATGAAAGTCATGAAAATATATAGGATATATTGACACCCGTGTGTGCTGGTTGGGGGAGATCACACTTAGGAAAATTCACAAAATACCGTGTTACAGCAGAACTGTATCTTTGCATCAGAAATACTGATATGTTATTTTTTTAGAGGTGAATACATTTTAAATGAGAACCATAGTTCTCATTAAAAAATACATTTTTATGCCAATTTATAAAACAGAGTTCTTAAAATTTCCTGTCTATGCTTTCAAAGATGATTTTTAAAGTTAGATACATTGAGCCTTTCAAAAAATAATATTTTTGCTTAATGCCAAGTAGTCGGAGCTAGCCAAAGCATTTAATTCTTCTTTACATCATAGTCACTTGGGAATTGGCCTTTAAGTCCCACCTTTATGGCCATTGAACGTTCGATGCATATATTGAGAGAATTGATATTAAATTCATTAATTAATAAATGCAGTGGTCTTCTGAAACACTTGACCATTAAATTCAGTTTTCACAAGAGTATTTTTAGATGAGCAGAGACAGCCCATTTCCCATACTGTCCTTTTGGCTACTTTGTCCGGTGAACTCTGCCTTGAGCTTTGAGAGGAGAGGAAGACGCTCACAGCAGGGAACCTACGAGGACACCCCCGGGGCAGAGGATTTATTCAGGAGTCCATTTAGGTGTTGAAAACAAATTAATATTCATGTATTTTAAACTTTCATAAACAAATTGCCACATTTAGATTTTGTTTTCTGTGGCTTATATTTCACACATTTAATGATTTCAAAGTTTAAAGATCTCACTTTATTTTTTTGTATAATAACTGGAAAATTTCAAACACACGGAGATCTTGTTACTGCCCTGCTGCCTTTCTGGCACTCATGTAAATTTCACACTGCTGGGCTCTGGCTGTCCTGAAGCTTGGGGCACTAGAGACGCGCCTTCCCTGCTGGAGCTCCTGTCCTGGGACCTGGGGATCTGGGCCGCCCAGGATACTGGGTATGCTGCCCTCCCGTTTACTATATAATGTATTATATTTATATATAATATAATAGTATATAATGTACTATATTATGTATAAATATGTAATGTATTATATATAAATATATGGTCTTCCCTGGTTGCTCTTCAGTAAAGAATCTGCCTGCAGTGCAGAGACGTGAGTTTGATTCCTGGGTCAGGGAAATCTCCTGGAGGAGGGCACGCCAACCAGCTTCAGTATTCTTACCTGGGAACTCCCGTAGACAGAGGAGCCTGGCGAGCTACAGTCCCTGGAGTTGCAAAGAGTTGGACATGACTGAAGCAACTGAGCATGCTTACACACACACACACACACACACACACACACACACACACACAGAGGCATGTAAATATTTAATGTATAAAATAGAAATGATAGCTGACAGAGGAAGGAGGAGAAAAAGAGATGGAGAGAAAGAAAGAGGGTCCCTCTGTGGGCTGGGACCCAGGACCCCTTTGACAGGAAGAATTGCTCCCAACTCTGCCAAGGGCTCTCTCACTTCTCCGGTCACTGTGTCAGGCCCCTCAGGGTTATTGGCTGAGTATTTTGGCTGCATACTCAGCCAACAACCCCTAGGGATTGTTGGGTCCGCTTTGCATCTGTGTGTGTATGTGTGAAGTCGCTTCAGTTGTGTCCCAACTATTTGTGACCCCATGGACTATAGCCCACCGGGCTTCTCTGCCCATGGGATTCTCCAGGCAAGAATACTGGAGTGGGTTGCTGTTTCTTGCTCCAGGGCATCTTCCCAACTGAGGGACTGAACCTGCGGCTCTTAGGAAAGAGTTGCTGCTGCTGCTGCTGAGTTGCTTCAGTCCTGTAGGTAAATAAAAGACTTTCCCTGAAATTTCCACAGACCCGTTGTTATAGTTTAAACAAACCAGCAAAATCAGTCCTGGCTACGCCATGGCTCGTGTCTCTCTCCAAGTCAGACTCACTACAAGGATTTTTATCAATGTTGGTGTTACACTTCCTTACCACTTAGTGTCATGGATGCACGCATGCTCAGTCGTATCCGACTCTTTGCAACCCTGAGGACTGTAGCCTGCCAGGCTCCTCTGTCCACGGGATTCTCCAGGAAGAAGAGTGGAGTGGGTTGGCGTTTCCTTTTCATGGGCTCTTTCTGACCCAGGGATCAAACCCAGGTCTCTTGCATTGGCAGGCGGGTTCTTTACCACTGAGCCATCAGGGAAGCCCTCTTGATTGAAAAGCTGACTGTATAATTTATGGTCTAAACAGAGATGCTTTTATGAAGAGGGATTTACTAATAATTATCCTGGAACAATAGGAGTAAGCTGGGACTGTCCCTGCTGAACCAGGATGTATGGTCTGTCGACTCACTGCCCTCTATTTTCTAGTTGGCATATACAGAGGATGAGAGTCATGTTAAGATGTTCATGACTGCTGTGGTGGGTGTTTTGTGGTTTATTCCTAACTTGGATACAGTGGTGTGTGACTCAGTGTGGCACACACCACGGCATTGACGACTGACCGAGAAGAGGAGTCAGACGAGATGCTGCTGAGTCAGAGCCCCTGTCAATGGGGGTCTGTTTCCAAACAGACCTAAGTGCATTCAGAGCCCACCCCCCTCCCCAGCTCCTTGAGTGGCTGAATCGCCCATTTTATGTGGGAGCTAAGTGGGACCAGAGCCGTGAATCAGGGTTTGTCAACACTCAGGACCTGGCGTGGGGCCTGCCCTTCTTCACAGGAACTCAGAAGGGGGTCTTTGTGCCCACCTCCCTCCCCAGGGACAGAAGGAGGGTGAAAAAAGGCTTGTTAACCTTGTCCTGTTCTGGGCGTGTGAAGTTACTTCGTTCAGAGCCCTCTCTCACTCCTGGCCTGCCTGTCTCCAGCCCCCTCCACCCCTCAAGGTGGGTCTGGTGTCCCAGAGTGAGAAAACACTCCTCCCCAGTGCTTAGATTCCCTGCCTGGAGCCCCTGGCAACTCTTCCACCGTCTGTTAGGGGAATTGGTCTGTGTTTGTTCTCAACTGTTCCGTAATACTAGGTTAAATCCATCTCTAAATGTGATTTTAAAAACCACCTAGAAATAAAACATGCATTCTTTTTCTGCCCTCAGGATTCTTCAAAAGGAAAAGCATTTACATAAACAAAGCAGGATGAATGCTGTTAAAAGCATTATTTTTATTCTGGCAATCTGGAGTTTTCTATGTATTGGACATGTATCCTTAAAGTTCATCTGATCCTTGGAAGACATGTGGGTGAAGGACTAGTTCACTGGAATACAGTCCTAGTCTGGTCTCTGTGTTATATCTCCTTGTTTCCTGGTACAATCTCCTGAAATAACCTAGATAAGAAGCTGGCTACATGGTGATATTTCCAGTCTGTGTGGCCTGAATTTCTGAACTGATCATTACATGCTGCCTGGAGCTTCCTATTCTCAGTGGATTAAAAAAGATTATTTTGAAGGGAATGGGGCAAAAGAAGCTAACTGATTTTACCCCTCTGTTTCTTTCACTGTGCTGAGCATATTGAGTTAAAAGGAAGCTGTCAGTGTTCTTAATCTAAATAAGGTTCGCTTGCTTTAAAAAAAAAAAAAGTAACCTAAATTGGACTTTGCTGAGAATCTCATTTTGCCCTTAAAAAAATTCACGGAAGTAGGACGTGTGTTTAGAGCTGTCTCATCTCAAAAGATAAGAATACATCTCAAAATAGAGAATTCAGCTGGATAGTTTTAATTTTCTTCTGGAGTTTATTATTTTAGTTGGCTTATATATCTACATATGATAAAATACTTAACTTTATGCAGTGAAATTCTTTATCAGAGAGCTAAGGTGTGAAGAAGACATCCCAATGGGCTCAGCAGTAAAGACTCTGCCTGCTAGCAGGAGACTCAGGTTCGATCCCTGGGTTGGGAAGATCCCCTAGAAGAGGAAATGGCAGTCCACTCCAGTATTCTTGCCTAGAGAATCCCATGGACAGAGGAGCCTGGCGGGCTACAGTCCATNAGACATCCCAATGGGCTCAGCAGTAAAGACTCTGCCTGCTAGCAGGAGACTCAGGTTCGATCCCTGGGTTGGGAAGATCCCCTAGAAGAGGAAATGGCAGTCCACTCCAGTATTCTTGCCTAGAGAATCCCATGGACAGAGGAGCCTGGCGGGCTACAGTCCATAGGGTCACAAAGAGTTGAACATGACTTAGTGACTAGATAGCAGCAAGGTTTAAAGATCCTTAAAGAAAATTGCGTTTGTTCTTTAGAAATTTTAGGGAGGTTCCATTGTATGGATTCTAAAAATAAATGACCAGCAGAGGACTATTACAGTGCATGTTTTGGTTTGGTTCTTCGGTGTGTGTTTCAGCCTCCTACCTTTTCGTAGGACATGCAGCTCTCAGTAAGAGAAAGAGACATCTTATTTAAGGGGTACAGGATGAGCGCTGGTATTTTCTCCAGAAACCATATTGTTCTTAGGTGCCTTAAGGTGTGTAAGGGAACACTGGAGGGGAAAGCCCTCAGACATTGGCCTGGTCGGAATGTTGTTCGTGCCTCTCCAAAGGCTAGGGCGTCTGTTGAAACTGAAGTTGGGGCCCCGCTCGGAGCTTTGAGGACACTGCAGGGAGATGAGCCTGGAAGCTGGGTCACTCGTTCCTGTCAGCTGTCGTTCTCAGTTCAGTTCAGCCGCTAAGTTATGTCCGACTCTTTGTGACCACAGGGACTGCAGCACGCCAGGCTTCCCTGTCCTTCACCGTCTCCCAGAGTTTGTGCTAACTCATGTCCACTGAGTCCGTGATACCAGTCTCATCCTCTGTCACCCCCTTCTCGTGTCCTCAGTCTTTCCAGCATCAGGGTCTTTTCTACTGAGTCCACTTTTCACATAAGGTGGCCAAAGTACTGGAGCTTCAGCTTCAGCATCAGTCCTTCCAGTGAATATTCAGGGTTGATTTCCNGTCCGTGATACCAGTCTCATCCTCTGTCACCCCCTTCTCGTGTCCTCAGTCTTTCCAGCATCAGGGTCTTTTCTACTGAGTCCACTTTTCACATAAGGTGGCCAAAGTACTGGAGCTTCAGCTTCAGCATCAGTCCTTCCAGTGAATATTCAGGGTTGATTTCCTTCAGGATGGACTGGTTAGACTAACCAGCTGTTGGTAGCTGCCTATTGGTCCTGATGGTGTCCTGTGATCCATCCCATCTGAGGACCAGTGCTGACCCCCACGCCAGGCTGTGAATGGCTGTGGGCAGGCCTGTGATGGGGCTGTTCCTGGGCCAAGCAGCATGGGACCCTCAGGTAGCGCATGTGGGCCTGTGTCCACAGCACCCCAGGGCAGCTGCACTGCGGAAAAATCCCTGTTTGAAGGCCATTTCTGTGCACTCAGAATGCTCTGGCTTCCTCGTGCTTTGCTTTGTAGACCAGTGTCAGGGGCATTTAAAATAGACTGGAGGATCTTAGCCAAGCTGAGGATCCGAGTGGATAAGCCGGAGCAGTGACTAGGCACAGTGGCGAGAACTGAGCGTCTGAAGAGTTTCATGTCCTGGCTCTGCCGTTACAGCTTGTCAGCTCTGCCCCTGCCCTTCGCCGAGTATGTGCTCGGCTAGGGACCTGGGATCCTTCTTCTTTTTCAAAAAATTTTTAAAAATTTTAATTGGAGGCTAATTACTTTACACTCTTGGTGCTTTTTGCCGTACGTTGACATGAATCAGCCACGGGTGTACATGTGTCCCCCATCCCAAACCCCTCCCACCTCCTCCCCCATCTCATCCCTCTGGGATGTCCCAATGCACCAGCTTTGATTGCCGTGTTTCATGCATTGAACTTGGACTGATAATCTGTTTCACATATGGTAATGTACATATTTCAATGCTATTCTCTCAAATCATCCCACCCTTGCCTTCTCCCAGAGTCCAAAAGTCTGTTCTTTACATCTGTGTCTCTTTTGCTGTCTCGCATATAGGGTCATCATTCCCATCTTTCTAAATTGCATATATATGTGTTAATATACTGTATTGGTGTTTTTCTCTCTGGCTTACTTCACTCTGTATAATAGGCTCCAGTTTCATCCACTGCATTAGAACTGATTCAGATGTATTCTTTTTAATGGTTGAGTAATACTCCATTGTGTATATGTACCATAGCTTTCTTATCCATTCGTCTCCTGATGGGCATCTAGGTTGCTTCCATGTCCTGACTATTGTAAACAGTGCTGTGATGAACACTGAGGTACACGTGTCTCTTTCATTTCTGGTTTCCTCACTGTGTATGCCCAGCATTGGGGTTGCTGGGTTGTATGGCAGTTCTGTTTCCAGTTTTTTAAGGAATCTCCACACTCTTCTCCATAGTGGCTGTACTAGTTTGCATTTCCACCAACAGTGTAAGAGGATTCCCTTTCCTCCACACCCTCTCCAGCATTTATTGCTTGTTGACTTTTGGATCGCAGCCATTCTGACTGGTGTAAAATGGTACCTCATTGTGGCTTTGATTTGCATTTCTCTGATAATGAGTGATATTGAGCATCTTTTCATGTGNGTTTGCATTTCCACCAACAGTGTAAGAGGATTCCCTTTCCTCCACACCCTCTCCAGCATTTATTGCTTGCTGACTTTTGGATCGCAGCCATTCTGACTGGAGTGAAATGGTACCTCATTGTGGCTTTGATTTGCATTTCTCTGATAATGAGTGAGGTTGAGCATCTTTTCATGTGCTTGTTAGCCATCTGTATGTCTTCTTTGGAGAAATGTCTGTTTAGTGCTTTGGCCCATGTTTTGATTGGGTCGTTTATTTTTCTGGTATTGAGCTGTGTGAAGTGCTTGTATATTTTTGAGATTAATTCTTTGTTGCTTCATTTGCTGTTATTTTCTCCTATTTTGAAGGCTGTCTTTTCACCTTGCTTATAGTTTCCTTTGTTGTGTAAAGCTTTTTTAAGTTTAATTAGGTCTCATTTGTTTATTTTTGCTTTTATTGCCATTACTCTGGGAGGTGGGTCATAGAGGATCCTGCTGTGATTTTATGTCAGAGGATGTTTTGCCTATGTTCTCCTCTAGGAGTTTTATAGTTTCTGGTCTTACGTTTAGATCTTTAATCCATTTTGAGTTTATTTTTGTGTATGGTGTTAGAAAGTGTTCTAGTTTTATTCTCTTACAAGTGGTTGACTACTATTCCCAGCACCACTTGTTAAAGAGATTGTCCTTTTTTCTACTGTATATTTTTGCCTCCTTTGTCAAAGATAAGGTGTCCATAGTTATGTGGATTTGTCTCTGGACTTTCTAGTTTGTTCCATTGATCTATATTTCTGTATTTGTGCCAATACCATACTGTCTTGATGACTGTGGCTTTGTAGCATAGTCTGAAGTCCGGCAGGTTGATTCTTCCAGTTCCATTCTTCTTTCTCAAGATTGCTTTGGCTTTTTGAGGTTTTTTGTATTTCCATACAAATTGTGAAATTATTTGTTCTAGTTCTGTGAAAAATACCTTGGGTAACTTGATAGGGATTGCATTGAATCTGTAGATTGCTTTTGGGTAGTATACTCATTTTCACTATATTAATTCTTCTAATCCATGAACATGGTAAGTTTCTCCATCTATTTGTGTCACCTTTGATTTCTTTCATCAGTGTTTTATAGTTTTCTATATATAGGTCTTTTGTTTCTTTAGGTAGATTTATTCCTAAGTATTTTTTTATTTTTCTCTTTGTGATAAATGGAATTGTTTCCTTAATTTCTCTTTCTGTTTTCTCATTATTAGTGTATAGGAATGCAAGAGATTTCTGTGTATTAATTTTACATCCTAAAACTTTGCTATATTCATTGATTAGCTCTAGTAATTTTCTGGTGGAGTGTTTAGGGTTTTCTATGTAGAGGATCATGTCATCTGCAAACAGTGAGAGTTTTACTTCTTTTCCAATTTGGATTCCTTGCATTTCTTTTTCTGCTCTGATTGCTGTGGCCGAAACTTCCGGAACTGTGTTGAATAGTAGTGGTGAGAGTGGGCACTCTTGACTTGTTTCTGACTTTAGGGGAAATGCTTTTAGTTTTCGCCGTTGAGGATGGTGCTTGCTCTGGGCTTCTCATACGTGGCTGTCACTATGCTGGGGCGCGCTCCTTCTGTGCCTGCCTTCTGGAGAGCTTCTGTCGCACACGGACGTGAGTTTCGTGACGGGCGCTCTCTGCGCCTGTGAGGCAGTCCTGCGGTTCCACCCTTCAGTGTGTCAGCCTGGTGAGTCTCAGTGAGTGCTGTGCATACTGAAGAGTGCTGGCATCCCTGGGATAGAGCCCGCTTGGTCGTGTGTGTGATCTTTTTACGGGTGTCCCTCTTCTGTGTTTCATGTCTGGGAAGCCTCTGCTGAGCCTTCCTTAGGTTGTCTCCTGGGCGCCTCCCAGGGCCCCGCTCACACGGGTCCTGGCATTCTGGAACCTGCTGAGGGTCACGAGGCCAGGATGTGGGCAGGTAGCTCTTGGGTTCTGGACCCGGCCTGCCCTAACCCCAAAGCTTGTTGTGTTCTCTGTCCCATACCCTGTTGCTTTCTGAGGAAGTTTGCAGGTCTGAAGAACTAGCTCCATGGTCCAGAGGAAGAACACTGAAGTTGAAACCCTCTGGGATCCACCTTCTTCCTCATCTTCAGTAGTGGTACCTCATTTTGCCCAAAGAGTCTCTTGGTCCACAGACTTTGTGCATACATCTCTGTGACCATGGCCCTGTAAGGAAAGTTGTCTGTTTCTTGCTTTGTTTTCAAGAAATGACATGGCTTCCTCTTTCCAGTCATACCCATAACAGTTTTCAAGGGCTCATGAAAGTCATGCAGCTTAGAGATTTGGCAACTTGAACCCTGGTGGCTCAGATGGTAAACAATCTGCCTGCAGTGCAAGAGACCAGGCTTCCATTCCTGAATGAGGAAGATTCTCTGGAGAAGGAAATGGCAACCCACTTCAGTATTCTTGCCTGGAGAATTGCATGGACAGAGGAACCTGGAGGGCTGCAGTCCATGGAGTCACAGAGAGTCAGATACAGCTGAGCACTGACACACATAGGAGGCTCTTAAACGTGCACATAACCTTTGTTTTTAATAACCTAATATTCCTGCTTTCCCTGCAGCTTGATACTCTTGAAGGTGAACTCTTTCCCTGAAACTTCAGTTGATTCCAGTTTTGGCTGTTGGAGCCCGAGTGTCCAGACCCACAAAAGATCTTTTCTGCAGAGCCTTTGAAATATTTGAGAATGGTGAGCAGGTCCCTCCTGGCCTCAGGCTCTTTCTTCAAGCGTCCACACCTTTCCTCACTGCCCCCGAGTAGCGTCCACACTTCGCGCTGCCGTGGATCACAGCACACTAGCTTTGATCTCTGTGACCTGTGCAGGGTACACGCTGCCCTGCCATGCCCTGTCCTGTCCGAGTTCCCGCTCATAGAATTCTCCAGAATGCCCAGGTTTTTTGTTCCTTTAGTTCCTTTTTTTCACCCAGGTCCTTCCCCACTTGTACTTAAGAAATTAATATTTTGAATGTGAATGTGACTTTACACATATCTTTGAATTTCATCTTACTACTTCTTTCAGTTCCAGTTCTTGCTCTTCAGATCTTTGGAGAGTATTTTTTTTTCTCTACTGATGCACTAATGAGTTTTGAGGATTTGGTAACCCAGACTTGCCTTTTTAACCTAAGCTGTTGGCGAAGCTCCGTAGAGAGGGCCCCAGCTGTGACTACGTGGCCGTTGCTGTTTGCTATGTCCCTATCCACGTCGGGCTCAGTGACAGGTGGGGACGCCTTCTCCCTCACCATCCCCTGTGATTTCCGCTGGTACCGTCTTTAAACGAAACAGCACCCTGGGCCCTTGGTCTCAGTAGCAGTCCCTGGATTGCCCAACAGAGGTGCTTCCACCTCGGGACAGACACATTTATATCTGATAGGAACAGTTGTCAGTGTGGGCCCAATAGTGACATTTGCAAAGCAAGGAGACAGTCTTTGTTTTAAGGAAAGGATTGGCTTATCAAATGCAGTGTTGATTTCGTCCCACTTGCCTGTAGATACGGCTAAAACCTCACTTTTAATAATAGAAGCAGGATTAAATGATGGTATAAATTCTCTGCTTTAACTTTGCTGAGGATTGAAATATAGAAATAAGGGAGAATTTTACATGCAGAAACTTGGCCTGTGAGAAAATGTCATTAATTAGAAAGGACAGTGTTATACTTTATGTACTTTTCCCTCATGGATTATCTTACGATTTTTCTACATTCTTTTGTTTGTCCTATGAAATTACCCATTGGAAAGCTCCCTTGCAGTTAAGAATTCACTTAATTTCTCCTGACCAACTTGGTATGAATTTGGCGTTCTGATGACGTTTTTCATCCTTCCCTGATATCTAGAGCATTAATACGAAGAATCACTCCAGGAGATGGTGATGAACAGGGAAGCCTGGTGTGCCGCAGTCCATGGGGTCGCAAAGAGTTGGACATGACCGAATGACAGAAAGAACAACAGTAGGGAAAATGGGATGAGTACTGCTGAGACCCTGCCCTGTGCCATTGTCTCCCTCTGGAGCAGGGGTAGAGGAGTCAGGCATTTACCCGCCTCCCGCCCCGGCCCCGGGCGTCAGCACTTTCCCAGGAGCCGGGACTGCCTGCGGGTAGCCCTGGGGTTGGTGGCAGTGGGACTCCGGTTGGAGCCCAGATGTCCCCTGTGATCCGGGGGTGTGGGTGATCTCCCACAGCGTGCACAGGGCCCCTCCTCCCTCTGCCCTCCTATGGCTAACCCCATATTACATCCAGGTTTGTTCCTGCTTTCCTGGAACCTTCCTTATTTCTCTCGGTGGACAGCCGTGGCTCTGTCTCCAAACACCTGCTGTTGGTTCTTCCGGACGTAGGTTACAGCCTGCGCGGTAGTTCTCGTCATTTGTCTTCTCTCTCCATCAACCAGAATTGTGACTTAAATACGGTTGTTTTCTCTCTCTCCTTTCTTAAAATAATGGAATCCAATAAACACCAATAATAATAATAATAAATGTGTCCTTGGAGATTTTGCTTTGTAAAATGCTGTTAAAAAGATATCACTTTACTAAAAAAATGGAGTGTGCTCTTTTAGAAGAATTAATGCATCCTTCACAAAGATTTACTTGTTAAATATTTCTTTCTTGGACCAATCCACTCCCCTGTTTCCTGCCCCCCCCCGCCCCCCAAAAAAACCCAACCCTAATTAAAAAGAGGGAAAAGCACAGCTCAGCACTGCTGCTTGGCCATCAGTCTCATTTCTCTCTATTCCTTAGCGGGGTTGGTCGTGCCTTCTCTCCCGTCTTCTCAGGAAGGACTCACAGTTACAGCTGCGCCCGTTCCTGGCTGCACGTTTCAGCTTCTCTGTCCTTGGTGGCCCAGGATTCCGTGGGACGCTGCCAGCTCGTAACCTTTGACAAATGGTGACTGTTTGACTTTATTTTCACAGTGAGCATTTGTTTTTCAAACGTAACACCCAAGAGGCCTTGGCTCGTGAGGGAAGATGGATCCTGCAGTTAAGAAACACAGTGGCTCTTGCCCCAGAGTTCCGTGTGCTCTGGGAGGACTCCACATTGACCTGGGCTGACCTCAGAGCCCCTCAGCCAGTTGAGCAGGCGTCCAGAGCCTCTGCCTGTGCAGATAGCCGCTTCCATGCCTGCGGAAACTCCTGCCCTTTGCCGACTGATCGCCTTATAGACTTTATCCCATGGGGGTTCTGGAATGTTTTGGTTAGAGGAGCTTCATCACTTGCCTTAGCAGCAGCAGCAGCAGCAGCAGCAGCCTTTGGGGACCATGTTGATGGGAATCCTGCCCACTGTTTTCATGACCTTTCAGCAAAAAGACAGCCAGCAGCTGCTGGGAAGGCCATGTCCTAGGGCTGCGAGGCTGTCCCCTGCTCACAGCCTCTGTCCAGCTGTTAGATCACAGGGCTTGGGGCCTGCAAGGAGCCTTTTACTGCTCGCTTATCCACTGATGGCACCGAGCAGTGTTGTTGAGGCTTTGAACTTGTGGTTTTGTCGTATTGGGAGCCATAGGGCGTCAGTGCGCCGGCACGCGCTTGCGTCTGCTTAATATTAGCTCTGCCATGATGCCGGACTTGGTTGGTTTGGAGCAGACTTGTGTCCCTCGTGAACAGTGCTGGCCTCGTGTGATTAACACATGGGCTTTAGAGAAGGATCACATCTCAGCATCTTTTAA
Source organism: Neotragus moschatus (assembly GCA_006410615.1). Taxonomy (NCBI): domain Eukaryota; kingdom Metazoa; phylum Chordata; class Mammalia; order Artiodactyla; family Bovidae; genus Neotragus; species Neotragus moschatus. The sequence continues at coordinate 1,016,407 of SJYA01002571.1, read as the reverse complement.
ATGCTCCTGAGATTGTAACACACTTGATCTGTCATGTTTCTTTTCAGTATATCTCGTATGTGGAAGCTTCCTGAAGCTTCAGGAAAAAGCGGTGAGGTAGTTGGGAGTAGAGGGCAGACGCTTTCTGGGTTCCGTTTTCATCCTGCCTTTTGACCTCCTTCCCGCATTGCTGTGCTTTCCCCATGGTTCCCATCCTTTTCTGCATCGATGGTTATCTTCTTGTTCAGCAGTATCCTCGATCATCCTTGCTATTCAGAGTCCTCACTAGAGATCAGACTCCTCCTGTGAGAGCCTTTTTCCATTGAGCTGCAGACTCAGTGCCACACCCAGGCTGGGGCCTCCGTGTATAGGGCCTGTCCACCTGTCCTAGCTCCCAGCGGCTCATGGCCAGCGTCAGCTGTCAGTGGACCTCAGTGTGGAGTGATGTATTTTCTCATCTGTTTGTGTGAGTCTACCTGTAGCCGTTGGCTGTTCAACATCTTCACTTAATACAGCTTGTTTGTAATTAAAAATTAAAAATATTGTGGGCTTTTTGGTTGCCCATTGGGTCTTGTCCTTCATGTGGTTGCAGAAAGCATCAAGTCATGGATGTATTAGATTTTCTTTTTGTCTACTGATGAAGTGTAGTGAAGGAACAAAGGGAGATATCACTTATTTAAAACCGTTGGTGGTTTAGTCGCAAAGCTGTGTCTGACTCTTGTGACCCCATGGACTGTAGCCCACCAGGCTCCTCTGTCCATAGGATTCTCCAGGCAAGAATAGTGGAGTGGGTTACCATTTCCTTCTCCAACTTAAAATCATTAGTGGTCACTATTTGTAGCAAAACTTGCTGTGATTTTAGCCATGTTAAAAATTATGAGCTGTTCCTGCCCCATATACTTTAAATTTTTTTTGCCTAGTGTTCGGTACATAGGATTTTTACACCCAGGATTCCTGTAGTTTAGACTTCCACAGCTGTAGTCAATGGGTCATTGCTGTGAATTCCAGGGGTTATAAAACTTAGTCTGAAAATTTATCAGTGCTTTTACGAGCCCAGTATCTCTTTTGTGTCTGTACATAAAGTGATGAGTAGACACTGTAAGTTTCTGAAACCTTTGTGCATCTTTGAATAGAGATGTTTATTTAAAGTGTTAATGTCTCCTCCCCTCGCCCCAGTAAAAAGCTGTTATTAAACCTTTGGTATGATTTTTAAAATCTGTAGCATCCTGATATACTTTGGAGAAAATGGAGCAATGTGCTTAACCCACCAAGGAGCTGACTCTCAGGCAGTGATCAATAGATTTTGGTGGAGAAGGATAGGCATTACTGAGATTTGCATATGGGTGTGGAGGCATGGTAGCCAGGGGGCGGATTTCCCTAAAATGTAAGCGGACTGCCAGGTTTCAGAGGCATTTTAGTCCTTTTCAGTGACTGGATCCAGAACCCCTGGGTCTTTCCCATAAAATTAGGGCCCCTCCCTCTCTCTCTTGATTTCTTCCGCCATCCTCTGCTTTCTCTCTCTCTCCTTTCCTTCCTTCCCCTTACTGCTGCTGCTGCTAAGTCACTTCAGTCGTGTCCGACTCTGTGCGACCCCATAGACGGCAGCCCCCCAGGCTCCCCCGTCCCTGGGATTCTCCAGGCAGGAACACTGGAGTGGGCTGCCAGTTCCTTCTCCAGGAAGGCTGGAGTAAGTTTTCTCTAACTGGAAGCTGTTCTGGAGCATTACAGGAGAGGATCTAAATTGAATCCTGAAGGCTGTTGACATCAACTGAAAAGTAAATACAGGAAACATTGACAGTGATTGTCTGTCCCCATCCTAAGGGGGTGGACATTCTGCTCACGGGGGAGCAGCTCTGAGGAACCTTGGAAAGACACGAGCAGAATAGAAGTGTTAAACGTGGCCACGAGCACAGGTCTGCTGGGCCCTGAGCGGGGAACCCAGGCCCGGGCCAGCCCACAGCCTGGTGGAGTTCCGTGCGCGCCTGCCGCCCACGTGTCTGCCTGCCTTGCTGCACTCCTGCCCTGCGCGTGGTCACATGGAGAAGGCTCACCGCCTGGCCTGTGGAGGCGCAGGGGGACCTGGGCGCCTTGCTGTTCTCATGCCAGGCACCTGGGCACGCGGGGAGGGGCTAAAAGACAAGTGGGAATAATGGGGGAAGACAAGGGAAAATAGGTGAAATAGGTGAGCCAGTGATGGGTGAGTGACCTCTGGGACACACCAGGAAAATGTTTAAATAGTTTGAAGCTAATTTGATTGATGAGAAGTAGACTTGTCTGGATTTGGCTAATTCATGGTATGTATTTTCATAGCAGAAACTTACAGACTGCCAACTGAGAAAAAGCATTTGCCTCTTTAAAAATTTAGTTTTCACTTTTTCCAGGTGAGTTTTTAAGCCTTGCATTTACTATCACGTATTTTATGTTGCCTTGCTTTAAGTTATGACACGTGTTAGGCCATTTGTAGCCAGGGATAGAGCTTGTAACAGAGGGCATAATTGTCTTCTGATGTTTGCTTGATGGCTTATAGGGCTTATTCATGTGGTCTTTAAATTGCTTTTTCCTGCAGGTGATTGGATGTAGCAGAGGGAGCGTTGGTGTGGGGTTTTATCTTACATGCTGTATTTGGAATGCAGACTTGACAGAACAAACCCAGCAGTGGGTAGTTGAGGATCATCCCACAGTCTGAGAACACATCTGTAGACAGTCTCTGCAACGGGCAGGTCTGTCTCACTCCTGTTACACATGGGTTGACTTCTCTCATTTGCAGAGTGAAATAGACACCTGTTACCTTGCTTCATGATTCCTCAAAGCTTCTCCAGCGTTCTCCAGTGAACAGGGCTCTTATGGAAGGTGGGCATGGGGTGGAGGTTGGGCAGTGGGAAGGGTTTTCTTCGAATCAGAGAATTGTTTTCCTGTTGTGAGTACCTCCCCCTGGAAAGAACTGCTGGAAAGCCTGAATCCTAGTTGTGCCCTAGTAAATGTTTTAAAAATATTTTTTTTTCCAGCAACTTTGGGACCTAGGTGTTTTGAATAGCTTATTAAATAGACTTTCTAAGAGGCAGACCCAGTTAGCTCTACTGAGTAGTATTTCGATGTTGACTAGATTTATGAGACTATACTGGAAAATAAATTGCAAACTTGAGTCTTGTGGACATTTTATTTTTCTCTTAATATATATATTTTATTGCAGTATCGTTGACTGGCTGTGTTTCAGGTGCACAGCAGTGTGATTCATTGATATAGGTACACATATTATCTTTGAAATTATTTTCCATTATAGATTATTACAAGATATTGACTATAATTCCCTGTGCTGAATAGTAAACCTTTGTTGCTTGTTGTGTATCTATTTTTTTAAAATTAGAAATCTAGCATTTTATTCATACTAAGTCAAACAAGTGGAATCAAAATGTCATAAATTTTTTAGTCAAAAATTTATAACTTTTCTAAAATATATATTAAAATATATATTATACATGTTACATATATATACACACAGAAGCTTTTCTACTATGCTTGATAAAGGCTTGAGAAAGAACATTAAAAAAAAGACATGGAGAAATTGGAAAACAAACTAAATGAAGTGGGGGCACTGCATGTGATATTGTAAATGGGCCTTTGGTCCCTAAAGTCACTTCTCTCAGGCTGGAGAGGAACTGGCTTCTTCCCTGCTTTTCTTGCCTTGTCACCAGCTTTAGAGCTCACGCTGGCCTCCCCAGTATTCAAACAGATTCCTTTTTTAGAAATAAAAGTACCTGGCCTCTGTGATACATAACTGTGAGTCATCCAGTGGATGGATATTAAAGAACTATAAAAACATGCTTCAAGTGAGTTTTTCACGTTGTTCCAGAGCACACTCTAAATTTGGACTCATTTGAAATTGAAGTGAAAGGCTGTGTCCTGGTGGAACATTCTGGTTGATGCTACTTTGAGTTGTCTTTTTGAGCGGGCAGGCTCAGCCTCACCTGGCCAGAGGCCCTGGGCTTACTTGTATCCTCCTCTGAAATGCTGGCCAAAAGAGTTTGCTGTGTCCATAACAGTAACCAGTTTTTGATGTTTGACACTTTGGGACAAAAAGCCTCAAGGTTTTGTCATGGCAGGGTGAGCCAAACTCGGTAGGTTAATTCAGGTTTATTTACAGGTTTATATCAATGTTTGGTAATATTTGGGCAGATTAGAGCATGTGTGCTAAGTCACTTCAGTCTCGTCGGACTCTTTGCGACCCCATGAACTGTAACCTGCCAGGCACCTCTGTCCATGGGATTCTCTAGGCAGGAGTACAGGAGTGGGTTGCCATGCCCTCCTCCAGGAGATATTCTTGACGCGGGGATCAAACTCAGGTCTCTTAAGTCTTCTGCATCGGCACACGGGTTCTTCTTTGGGAAGCCCCCAAAGTCAAGCGTAAGTGCCAGCTAATTCCAAGATGGCTCACAGTGGGAAAGTGACCCAGAACTTGATGGTATCTTAGGGGATGTCAGTTTTGGTCTGTCTTTCATGTGTGTCTAATTATAATGTCACGTATAATAAGTTGCAGTCCTGAAACGTGCTGTATGGTCTTTCTCCCAAATGCAGTACATGGTACAAACAAGGATGGCAAAGCTCATGCCCACCCAAGAGTTAACAGGAGTTAATAAGTGTTGTTAAGAAAAATCAAACGTTCCCGGGTGTTTGTTGTTGTTGTTGTTGTTGTTTTGTTCATGGTTGAGACTCAGGTACAGGGAGGATGCCATTCCTTCCGTGTTACCATGGAACTGTAAACATTGGCATCGTGGGCCTTGCTTGGTTCAGTGTTACTGCCCACAGCTTGAGGACAGTATCTGGTGTATAACTGACTCTCGGTCAGGATGTATCTTTGAATCTCTGATTTTGAAAATCACCATGCCAAGGAGTGTCTATAGCAGTCACATTCAATCTTGTTTAATTTGAACAATTTATGTTTCTTTTGCTGTTGGCCTTTTTGAATTTATGAACAGAAATAAATTTGGAATGGGCTTGGCCACTTGAATTTTTATTTAAACTGATGTCTCAAAGAACTCTGAGTAAAACCTGCTATGATTGTTTTGTACAGAAAGCTTAAAGAGATTATTACTACTTAAATGTTACATATTGTGTGGTTTCCTGATTATTAAAATGATATATTTGCTTATAGAACAATGACAGAATGAGACAGACGGGAAAGGGAGGAGGAAGGAATTATTAAAATAATAAAAGGAAGGCTTCTTTCTTTACAGGATAAGTGTGTTTTCTCATTGACGTTTTCACTTGTTCCACAGCCTGAACCGGTCCTGGTTGAGTTGGGAGCTGACTCTGCTCACTTAAAATAAACTCGTTGATAAGAAGAGTGAGTCTGTCTTTGCTTTCTTCATAATTATAACCTCAGCTTTCTCCTCACCAGCTGAGAAGTTAGACTGAAACTTTAGTAGGAGGGACAGTGCCTTTGGATTCGTGAACACCAGTGTTATAAAATCACTAGTGTTTGATTCCTGACATCTGCCAGGTTATTCAAAATAAAAGGTTGAAAAGCATTTTGGTGAAAAGGACAAATGTTGCACATGTTGAAGCTGAGTAAATACTTTGTGATTTGGTTTCAAGGGATCTTAGACAATCATGACGCTAGCTTACTCTCTGTGCGTGCTGCCGTGGAGCTATCTGCAGTTCTCAGGAGTCTCCCTTGTCTGGATTACTTATTAAAAAGTACAGTAACAAGTATACCATTATCCCCACTCCACAGATGGGGAAACTGAGGTACAGAGTTGTTGAGTAGCCCAAGGTGTAGAGTTAGTTAAGGAATGGGGTAGATTGAATCTAGTCCCTGGTCCATCCTCATAGCCACTTAGCTTTAGCTGTTTTCAATTAAATAATTCAGTAGACATGAGTGTAAATGAATACAGTTTATTTTTTACGTGACTTATCAAGTCAGATCCATTATTTTCCATGCCGTCTACAGAGTCTGATGGTATGAAAGCTGTTTCCTGTGTTTGAGTGAGTTTTCTGCCCCCTTTCTCATCCTTTTCCCCTGCCCCAATGCTGATGACTTATAGATAACAGCTTTTCACTCTAAACCGTTTTTCTTCTTAACCCTTTGATGTTTCTCAGTTTTTCTGCTATAATTCCTCTGGTTTCCAGGTCGGCCTTGTGAATTGAATCCCATGTTGCCTGGGAACGTCTGGGTGGGGAGAATTTAGTGGTGCAGATCCAGTGGAAATACCGTGAAATGAGCCCATGCCCTTGTGTGCACAGTGAATGTATTTTTAGCAGTTGAGCTTTGGCTCACTGTGGTGAAAATGTTTTTCCATGAATAATTCTTTAATGTTGGTCTTGGGTTTTTACTACAGATGTTGAGAATCTGGCTCTGGTTCTCCCTTTAAAAATGCATATGAGTTGCCAGCTTGGTACGAGAGTTGCGGAATTGCATTGCTTTAGATTTATGTTTAGTTTTACTTTTAGTTCTTACGTTATTTTTTAATACTGTACTGGTACTGAAAAATGTGTCTACCCTTAGTTATTCTGCATGAAGTCCAACTTTAGTGAAGATTTTGGCTTCCGATTTGTGGTACTGTGTACTTTCGAGTACCATGTAGAAAGAAGTCTGGTGTTTCTGCTGCCATGATTTGATGAAGTACCCAGTACCCTTAATGACACACTTATATCAAATCTGGATGAAAATCCGTAGCCCAGCTAGAAGTGGAGTGATTCTGACTTTTTTTCCTCTTTCCACACACCCAGTATTTCTGTAGAACTGGATTGGAGAGGGCAGGGAAAGAGTTAACCCTGAAACAAAAATGGCTGTTGCTCTTCATCATGATAAGTGCTTGACCTGGGAGAATTTGCTGGATGATTCTCAGCCTAGGCGGTGCACATGACCAAGGCGCGGTGTGAGTTCACAGATGAGTGCAGTTCTCCTTCATGCTCCCAGGAATGTACTTTGTGTTATTTCTGCCCACCTAGGTTTAAACAGGTCTGTAGTTCATCTGCAGAGAGCGAGATGCTGCAGTTCTGAAAATCTGCAGAAGTTAGTTTGTATCTGGCACAGACAATTGGCCTTTTTTGGTCAACAGAGCTAGTTTACGTAGTAGTTAGTGGATGGATCTGTGAAGAGAGATTTACAGGCTTGGTCTCTACTGGAGGCTCCTAATTGAAGAGGGGAAAGCCATCCCAGGAAAGAGATGGATGTCTTAGTCCCCAGCAGCCACTGCTGACCCATGATCCTGCTATGGGGCACCAGGGCGGACCTGTCTGCCCAGGTGTGCAGGGAAGCCCGGGGACTGACAAAGGCAATCTCATCAAATGTAGGCAATCTGAAGAGAAAGTCATCTGTAAAATCAATCACACGGATTTTAAAAAACAATATTGGTGAACCTCTTTGATCAAAAGAGATTGTTCTGAAAATGTGTGTTTGTGAAGCATGTCTGTTCCTGAAGAAATATGAGCCAGTCGAAGGAGAACTTGAACCAGGCTGCCTTTCAAGCGTCCTGCTTGTGGCCTTTTTGCAGACGCACATGGGTTCTGGTTGGCTGAGTGTTGCGTTTACTCAGTTCCTGCCTGTTCAGATGATTCAGGCACGTGAAATTTCCTATAGGTATTTCTTTAATTTGCCTTCTCTCCCTCCCCCTCATTTAGTTGAGGCCAGACTCAGGTGCCTGGGGCACTGGCTTGTGGCACTTCTGACCCTTTGTAAACACCTGTCTCCCCTGCATCCCAAGAACTCACTGTATTTTGTTTAATTCCTCCTCAAAAAGAAGTGAATGACTGGCCTAGTCTGTTCACAAGTGACTCAGGAAGAATTGACATGGACACTCCTACATTTGACACCTGTGGCCTTTGTAAAGAAAGCCAGATAAAGCTGCATAGTAATTTAATCAGTTGTAGCCACATGAGTGCTTCTAGGATTTCCCTCTTAAATTGGGTAACCAGAGCCTTCCCCTGAGATTGATACATATGTAATTAATTAAGTAACCTGGCAAAGTTCTCCTGGAAAGGGGAGAAAGGCAGGTAACAACAGGCCTGCCTTTGCAGTCTCTGCTTCCACCCCATGCAGCCGCCAGGGGCGTGGTGCCGGGTAGGGGAGGCCCTGGACCACAGTGTGTTGACCAGAGGCCTGTCCGTTATATGTCTGCCCCTGGGTTCCACCCCCTGGGGCAAGGCTGAAGTATTTCATAGTGTGTATCAAAGAAGCCAGTTGGACAATCATGGGTCAAATGCGTAGGGACGTTCACTATGACGATAAAGTAGACAGTAATCAGGACTTAGAGAATTAGGCCACAGTCGAAAAGTACACTGGAAAAGAGAATTATATTAGGAGAGAATTCTTAGTAGAATAGCTCTGCTTCTTCATCGTGAAATCCTGATTGTGTGTTGATTAACCTCTGTATTCAATAACTCCAAACAGCTCATTTACTGTCTAATGTTTACATACACACTCTCTTTAAAAAAAACACAAACATGCTAAACATATTAGAGGATGTTGGCATATCAAAGAAGTAGAAAAAGTAGAAGGAATTTAGAGAGATGAGAATCAGGTGTGAATGGATCCTAATGTAAATAAAAGGAGTTGAGGAAGAGCCACACGTCTGATCCTTGCAGATAATGTGGTTGTATTGTAAAGAGAGGAACGTGTTCAGTGTTAATAGTGATGGCAGGAATAAAGGGTGCTTTCATCTGCCGAGTGCAATACATATATGATCTCATTCAGATGTGAAAGAAGTGCCCCCAGTCCCTTCTCGGAAGCCTAAAGTGCTTGTTCGCTTGCTCAGTCGGTCAGCAGTGTCTNACATGGACACTCCTACATTTGACACCTGTGGCCTTTGTAAAGAAAGCCAGATAAAGCTGCATAGTAATTTAATCAGTTGTAGCCACATGAGTGCTTCTAGGATTTCCCTCTTAAATTGGGTAACCGGAGCCTTCCCCTGAGATTGATACATATGTAATTAATTAAGTAACCTGGCAAAGTTCTCCTGGAAAGGGGAGAAAGGCAGGTAACAACAGGCCTGCCTTTGCAGTCTCTGCTTCCACCCCATGCAGCCGCCAGGGGCGTGGTGCCGGGTAGGGGAGGCCCTGGACCACAGTGTGTTGACCAGAGGCCTGTCCGTTATATGTCTGCCCCTGGGTTCCACCCCCTGGGGCAAGGCTGAAGTATTTCATAGTGTGTATCAAAGAAGCCAGTTGGACAATCATGGGTCAAATGCGTAGGGACGTTCACTATGACGATAAAGTAGACAGTAATCAGGACTTAGAGAATTAGGCCACAGTCGAAAAGTACACTGGAAAAGAGAATTATATTAGGAGAGAATTCTTAGTAGAATAGCTCTGCTTCTTCATCGTGAAATCCTGATTGTGTGTTGATTAACCTCTGTATTCAATAACCCCAAACAGCTCATTTACTGTCTAATGTTTACATACACACTCTCTTTAAAAAAAACACAAACATGCTAAACATATTAGAGGATGTTGGCATATCAAAGAAGTAGAAAAAGTAGAAGGAATTTAGAGAGATGAGAATCAGGTGTGAATGGATCCTAATGTAAATAAAAGGAGTTGAGGAAGAGCCACACGTCTGATCCTTGCAGATAATGTGGTTGTATTGTAAAGAGAGGAACGTGTTCAGTGTTAATAGTGATGGCAGGAATAAAGGGTGCTTTCATCTGCCGAGTGCAATACATATACGATCTCATTCAGATGTGAAAGAAGTGCCCCCAGTCCCTTCTCGGAAGCCTAACGTGCTTGTTCGCTTGCTCAGTCGGTCAGCAGTGTCTGACTCTTTGCAACCCCATGGACTGTAGCCCACCAGGCTCCTCTGTCCATGGGGATTCTCCAGGCAAGAATTCTGGAGTGAGTTGTGTTTTCCAGGGTATCTTCCCAACCCAGGGTTTGAACCTGTTTCCTGCCCTGCAGGCATAATATCAAATAATTCGTTGTACAAACCAGACTATTCTTAAGAATGAAAGTGAATGCTATTGATAACTGTGCTGGGACAGCCAGTGTCAGTCCGAAAGAACTACCTGTAAGGAAGTTAGTTAAAAAGAATATGCTTGGACCCGCTTATTCACTGATTATAACTTGGGCTTTTTCCATGAACATTTACTTGTCAAGAATAGAAGAGGGAAGGGCCTGTGTAATCGCAGTGACTTTATCTGGTTTGTTATTGATTAAACCAAAATTCTGTATGGACATAACTTGTCCTCAGAGCAGAGTTTGAACTGACCTTTAAGTCAAAGTTGTAAAACCTTGAGTGTGCTTTTACAAGTTAGAAATGGTGGCTTTGCAAGACATAGTTTACTTTGAAGGTAAAAGAGCGATGATAGTGAAGGGAAGGTGCCATATATGGCATTGTTATAACAGCTGATGAGATTCGGAAAACGGGGTATGTGAGAAAGCTTTCTGCGGGTGGTGGGGAGGAAATGGAGGCCCTACTAGGAAGTAACTCAGAAATCTGTCAATAATTGCTCTGATTACAGGAGTTCAGATTTGAAAATGTCTGCAAAGTTGCATTCCCATGCAGCTTCTCTTAATAATAACAGTTTTGAATTGATGTTTATGTGTGATATGATGGTAAAGAATCTGCCTACAATGCAGGAGACCTGGGTTTGATCTCTGGGTTGGGAAGATCTCCAGAAGAACGGCATGGCAACCCACTCCAGTATTCTTGCCTGGAGAATCCCCTTGAACAGAGGAGCCTGGAGGGCTACAGTCCATGGGGTCGAAAGAGTCAGACACAACTGAGCGACTAACATACTTAGGTGTGATGTATATTGTTGCACGGTCCTCAGTTTGGGTCTGTATTATTTCCTCCCGGTTTAGTGCGTTTTTGTTAGAAGGGCTGTGGAAGTGATGTCGTGGTCTTCTCTGTGCGTTTTACCAGGAGGCACACCTGTGGTTATGTCTGTCCCATGACTGGTGACATGAGCTGTGATCACTTGGGGTGGTTCCTACCAATCTCTGTTGTAAAAATTAGTAACTTTCCCCTTTGTAATTAATATATATCTTATGGGGATTTTCCTTGAAATGGTATAACTATCTCATTTCATGTTCTTTCCCCTGTTAATTTTTTTTGCTCATTGTTAATTTCTGTGTGTCTGGTTTTTGCCAAATGGTAATTTTCTAATTCTTTCACTTTGATTAGTTGGAATCCGTCTGTAAGAGTGTGCCCTTCTCATTTACTTATTTATATTAGAATAGGATCAGAGATTTGGAGAAGGCAGTGGCAACCCACTCCAGTAGTCTTGCCTGGAAAATCCCATGGANGAGTCCTGGGTCAGAGACAAAGGACGTTTATTACTCATGGTAGTAACAGTTGTCATGGTCTCAGCATTTTTTGGCACCAGTTCTAGAAAACCCGATCTCCCCAGGATGACGTGCAGGAGGCATCAGCACTGTACAGCCAGGGGCTCCCATCACAGGAGAGGATCCTTGAATTTCTGGTACCCGAATCGTTTCTACTGGACGGTAAGCCTGGCTGCTCTTGACTCTGCAGAGAGATCGCTGTGCCTTCCAATCCTGTGAGCACACCTGCCCTTCACTCTGGAGGGAGTCACTGTCTCTATCTTCTCAGTCCATTTGCCATAAAATTTTCCCTGTAATGAGGCTCTGGAACAAATGCAGTGACTGATGTGTAGGTTCCTGAGAGACCCCTGGTCCCTGCCCAGGCTCTGCCAACAGTATGCATTGTGGAAACATAGAAAACAAAGGGAAAAAATGTCAGCGGAATCCTGCCATTCTAAGATAATCACCATCAAAGTTACGGAATATATACTTCTAGGGTTTTATCTCTATAAATATCGGTGTTTGTACACGGCATGAATTTCATGCATTGCGCCTAAATGTGTACAATACATACGCAACTTATAGCTGGAGTCTTTTCTGCCAACACTGTATTTTGCCAATTTCCCTCTCCAGCCTCCTGGCTCTGCTGGGCGTGGTGAGGCATCGGTGCCCAGTCTGCCAGTCCTCTGGACCCTGCTCTCTGCCTCACACTCAGTTGTACTGAGTGTAGAATCAGTGTTTCAGAGAGAGAGTCAAGAAGTTTCAGATCATTCGGTCCGGCCCTTTCATTTAACGTGTTAACGCTCTCATCTCACACTTTCCTCAGACCTTCTGGAAGGAGCAGCACAACCTTAATGTGGAACTTGGGGCACCGGGAGAAGCTGCCGGGTCAGTCACATTGCGTGAGTGATCCTGCCCCTGAGGTTGAACCATAAGTAGAGGGCCTTTGCATTAGGCTCTGACTAGGCTGTACAAATCTGGGATCAGGCGCTTCGAACCTCTAAACCCCCTTGATCCTGTCCAGTCAAACCCACAGTTGACTGTTGTCAAAGCAAAGCAAAAGATCACCTTTGCTTATACCTGTAAGTATCCTCAGACCCCTCAGGAATCAGACTGGTGGTCGTGGAGTAAATGGGTGCCTTGGGACCTCCTTACGCAAACAGCATTTAGTTTTAAAACTTATTCTTCCAGTCAGACTCAATTCTCAGTGAATAGTAGCAAGAGAGTTCATTTTCAGCATATATATATATATATATGTACATTTATATATAAATACACATATATATATATATACATTTTCAGTATAGATACATACATACACACTTCTTTCAGTTTATTAAAGACTATCGAAAAGTCTTTTTCTGTAAAGTATTTCCCCAGACCTGAAACTCAGGATGTTAAATTTTCATATTTCTAGGCAGTTGTGAGGTATTTATATTAATTTGCCTTGATTTAAAAAATATTCAGTACTCTTAGATTCTGGATTAAGGCAGAATTGCTAAATACTCTTTTCAGTGGTGTCATTTGGATAGACACAAAGCCGTTTCGTCTGCTTTCAAGAAAATATTATTCTTTGTTGAATGATTTAAGCCTATTAGTTCTTGGAAAATTACAATGGTATGCTGCCTTCAGACAAGAAAACGAGTTCCAGCTTCTTTTCCTAAGAAGAGGCTGTGGTTGTTAAGGATTATTTCTACAGCCCCGAGGTCATTCTAGTGACCGACTCAGGGAGCAGGTATCTGGGCAGCCTGTTGGGCTGTGGCACTGTGTGTTCTTGTTACCAGCTCTTTTTTCTGTCCCTGCCCCTCTCCCTCCCCTGCTAGCCCCGAGGAGGAGACTGAGGGCTGGATGTCACATCACTTACGGGCTTTGCTGGTCTTCAGCAGAGCTGGTGTCTGGAAATGTGCTTTTCCTTTGGCCTGACCCTTCCCCTGGCTGGATCTGGTTTCTTCAGTTAGGAGCAGTGCTGCACCCTTGCCCAGAAAGGGAGTTGGGGAGAAGGCATGGGGTGGAGCCCATTGGAATGGGTCAGGACAGACTTGAGGGAGAGAATGTAGCCCTCACTGGGGAGCCTGAGTCAGCGGCTGTGATTAGGAGGGCCCCGCTCCCCGCCCCCGCCTTGAGATAGAGGGCTTCCCTGGAGCTCAGCTGGTAAAAAAGCCGCCTACAGTGTGAGACCTCTGTCACACCAGTGTCAGGGAAATCCCCTGGAGAAGGGGTAGGCTACCCACTCCAGTTTTCTTGGGCTTCCCTGGTGGCTTAGACAGTAAAGGCTCCACCTGCAGTGTGGGAGATGTGGGTTCTGTCCCTGGGTGGGAAGGTCCCCTGGAGAAGGGAGCAGCTACCCACTCCAGTTTTCTTTCTTACCTGGAGAATTCCATGGGCCAAGAATCCTGCAGGGTACAGTCCAGGGGTTCGCAAAGAGTCAGACACGACTGAGCGACTTTCACTTCACTCCCATGAGATAGCATCGTCTAGGGGTCACGGCACCGTCCTCCACTGACCAGAGCAGGGTCACAATGGCGGTGCCCCAGCCCCAAGCCCGGTTCCGACCTTGGCTTCTGGCCTTCCATAGTGGGGGAGGACCGACACTGTGTCCGCGGGGCTTTGCTTAGTGTGCCCCCCAGACAGCTGTCCCTGCCCTCACCGCTCCCTTCCCTGCCATCAGTTGGTGCCTTCATCCTGATTGTGAAGGATGCTCCTGCCCTTCTCAGGGTCCCAGCGTCCTCCTCCTGCTTCCCCATCCTTAGGTGGCCACAGCTCAAATGTCTCCTGCTGCAAGAAGGTTTCTTTGACCCCTCAGATTTGGAGACTCTCTTAGACACTTCACAGGATCCTGTCCTTAATCTCTAAGTGTGCTTGTCAAATCGAATACTTACTGTGTTAATGATAGGTTTTATTCCGGTCTCCCTGGAGGGTGAGTCGTCTTCTGGAGGCAGGGGGTAAACATCTGTATTTCATATCTGGACTTCCAGGGCACAACCAGTATTATTGTGATTGTCCAGCAAATACTGACTGACTGAAGTGGCTTAGGTTTAGCATTTTCCTCTTTGGCCCCAGGTCAGCTACAGAATTGATGCCTGGATCTGCAGGCGGAGATTGAAAGACCTACCAGCTGTAGAGCTGTTGCGGGAGGCGCATCTAATTCCAGTAAGAGGAAAGATACTGGGCTTCGGGGTTCACAGTGCATAATAAGGCCATTCATCCAGTAAGAGTGCCTCCTTTCAGTGTCTGCTTTGGTGTGGTGAACTGATGTGAGATAATATTTTCAGTCCCAGCGTATGAACACATTGTCCATTTACAAGTCAGTTTTTCCGCTCTTATTAAATGACTGAGATTTGCTTTTTCAAAGTTAGCTAAAAATTCTCTTTCCACATTAAATGGTGTTTTGAAAAAATCATTATTCTTTCAAAGATAATTATAAACTTATCTCTGCTCTGCATTTATGTTTTGGAGTAACTTAAGATTTTTGCTTCTGTTCACTAGACAACCAAAGTATAATAAGTGTTAAAACTGTACCTAAGCCATAGCAGTATTTATAAATTAAATTATGCTTTTAAATTGGACTTCTAACACTGAATTGACTACAGATGAATGCATTGCGTTTTTGTTGTAACACTTTGCCCAGGTCACATCCTGTTTAAGCTGTTTGGTTGTGTTACTTGTTAACCTTGGGGACTAGGTGTAATTGCCCTGACGATATGGTCTGAGAGGATCCCTTTCTTGGATAAAGGTGGAGNTTGACTACAGATGAATGCATTGCGTTTTTGTTGTAACACTTTGCCCAGGTCACATCCTGTTTAAGCTGTTTGGTTGTGTTACTTGTTAACCTTGGGGACTAGGTGTAATTGCCCTGACGATATGGTCTGAGAGGATCCCTTTCTTGGATAAAGGTGGAGGCTCTTTTTATTGCTTTGCTTAGTCTGATTTACTTTGAAAATACTAATAAATTAGTTCTGCTCACTTACTAACTCTGAATAAATTGTTCATTTTTCTTAAAGTATTGATTGTAAGATCTATATTAGATTAAAGCAGAAACACAGAACATTGAAAATCTGAGTCCAGAAGTGTAGGTGGGCCTGAGTACTGATCGTGGTTACTTCTTTTTGACAGTTTCAGGAAAAACAATGAAACTGAAAGTCACATGTAAGGGCAGCCCGACTAACATTTCTAGGCTGTTCTTAGGCCCTATGGGCAACTTGAAGTAATTTTCAATATCAGTGTTTCCTGCTGTGAATGCCAGTATGTCAGTTCCAGTCATTTATAATTTTATTTATAGTTTTTAAAACCCGCCCAGTCAACCCACAGTCATGAGAAACCAGAATTCGTTGTTTTGAGTGGATTGTTATGTGGTAGACCCCTGATATTGTAAGTCTGTTCTTTTTTAAAAATGGTGTAGCCAGGTTTCCACATCCCACTCACCCTTGGGTGGCAGCAAATGGCTGGCTGGCGCCCTGAGCTCTGCCCTTTTGTGAGAGGATGGCAGTGCCCTGAGTCGAGACTCTTCCAGACAGTGTGCCACAGGCGCATCGTGGGCCGCTGGGTCTCTCCTTTTCTGGTTTTTTAAATTATGAAAGTGTGATAACATATAGGAGATTTGGAAAAATCCATATCAAAAGACATTTGAAAACAATCCTATGTGGGCATTTTCAAAAGAGAGCTTCCGGCTGCCTTTGGGCACTGGCAGTGCTTTCGGAGTGCGTGGTGGAGTGAATCAGTCTGGGGCACCCCAGGGTGAGTCCTCTGAAGGTGACCATGCTGGAGGATTCACTGCAGCGTCTCTGTTAAAAAAGTAGATACTAATAAAAGGAAAAACAAACAGCTTCATTCCTCGTTTCCAGAAACACTCGCCCAACCCGGGCCAAGGACTGCCTTGCAGACATCCTCTTCAGAATCACGTGGAGAGGGGAGGGAGTCGGGGGGGAGGGGGGTGACATTTCACAGAACAAGTTTCCTGGTCAGCTCTTTCTGGGTCTGTATTATAATGGAATAATATAGATTCCATTCGAATAATACAATGAAGACAGAGGTATTCAAATTCTCTTTTTATAGTCTTGGTATAAAATGTTTTATATATATATATATATATTTTTTTTTTTTAATAATTCCGTTATCCATCCAGGGTGCTTCTCAGTGTCCTCAAGCACGTGAGTGACCTGTGGAGGGACCCCGAGCCACCCGCTCTGGGAGTGTCTGTGGGGCGCTGTCCCCGGGTGGGAGGGACTGTCTGTAGCGGGTGGTGAGAGGGGGCCGGGCACAGGCAGGTGCCCGTTGGAGAAGCACGAGAAGGGGTGGGTAAAACCCGGGGAGGAAAGTGAGCTTGGGTTGATGGCCCCGTAGAATGCGTTGTTTTTTCTCGTTTTGTTTCTGTCTTGTGATGTGGCATTTTAGAGGGCACATGCCACTCCCTGTGGGGCCTTGAGGATGTCTTCAATGATTCTAGATCTCGCCGAGAGGACAAAAAACTGTCAGTGAAGGTTTTCTGTTTTTCTAGAGTTTGATAAAGTACTGGAGCTTGCCACTAGCTGTAGATGTCTAAAAGTCGCCTATGCGTTTTATTTCTTGGGACGTGCTTGTTTGGAATGGTGTGTCTTGTTCGAAGCCAAAGAAGTGTCATTGGCGACTGTGCTACGGCTCGGCCTTGCCTTAATCTCACGCGGTAAAGGCCGCCTTGGAGGCGGTCTGTTTACTGCACCGGGAGTCTGGGAGCCGAGCGAGGCGGTGAGGGATGTGGGGCCCTGGGCTGCCCGCCATGTGGGGTGCGCTCAGAGGAGGTTGTCCTCGTCTCAGGAGGGTTGGCAGCTTATCGGAAGCAGGGTCCTGGCCCCGAGGGGCCAGGAGAGGTGGACGGTCATTGTGTGATCAGCGCAGGGCAGCATGGTGTACGTCTAAGTGCCCTCCAGTTCAGCGAAAAATATCTAATTGAATGGAGATCTGGAGAAACAAACGATAAAAATGTCATTCCAAACGAGATTTGGGGAAGGGGCGGTCTGAACCCAGACTTGTTGTGAGCTGGTCTCCTCCCATCAAAATGTCACTCCGCTTTTCAGACACAGAAGTGAAATGACGCGACAGTGTAGGGCGGGCAGCGACCCTGTGGGTGCTGGCTGGGAAGGAGAGGCTCTGACCCGAGCAGGTCATTGGCCTCCGCTTTGCCTCAGTTTCCCCACTGTCGAGTGGGGACGGTAAGAGCACAGAGAGGCAGGTTATGATGATGAAGTCACTTCATGCTGCCCGGTGCCTCCAGCACGCCCTGGCACCGCGTCTGCGTCGTCTGTTTTATTAATGATCATTGTCAGGCTCGCTGGAGGCCTGGGGGCCCGGAGTCACTCCTCTTCTTCAGGTGCAGGCCCACCTTTTCTGCCTCTGCCCCTGATCCCCCGCCCCTGGTCGCAGTAGAGACCGACTTCAGGATTCGTGGTGCCAAAGAAGGGCCCCCGGATTCAGGAGGACACAGGTTTTGTTGTCCTGATTTCTCAGCGATTGCCAGAAGAAGCCAAGACCCGGGTTGTGTAAGCCCCAGCTGCCGGAAGTGTCTGCTCCGGGGCTGAGCTCCGAGGACGCGGGGCGNAGAGACCGACTTCAGGATTCGTGGTGCCAAAGAAGGGCCCCCGGATTCAGGAGGACACAGGTTTTGTTGTCCTGATTTCTCAGCGATTGCCAGAAGAAGCCAAGACCCGGGTTGTGTAAGCCCCAGCTGCCGGAAGTGTCTGCTCCGGGGCTGAGCTCCGAGGACGCGGGGCGGGCAGAGCGATCCCTGGGCTGCTCTCGCGTAGGCCGGAGGTTCTCTGGAAAGTAGAGCCTGTTATCCAGAGAAGCAGCAAGTCAGAACTCATCAGCACGATGAGGCGGCTCCCGTTTTGGCTCAGAAATACTCCCAGCTCTGAACAGGAGTGGGTTCCTGAAGTTGGCTTAGCGATCAAGTATATTGTTCATTACATATGGTTCAAAATGAAAGCCTCCTTGTTTCTAAAGTTTATTGGCCATGGATGGAAGGTTAAAAGCTTCTGTCGAGAACTGGACCTCTTTCTCTTGTAATTAAACTTAATTTGCTCCACAACACTCATTAATTTTTGTTATCTGGCCACTGTGTTGTTAAAGACACCACGTATAACAGTTACTAGCCCATTCTAGAACATGCCTTTTTTTCCCCCTCACACAAGATGCTTGTTAGAAAAAGAAAAAGCAGCTTCTTCAAAACAATTAAACGTGTTGCTGGGCTCCTCTAGATGGTTTGCTCTGGTTTTGGGCACTTGGTATTCTCTGCACTGAACTTGAGGCCAGACTGTCCAGTTGTTGCTCCTCTCCAGAAGTTTACCTCCTCCCTGTCTCTAACCAGGAGCCTCTCCGAGGGCTCAGCAGCCCCATTTCCTCGCGTCCTCCTCAACCTCCAGGATGTGTCTGGCCGCTGCGTCCATCGTGGCATTTGTACAGCCTGACACTTGGCTGCCTGGTCCTGAAATTTGTCCCTGCATTTTGATGATACCTTTGTAGCTAGTGCAGGACTAAAGTGCATATTCATTGTCTGAGTGAGACGAAGCCTACAGTTTGGCATGTAGCATTTTGAAACCGCTTTATTATATGTTATTCCTAAGTACTGCAAAAAGTAAAAAATAAAACTCGCTGAAATACAAGTACTTATCTGGTGTTTTGGTTTCGATTTTTCTGTTTGTGTGCCTTTAACTATATAGAAGCATATGTAATCATATTTTTAAAGGAGTTTATTACTAGTTTTATTACTAGTAATACTAATTTATTACTAGTTTTTTTTTTTTTCTCTCCACCAAAGAACAAGTTATGGAAACATATCACAAAACTAAGTGTAAAACTTCTAGAAGACAGCATAAGGGAACATCTTTGTGCTTCAGGGTTCACCAGGATTTCTTAGATAGAAAAAGCATGAACAGCAGAAGAAAAAGTCAATAAATTGAATATCAAATTTTAAAAAGTTTGTTTTTTATAGTATACTATTAAGAAAATGAAAATACAAGTCACAGATCAGGAGAAACTACTTATAAATCATATATCCCATAAAGAATCTGATCAGATGAAGAACTTTTACAACTCAGTAGTAAGTAAGAAAATGACTAAACTAAAAATGAGCAGAAGATTTGAATAGACACTTCAGCAAGGAAGATATGGGGGGCAAATAAACACGTGGGGAAATGTCCAGTATCATAGAAAGCGCAAATTTAAACCACAGTGAAATACTACTACCCATCTTCTACAATGAGCTGTAATGAAAAGATGGACACCAGCAAGTGTTGGTGAGGATGTGGGGAAACTAGAAGCCTTATAAATTGCTAGTGGGAGTGTAAAATTATATAGTCATTTTTGGAAAACAGTTTGCAGTTTCTTAAAAAGTTAAACATAACATTTTCCACATGAACCAGCAGTTCCACTTCTAGGTATCTGCCTCAAGAGAAGTAAAAACATATGTTCACGCAAAGGTTTTCATACAGATGTTCAGCATTACTCCTCATAGCCAGAAATGAAACAGTCTAAATGTCTGTCACTGGTGAACGGATAGACAAGGTGTGGTGTGTCATATCCTTACAGTGCAGTCCTCCAGTGAGAAGCGAACTTATGACGCATGCACATAGAAGACCCTCAGTGAGAGCCAGCAGCCAGACTCTAAATACTACATATTGTGTGATTCCATTTGTGTGAGATTTCTGGAAAAGGCAGAAGATGGAAGCCAGTCAGTTGCCTTCGCTAGGGGTAGGACAGAAGACCGCCTGCGGAAAGGCACAAGGGAGATTTTGGGTTGTTGCAAGTATTCTAAAATTGATGGGGATGGTGTGTGTGCACGCTAACTCGCTTCAGTTGTGTCCAGCTCTTTTTGATGCCATGAACTGTAGCCCTCCAGACTCCTCTGTCCATGGGACTCTCCAGGCAAAAATACTGGAGTCGGTTGCTATTTCCTTCTTCAGGGTATCTTCCCGACCCAGGGATGAAACCCATGTCTCCTGAGTATCCTGCATTGGCAGGTTGATTCTTTACCACTTTGTCACCTGGGAAGCATGGGGATGGTGGTTGCACAATTATAAGTTTACTGAAACTCACTGAACAGTCTACTTAAAATGGGTAAATAGTTTAGGAAATGGTGCACTCAAAATTTATCTGACAAACTGCAATTTGCAAAACCCTTTCCCATTTGCTGTTTCATGTGGTTCTGAGAGGTAGATGTTATATTCATTTTCTAGAAGAGGAAACTGAGGACCAATCATGGTAAATTATTTTCAGGTCTCAGAGTCTAACTCGGCAGACCCAAGTGGCCACATTTAAGCGTTCTGATCACAACATCCTGAGTGCTCAAATGAGTGAATTTTAGGATATATAAATTTCACTTCATTGAAACACCTCATGATGTGTTTTAAAGAATATATCACGAACACCTTTCTATGTTAGGAACTGTTTTGGCCATCAGATCTTAAAAATTTTATTGGAACATTTTAGGCATTCATAAAAATAGAGTTGGTCGTGACCACGCATGTACTCATCACTTGGCTTCAACGATCGTTGCATGGTCTGTCTGAGTTCACTTCTGTTCCCTCTCAGTTGGATCACTTTGAAGCAATTCTCTGTCATTTATTCTGTTGTTTTTTCTGTAGATATGTCAGTGTGTGGGATCCTCATTTGTAAGTGATTGCTTACTCTTCCAGTGTTTGTACCATAATGTATTAAACCGATTGTGGATCATTGACCGTGGAGGGTGAAACTTACATATTGCTTTGGTAGATAATGTTACAAGAATCTTCATGCTTGTTTGCCAGTGCAGCTAATTGAACTCTGTCTCTACAGACTACAGGCCCTAGAGCTAATAAACACCCTTTGGTGTTAGTTGCTCAGTTGTGTCCAGCGCTGTGACCCTATGGTCTGTAACCCGCCAGGCTCCTCTGTCCATGGGATTCTCCAGGCAAGAAGACTGGAGTGGGTTGCCATTCCCTCCTCCAGGGGATGTTCCAACCCATGGATCTCGTCCGTCTCCTGCACTGGCAGGCAGGTTCTTTACCACTAGCACCACCTGGGAAGCCCCTAAAATCGGAAACAGTGGAATGTTTTGTCATATGTCTCAAAGATTAAACCATTAAAATAAGCCTTTACCAGTTGAAGTGTATATAGCACTTTCCTTTGCAAACTCTGTTACACAAAGTTCCTTTTTGTTTGTAAGTTTAAAATCTCTGTGTTAGAAATTAGGTCTTTTTGGTCACCTATGTCTTCCGGGCTAGATCAGAATACAGATAGGATTTTAAACACACTATCTATATCTTAAGTAGATTCGTGTGTAAGACACAGAATCAGTTCAGTTGCTCAGTCGTGTCCGACTCTTTGCGACCCCATGAATCGCAGCACGCCAGGNCCCCAGAGGGAATGGCTGGTTCTCTTGCCAGCCTCCTCCCACATCTCTGGGGCTTAGGGGCAGGAGTCAGGAAGGAGAGTGTGGTGCCCGGCTAAGTGTTCTCAGGATGGGGAAGGCCAAGAGTTGAGACCCTTTGGGGAAAATAGACAGAAATAGGAGTCCCTGCATCACTTTAAGCTCTTGGTGTTCAGGCCAGGTTTTTGCTCACAGTCCTCCATCCTGGCGTCCTTGAGGAATTCCAGGCATCCTGGTCATTCTCCCGTTAAAGCCTCCAGGGAGGGGAACTGACTTTAAGACTGCCACTTGGAAAATTAAAAGGAGGAAGTTTTCTATAAATCATGGCTCGAGGAGAAAGTCTGGAAACAACACCCTCTTAACCTTGGTGCTGTGTGAAGTGGAATCCTTGTCTGGATCACTGGTTCCCCCGAGACCCCATTGCTGGCTACCCACCCCTGCCCTCCCACTTGTGGATTTTGATTGCCAGTTTATTTTACTAAGTGGCATACTTGGAGTTTTTTGTTTTATGCAGTTGGTCAAGGAGGACGTTCTTGTGTCCGTCTGTGTCAGGACTGTGTTCCTTTGGGCTCTGTAGGCAGTGGCCAGCATCAGACACCTTCCCCTGAGGGATTGGCTGGGGAGGAAGGAGTGTGTGTGTGTGTGTGTGTGTGTGTGTGTGTGTGTGTGTGTCTGTGTGTGTGTGTGTGTGTGTGTGTCTGTGTGTCTGTGTCTGTGTGTGTCTGTGTCTGTGTGTGTGTGTCTGTGTGTGTGTCTGTGTGTCTGTGTGTGTGTGTCTGTGTGTGTCTGTCTGTGTGTGTCTGTGTGTGTGTCTGTGTCTGTGTGTGTGTGTCTGTGTGTGTCTGTCTGTGTGTGTGTGTCTGTGTGTGTCTGTGTGTGTGTGTCTGTCTGTCTGTCTGTGTCTGTGTGTGATTGGCTGGGGAGGAAGACTGTGTGTATGTGTGTGTGTGGTATGTGTGTGTGTGTGAGATGCCCCTGTGTGTGTGTGGTGTGTATGTGGTGTGCGTGTGTGATGCATGTGTGTGTGTATGACTGTGTGTCTGTGTATGTGTGATGCCCAGAGCCCCACATGATTTTCACCTCGTTTGGAATGTGATGAAATTGCATTAGAAGGGTTAAGTCATATGATATGATTCTAACACCTAATTTGTTTAGATATGAAATTTAGGGAAACAATTTTAACTTTATTCTTCAGTCTCCATTGAGAAGTTACAGCATAAGAATAAAGTTAGTTCTTCAGTCTGATGGAAAAATCTCCTAAGAGTAAAATTGGAATCCAGTGTTGCTAATATATGTGTTGTATTTGAAACTCACAATGACTGCAGCTCATATTAATAGTTAGCAAAGTATTTCATAATCAAGGCTTCTAATATTGCTATCTGAGCTCCCCTGGAATTCACAGGGAGGGTGGGGGCCCGTGTAAGGGAAGGTTAGTGAGCGCTGCCCCCCCAACCCCGAGTTTCTGATGCCCATTGCTGAATGGAGGAAACCCCACCCCCACCTCCACCCCCAAAAAGGAAGAAGAAGAAAAGGGTTTGTTTTCATTAGTACCCGGTTAGGTTTGGGAGGAAACTGCGTTTGAATGTAGTTTGAATGTGGGGAGTGGGGTGGGGTAGGGGGTTGGGGTGTGTGTGTGTGTGTGTGTGTCACTCTGCTGTGGGGGTGGTGGTGGTGGGGGGTGTGTGTGTGTGTGTGTGTGTCAGGACACACCCCCCTCTTGACAGCTGTGACTACGAGAAGACTGTCCAGGACCGGAGACTATTTCCCGCTCAGTCTTCCCCAGGTCCACACCGCGTTCCTGAGCAGGAGCTATTTTTGAAGTGGACAGATGATCTGAGTGTGTGAGCCTGTGGCTGACAGCGTGTGGACCGGGAACCAGAGGACAGATGGCCCAGGAATGCGGGAGAGAGCGCCCCGCGTCAGGACAGCAGCGCTCAGCCCCACGCTCCGGGGCTCAGAGGCTGGCAAGGACTGGAAGAACCTCCCCGCGCTGCACCCGCCTGCTCTCTTGCAGTCGTGTGGGCTTTCCCGAGGTTGCATGTAGACTTGACCGCAGGTAATTTACATGGGCACAGGTCCCGTCAGTCTGAATAAGCTCTTTAAATGAAATTGATAGCTGCTTTATCACCACTTGTACTTACAGAACTGTTTTGACTTTAGAGCAATTTACCTGGTAGAAAAGTTTTCTCTCTTATGAATGTTGTTTGTATGTATCAAATTATAGTTGATGGGGTCAGTCAAGTCATTCTAACTGTAAGCCATGTCAGCCTGAAATCTGGACAGGAAATTTTAGGTGTATATTCATGAAGTCCAAGACTAAATAAAGACGGGTCTAATAATAAAGTTCAAACCATCCTGCTTATCCAAGACATCCCGCATGTGGTTTTAATTATAATACTGATTATGACATATAGACTTTATATATTTAAAAGAGATTTAAGTTAAAAATGAAACATATCAGGGTATGTTTGATTCAGAACAGGAGTTTGTACTTTTTTTTCCTGTAAGTGACAGATTGTGAATATCCTTTGTGGACCCATATGGTCTGTGTCATAGCTCCGTGGCCCTGCAGTTATGGCTTAGAAGCGTATTTAGGGCCAATGGCTTGTCCCAGGGGGCTTTCTCCAGTCCCTTCCTGCAGTTTCGTCTTAAGGTTTGGGAGGAGAGGCAGTCCCTCTTTCTTTCTCTGCTACTTTAAAATGAAGTGAAACTGTAGAACCTCGATGGACGGTCTCTTGGACCCTCCCCGGGAGATTCACTTAGGTTTGTTACCTTGGAGCAGCCCAGGTAATCACACCCTGCTTTGATGGGTTCCCCGGTACTTTTAGAAAGGCAGTGTTCAGGGCTGGATCCAGATGATTCTCCTCCTCTTCAGCAGTGGTTCCTAACTCCTGCAGACCCAGTTTCCCTGTTCATAACATACTGTGTCATGCTCCCTATCCTATCCTGGAATGTAAGTGTCATATATTTTAAAAATCAAGACAACACTCTAATAGAAAGAAATGAGATAAAAGTAACTTGCAAGCTTGTATTCAAGTGCACAGATGCTGGGGTGTGACTGTATACGAGAACAGTGGTACCCAAGTGCAGGTCTGCTGGGACAGAGTGTGTCTGTAAGACCCCCAGCAGCTCCCTTCCCTGAGTCTTGCTGTGGAAAAAAGAAAGTCAGTAGAACAAACTCCTTATCTGAGTGCAAGGAGGTGCTGATGAACTTGTGGACTGGTGGTCAGTCTTCACATCACGCTGTGGGAGCAGCCCCCCAGAAGAGATGGTGATGTTTGCAGGTCCCTGCACTGGAGTAGGGTCTCCATGAGCAGGAGGCGTCCCTGGAGGCCCACCTGCCCCGATGTGCTATGCCGGTGACTCAGATACTGCAAGCCACGTGGCTGCTGGTGGTGTGATTTCTGAAGGGAATGGCCCTTGGTGTATTTCCAAGCCAAAGTGGAGATTTCCTCCTTCTACAGGATAGCTGTTCTTTGGTGTGGAAAAACTGTGCCCCCCGAGTTGTTTTGATGTATGCATGAAATGGAATTAGGTTATAAGCTGAGGATATTTACCTTCTTGAGTGTCTGGCAAGACATTGGAGAGCCCAGCAAGATGCTTAGTGATGGGTTTGTGTGTGTGTTTGGGGGGGGGCAGTGTACTGTCACAGGCAGTCTGTCCAGCATTCCTTGCTTTTATCCTCTAAATGCCAATATCGTCCCTCCATCCTTGTGACAACTGCAGATTTCTACAGATTTCCAAACGTTGGATTGTACAGAGGCATGGGCAGTGAGGATCTGGGAAGTCTGTCGGTCACAGAGGAGGGCGATGTCTGGGTTGGCACTTCGCTGTGCTCCAGTGGGTGGGTGGGCTGTGGAGAGCACCGACCGCTGACCCCCTGCCCAGGCCTCCTCAGAACTGCTGAGCTGTTTTCCTCCAGCTTCTACTCCCCTCTTCTTGTGGTCTCCTCGCTGCCTTTTCCTTTCTGCCCCCCCTTTCCCTGGATTGCCCCATTTTACTTGCTCCTTTTTCTTTTGTATTGTTCTCTAGGTAGACTTTCTTGTCTTGATGTTCCAACAGACTGCTGAGGCTTATCACTTATAAGATGTGTTGAAAATAATTTGTTACCAATAGTGATCCAAACACTGCAGTATACTTTTCCCAGTATCACTCCCTTCCCTATGGATTTTTTNTAATATTTTTCCATGATTTAAGGGTGAGATGTTGACCAGTGATCATTCTGCTACGTCCAAAGGAGGTTTAAGTTATGCAAACTGAAAATCTAGAAAGAGGAAAAAAAATTTTTTTTCCCAGAGCCAAAATGTGAAAGCCACAAATGAAATGTAAGCATATATGTATACCTATTCTAATCTCCAAACATACATTTGTGGAGTGAGTTCAAAGGAAAGTTCTCAAGAGCTTTTGGGCAAGGGATGTAAGCTTTTTGTGGTTTCACTGATGAAATGAAACAGTTTTGAGAAAACAAAATATATCCAGAGGTGGAAGTGACTGACCTGGCCTGTTAGGCAGATCACCTGTTTAACAAATGATTTATGGTAGGAACCAAGCTAATTTTATTGAACTGTGATTTCTCAGAGTGAAAGTCCAAATATTATGGAATTGTGGTGACTTGTGGTGCCTTTGATAAGGCTGTTTAAATAAAGCTTTTTACTCGAGCAGGAAATGTCCCTAGAAACTAAAACTTGAATGATGACTTAAGGTATTTTCTTTAAATGTTCAAAATCTTAAAATGTTTGTGTTTTTTTATACAGTGACAAAGTTTATGAAAAAGTTTGTTTTAATTGTAAAAGCTGTGTGTTTAGATTTTAGCCTTATAGTCAACCACTTGCCAAAGCAACGGTGCGAGTATGTAAGTGGCCATCCGTCTGTTCAGTGTGTCAAACAGAACTGCTGGGCCAGGAATCCTTAACTTGAATAGATGCACTTACTCCTCCTGAGAAATATTTGGCCAAGGTGGTAAATATTATTCCTATTTTAGTTACTATTGTATATACCAAAACTGTGTGCTTTTAGGAGAGAAGAAATAAACACACCACATCTATTCAAAGTGACCGCTCCCTTGTTCCGTAGATCATGTTTTTAATAATCAGCTACAGAATAGTGATTTGTGAAGAATGCCTTTGTAAAAAGCTCCAACAACTTTTGTGTGTGTGTGTCAACTTTATTGAGATACAGCTGATGTCGTGTAAGAATCATCCATTCCAAGTATGTGGTGCAGTGGGTTTTGAGTGTGTTTGCTGAGTTGTGCAACCATTATTATGGTCAGTTTCAGAACATCTTCAACACCAGGAAGAAACCCCACACCCCATGACCTTCTCGTCCCGTCCAAATCCTAGGTACCTGCTGAACTAATCTCTTTATAGATTTGCCTATAAGACAACCTGTGTCATAAGTTGAGAAAAGTGTTCGGAGGGAAGTTTCTAGGCCTCTCTCTGATGGCAGTAGGCACTAACTCGGTGCAGTGAGCTGCTGAGAGCGGGATGGGACCCCTGCCTGCCTGTTTGTCAGCATATCACGGAGTCGTTTTTCCCTCTGACAGCATCCCAGAGGTGTATTCCTTCGGTCCTAATGTGGTTGCTGATAGAGTGATTGGGAAGAGCCAGGTATAGCCGTTACATTGTGCCGCTCTAGGTGAAGTGGGAGGTGGGGCGTGGGAGCAAACGGCCCGCCTGTTGCCTGGCACGTCAGAGAATCTGAATTAGCGTGGACAGGCCTGCATGGCACGCCGGAGATGCGTGCACACACATGGTGCAGCCACCTGCTGTTGCCCGCAGTTGTCGAGTGGGAATCAGCAGTTGTAGCCTTGACACAGATGGAAGTGAAGACGCCACACAGTTGAAGACATAAATCCCTTTGCAAGGTCACTGAGCTCATTGACCAGCTTGGTGCCTAAAGTGCCTGATGGGTGCCTGAACTTAGCAACTTCATCTCCATCTGGTAGACCCTCTGACCAATAGATAATTTGTTGTTCAGTAATACCGGTCATTACTAGCTAGTTCAGTGTTAGAAAGGGAAACTGGTTACATAGCTGAGCCCAGACCTACTTAGCTGGTTTTTATTTAGAGGTTGCTATAATTTGAAGTAGAATTCATGGCCCAGCTATCTCTCTTTTTTCTTAGCAATTAGTGTTATTACTTGTTGGGCAAAATTTACTTAAAAACATCGCTTTGAGTTATTTCAGCCACTGCTTCTGTCCTGTGTATCATCAGTTGCACATGTAGGAAGAGCTATGTAAGATACATTTCCTTTTTATCTTCTGTGGCTTTTAAAGTGATTGTAATGTGCAGAAGAAGTCAGAAGTACCGGGTGGTATTTACAACGAGAAAGTGGAGTTTGGGTCGAATTTCTTAAAATAATGGGCATGTCACAAATGTCAACAGGCAGAAAACTAGAAAAACGCTCAGCGATTTTGTGTTTGGAGAGGGTGCTGACAGGTGTTGGAGGTGAACTGACTCCCTGTACCCAGGAAGGGCTTTCTGTGAGTCAGAAGGTGATTAGCTGCAGGGAAGAAAAGCACTCAGTGTTCTCTGTGATGCCGCCGGTTTGAGCCCTCTCATTAATTCGCTCATTACTTTAAAACCATAACATCAGGGGTGGGGCCTGTCCCAATCACATGGTGCAGAAGTCAGTACCTCCGGTTCCGGGGTCACCCAGTGGAAGCGCATGCACCATGTCCCGTGATTCCTGCGGCCGGTGAGGGGTGGGGGTAGCACCTGTGGGCAAGTCACTGTCTCAGCTCAGCCTCTAATGAGGGTCTCCTGGGTGTGCTTGTGATTCAGGACTGTGGCGAAGAGAGGATTTACTATTTTACAGTCCTTTTACTGTAACTTTTAATGCTCTTTTTCAACGTAAATAAATAATTCATAAAGTGGTCCTTTAAGTTAGTGCAGTTTTGTGAAGAGCCTGGGAGCGCAGCTGCAGCGTTTTCTGCTTCGTCTTGAATGGCATGGCATGGACCTGAGCATTGCCTGGTTTTGCATTTTCTTGGTTTAACCGGTGAGGTTACTTAACCCCTGCAAAACCTCTGTTTTCTCATGGAAGACACGGAGACAAAGAGGCACTTGGTAGGATTAGGAGAGTTGCCAGCTGATGAGATCGATTCTGTAAATGGCGATGCTGAAAATGATGATGATAATGCTTGGGTTGTTCACCGGTCTTCATGCAGGGTGGGAGGCTGCTGCTGCTAAGTCACTTCAGTCGTGTCTGACTCTGCAGCCCCACAGACGGCAGCCCACCAGGCTCCCCCATCCCTGGGATTTTCCAGGCAAGAGCACTGGAGTGGGGTGCCATTGCCTTCTCCGACAGGGTGGGAGGAGGTTACACGTGACCTCAAGTTGACATAGACTTGAGATGCAGAGTAGAATGAATGCCAGGGTGTTCTGCATAGTCAGTAAAAATACTAAAATTCAAAGTATTGTGCTGTCACTAATTTCAGAATATATAAACGGCATTCTAGCAAATTATGCCTACGTACTTGTTTCTGACGGAAAGTCTGACAATTATTGTGTAACTTTGTCATCTGATCAGCAGTACCTCCTACCCCCATGCCCCCCAGCGCCCCCAGCCCTTCTCAGGGATTGTGTGAGGGTTCTTCAGAATTAAGCTAGTACTCCTCCTCCGTGCTTGGTTGAAATGTACAGGGTAAGACTTGTATGCAGTGACACAGGAGTGGGAGAAGGAAACGGCAGCCTGCTCCAATGTTCTTGCCAAGAGAATCCCGTGGACAGAGGAGCCTGGTGGCTGCTGTCCATGGGGTCGCACAGAATCAGACACGACTGAAGCGACTTAGCATGCATGTGTGCATTGGAGAAGGAAATGGCAGTCCACTCCAGTGTTCTTGCCTGGAGAATCCCAGGGACAGAGGAGCTTGGTGGGCTGCCGTCTGTGGGGTAGCACAGAGTCGGGCACGACTGAAGCACCTTAGCAGCAGCAGCAGTCTGCAGTGGCAG
>SJYA01002571.1:903522-965101 GCA_006410615.1 Neotragus moschatus | reverse complement strand
CTCAGGGCTCCTGGACTTGGCCATACACACCATCACCATTTACGCCCACTGGGGGAGCCTGGCCCGAAGTTCCAAGTCGCCTGTTGGTGTGTTTGCTCAAGGAAGCACCCTCTGCATCAGTGAGCTGTTTGGTTAGTGGTGCAGGTTATCCCAGTCATTCCACTGCTTGTCCAGGCGTAGTTAAGAGGAACTTGCCTGAAGGAAAGGAAGTGCTGATTCCAGGGGAGACAGGAGCTCTGTTCTGTGACCACCTTAGGGACAGCGTGCACTGAGCACCCCTAAGTGTGGAAGAAAAGAGCAGAAGCTTTGGAAAGATGTTTATTAATAGCTTATTATTTTCAAATATCTATTTCCGGGTATATAAGAGACTACTTATATATGGTAACAACAAATTTAGTGTGTTGAAAACCAGAGACATTACTCTACCAACAAAGGTCCATATAGTCAAGACTATGGTTTTCCCCATGGTCACGTTCAGCTATGAGAGCTGGACCATAAAGAAAGCAGAATGCCAAAGAATTGATGCCTTTGAACTGTAGTGCTAGAGAAGACTTCTGAAAATCCACTGGACAACAAGGAGATCAAACCAGTCAATCTTAAGGGATATCAACCGTGAATATTCACTGGGAGGACTGATACTGAAGCTGAAGCTTCTGNTGCCCAAAGCATTTTCTTCTAGCTGGCAGGCACAGTGTTGGTCAGATAGCATTGGTGATTAAAACATGTTTGTGTCTGTCATTCAACACATTTTGACTACCTTCCCCAGTCAGTTAAGGAAAAGAACTGATTTTTTAAGGTCTGTCATCTCAGCGAAGGTGGTGGGAATGTGACCAGATCGAGAGGTGTCCAGAATTCCCACCTTTCTTCCTGGTCCTTGAATTCCAAGAAAGCCCTCGTGTTCCCTGCCAGTGGTCCACCACTGAACAGTAGACCTTGGTTTTGGAGGCTCCTGGCCCTCCTGCAGTGTGAAGACAGACTCTGGGCTACTCTGCCAGGCTCTGGGGCACTCACCTGCCCTTCCTCTGCACGTAGAGGGTCTGCTTTTGGGCCGTCTACCCAGAGGCGCCCTCCTACCTGAACAGAACAGTCGTTGGGTATTATACCTTTCTCTAATACTTTGGCCACCTGATGGGAAGAGCCAACTCTTTGGGAAAAGACCCTGAGGCTTGGAAAGATTGAAGGCAGGAGAAGAAGGGGACAACAGAAGATGAGATGGTTGGATGGCATTGCTGACTTAATGGATATGAGTTTGAGCAAGTTCCAGGAGATGGTGAAGGACAGGAAAGCCTGGTGTGCTGCAGTCCGTGGGGGTCACAAAGAATCGAACACAAATGAGTGACTGAACAGTGACAAGCACCAACTCACTTGTTACAAAAGAGAGGTTTGCAGGAGTTTTTTGCTGTGTTTGAGCGAGAAGTATCAAATAAATCTGTAGATTGTCATGTACTTTCAGACAGTCTTCCTGGATATGTTTCCCTTGATACATTTTTATCTTTCTCAAACAGGTACACTACTGATCTGATGTCTCCTCTTGAACACATTTTATTTAAAATTTGTAACACGGCCAGCTGCTTTGATGTGTTCTGTGTGTCTTTTAAGCATGTGGGATGGTATATATTTAGGATGCAGCTTCCTGTGGTGTTTTTGCTGATGTTATCTTGCTTTCTGTCTCATAGTGTTTCTTGGGCCCTGTTGAACACTGTTTGATGATTTTGTTGAAGTAAATCTAATTCAAAGTGACTGAAAGGTTAATAGAAAAGTAAGAGGCTCATGAAAAGAGGAAGATACTTTTTTTTTTTAAATTTTTTAGTTTTGTATTGAGGTCTAGCCGATTAACAATGCTGTGATAGTTTCAGGTGAACAGGGAAGGGACTCAGCCACGTGTCCATCCTCTGCCAGCCAGCATGCCCCGCATCCAGGCTGGCACTTAACCCTGAGAAGAGTTTCATGTGCTGTTTAGCAGGTCTTTTTTGATTATCCATTTTAAATATGGCAGTCTTTATGTACATGACCATCCCAAACTCCCTAACTGTCCCTTCCCCGCCAGCTACCAAAGATTAGTTTTCTAAGTCTGTGAAGAAGATACTTTTGATTGTTGGAAAAACTTGGTTAAAAAAAAAAAAAGAAAAGAAAAGTGAAAGGGGATGGAAAAAGCCCTTCCTGATACATGGCAACCCACCCCAGTATTCTTGCCTGGAGAATCCCATGAACAGAGGAGTCTGGCAGGCTACACGGTCCATAGGGTCGCAGAGAGTCTAACACGACTGAAGTGACTTAGCACAACACACACACACCGCAGTTTTGCAGTATTCCTAATTTGTGACCACAGTTGGCCTGTTAAAGTAGCATGAGGTCCTTGCAGGTTGCCTTAAGCTTGCTGTTATCTTATTTGGGAAGGGAAAAGGGAAAACAAAAATCATTAAATAGAAAACTAGCTGATTACTTATGTGGTGAATTTTTTGTTTTGAAAAATTTCAGTAAATAAACTTAACATTTTTTATCTCTGTTTATTCTTTTTTTAAGATGTAATCTGAATACTGTAAAGCCACCTTTTAAAGTGTACAGTCCAGGAGATTTGAGTGTATTCACAGATAGTGGCACTGTCACCACTGACTGTCTTAATCCTAAAGAGACTGTCTTCAGTCCCCAAAGAGCCCTGTACGCAACCCCAGGTTCCTCCAGCACTCCTTTGATGTTCTTTTTGCTCTGACCCCATTTTAAAAGCCATCAGGGGTATTTAATATTATGGTAACTTTGTAAAAGCTCTCCATGTGAATGACTTTTAGTAAATTAAATCAAAGTGAACTAACAGGGCTTTGAAAAAGCAGGCCAAAGGATCAGAGATTTTGTGAGATACCTATGAGCTCAAGCTCTCTTAAGAAGCCAGCATGGATGCCTTGAACTTGAATATATCTGATCCTCATTCTCACCTCCAGGTACCCGGAAAGGTAGTCCTCATTGCACTTAAGTGAGATAGCACAGAGCTGTTTTCCCCATTCATAGGGGAAGCTAAATGAGGTGAAATGATGCATCTAACGTCTGGTGAAGTCAGAAGGAGGGGCAGTAAAACAAGCGTCCTGTGGTTTATATTTACTGTTATGTGTATATAAGGTATATTTATAGCTTGCATATTTAGTGTACTACATATATTTAATGTCCTGCATGTGTGCACATTTAGTGTATGTGTATATATTGGGTTGGCCAAAAAGTGTGTGAGGGTTTTTCCAGAAGCTGTGATGAAAAAACCTGACCGAACTTTTTTTCCAGCCCTACATACATCTGTAATGTCAGCCTCTGCATGTTGCTGTGCCATCGGGTTTGGGCCTTAAAAGAACTCACAGGCAACCTCCTTTTTTTTTTAATCCCTTAACATTTTATCATGGAACATTTCAGGATCCGTAAGGAGAGAGACTAGTATAATGAATTTCTGTGAATCCATGGATCACTTCAGTAAACTTGTTTCATCTATGTTCCTTGAAAATCTTAAAAAAAAAAAAAATCCTCATTTTATTTTTAATAGACATAGAAGGGAATAATAATTCTTTAATAATAATAGCTCTTTAAAAGCTAATCAGTATTCATGTTTCCCTGGTTGTCTCATAAATTTGTCTTTCCAGGATGTACACTGCAGTTGGTTGATGTGTCTTTTTAATCTTGAGGCTCTTCCTCTCTTCATCCTTTTTGTCTTACTCATTTATGTTTGTTTATTAAGCGAAGAAGCAGTGTTTTCCTGTAGATTTTCCTGCATTTTGTTGGTTGCAGCTTTGGGTGGTCCTTTAACATGTTCCCCTTGCCCTTGGTTTCCTGTGAATTAAGAGCTGGATCTTGCTGCTTGATTAGACTTAGCTTAGATTTTGTAGGAAACAGACAAAGCTTTTTAATGGATAGTGTTGGGTAGTTCTACTAGGAGTTTTATTGGGAGCGTCTGCTGTCTCTCTCTTATGAAGTTTAGGATTCATTGATATTTCTTGCTCAGATCTAATACTTTCTCAGAGTTGCAAAATGGTAACATTCTAATTGGGCTTACCAGGTGACACTAGTGGTAAAGAATCTGTCTGCAGTGCAGGAGACATGGGCTCAACCCCTGAGTCAGAAGATCCCCTGGAGAAAGAGATGGCAACCACTGCAGTATGCGTGCCTGGGAAATCCCATGGACAGAAGACTACAGTCCATGGGGTCGCAAAGAGCTGAGTGACTAAAGTAACTTAGCGCTCACAAACAATATCCTAATTATACCCTTTTTTCTTCATGTATCAACTTGGATACTCCATGAAGAGAAATGCCCCATTGTCAGCTTCTTGGTTTCCCTGAGTTCATATAGGAAAGGAAGCTCCATGATTGATTCTTGACCTTTATTAGTTTTCAGGCAAATTAAAAAAAAATCATTAGTCATTTCAGACACATAAAAAAGTGCTGAGATTTTTGTCATTTTGAGTTTGTGGTTTTAAATATATCTAATGTTTCCAGTGTGTGTGTGTGTGTGTGTGTGTGTGTGTGTATTGTTTTGTTTTGTTTTCTTATGAAGTTAAATTTTTTTCATCCTTGGCTAGTGGGAGCCTCTTCAGATTGGCTTTGAAACCCAGGTACCGTGGTAATAGAGATTGTCTCTCTGCTGATGTAACAGGATGTTTCAGGCCCCACCGAATCTGTTTCCTGCTCCATGTCTGCAGTCAGCTGTTTCTCTAAAGTGCCCTGGTTCTTTCGCATGGGGCATAGTGCAAGGTGCTGAGGAAGCCTGCTCTTCTGGCGAGGCACGTTTCTGAGTCAGATATCCGTATGTGTGTTTATATATATATATGTTTTCTAAATGAGAAATGATGTCAGGGCTTCGTACTAACATCTCTAGGTCAAATATAGAATTACAGATATTTTATTTTTCTTTGATTTTATATTTCTATCTCCTTGTCTTTTCCTTATGGTAAACATCTTAGTTCCTACCCTCATCAACGTAATTACCTACCTACATTGTAGTACTGATGCTATCACCATAGTATGAAGGCCAGATGTGGTTCAGTAGTTATCATATTTTTGTCATCCTAAGGATATGTGCCACTAAGAGTGTGCAACAGCCCTACTCCTGGGTTTTAAAGTCACACAAAATAGTTCCTCTACACGTGGGTCGTGTTCCTCCCAACCTGAAACTTAGGATCATTTATCTTATTTTACTTTACATTTTTAAGGCCTAAAAAACAACCACCTAATCTTGCTTCAGTATTAAGTAAAATGTATATACATCATTTGAGGGTTAAATACTTCAAAAAAAGTTAAAAAAATAAGGTGTACTCAAATCTAGTTTCTCTCCCTGCCTTCTCTGCTCTGTACCTTTCCTCTTCAATAGATAACCTTTTTTTGCTTTGGTTTTCTTTCGTTTTTAGTTTATTTCTTATACTTTTAAATGTGGCCTTCTATCCATCCATCTATTCTCATCTCCCTTCCCCACGCTGCCTCCCCCACCCTGTCCTGACCAAACAGTAATTTGTTCTGCACCATTTTCTCTGCTTTGCTTCTCTTTTTAAAACTAATCTAGAGAGCAGTGTGCAGGGGAGCAGAGATTCCTTCTTGCTTTCACAGTTGTACGTAACACTGCTGTGTGCAGAAGTGAAAGTTGCTCAGTCTGGTCTGACTCTTTGCGAGCCCGTGGACTATAGAGTTCATGGAATTCTGCAGGCCAGAATACTGGAGTGGGTACTGTTTCCCTTCTCCAGGGGATCTTCCCAATCCAGGGATCGAACCCAGGGCTCCCACATTGTGGGCAGACTCTTTACCAGCTGAGCCACAAGGGAAGCCCTGTGGCCAGAGACTGCGGCCTACTCCGTCAGTTCTCTGCTGATGAGTTACTCCTTCAGTGTAGCTTTTCCAGGGCAGAGGGAGCATTGACCTTTGCACCTGGGGGATTGACGGGAATATAGGATTTGATTGCCTAGACTTTCGCTGTTAGTGTGGTGACCACTGACCTTAGTTTTGGTCTCAGTTTTGCAGAGAATTCTGCATTTCTTGGAAAGGTAAAGAGGACCTCCCATCAGCTGTATGTGTTTTTGCTAGCTTCTAGCACCACAGAAGCACCACTGCTGAGGCCCCAGTGGCCCAAGTGGAAGGTCAGGCACCCCTGGAGGCCTTCCGTCCGCCGCGTGTGCGTGCTCAGTGCCTGGGGGCTCAGTTGTGTTGGACTTAGGGAGTCGTGTCGGACACCGACTCCCTGGACTGTAGTCCAACAGGCTCCTCTGCATGGAATTTTCTAGGCAAGGATACTGGAGTGGGTGGCCATTTCCTTTTCCGGGGGATCTTCATGACTCAGGGATCGAACCCCGCGTCTCTTGCTTTTTCTGCATTGGCAGATGGATTCTTTACGACTAGTGCCACCTGGGAAGCCCCCATACACTGTACAGAGTCCCCTTAAAGTCTTCATTCAAGGCTGTCTTAAGCAGGTTTCTGATTCCCAGGACTCAACAGGAACGAGGTAGGAGCGGTGAGCATGTGAAGGCCACGGCTGGCCCCATGATGGCCTCGAGCAGGGGTCCAGTGGACATCCTTCCAGCAGCTTTGATAGCAGACTCAATAGTAGCCGTAATTTCTCTTTCACGAACCATACTTTCTCAGAGCTTTGCTTTGGAAAAGTTTGCTTTTCATGGCTAGTGAGTTGTATTATTCCTTAGAGGGGAGTAAAGAACCATTTTCAGTGGTATTGGAAACCAGGAATTCAGATGAGGGCCATTCAAAGAAAAATACAGTCCGTTCATTGCGATTTACATTATACTTCTCAAAGTAAGAAGCTTTTCGTAAAAAAGAAGTTTGTTCTCAGTATTATGAGCTTCAATTAATACTTCAATTAACAAAAAAGACAGAAAAAAATTTATTCTACTTGGGTAAAAGGTGACTTTTTATTTATTCATTAAAAAAAAAAAGGTGACTCTGAATCTGGCTCCTTCTGTGGTCACAAGTTCCCTGAAGTTACCTTTTATAAGAGGAGAATGAGTGTCTCCGGGTTTAGGAGAGGAGGTGTCACGCAGACAGTTATAGCTATCATGTATGGCCGGTCCTGCCTTCTTTTTAATATTAAAATAAACCTCAGTTCATTTAGCCTTTGTGCTTCTGTAGGAGTGTTCACCAGGCATTTCCTTTTTTAACTTGCTGGTACCTGATAGTAGGTACGGCTAATTAAGTTTGTTTGGAATATAAACAAAGAGTTTGCTCCTCCATTGAATGTTGATTGAGTACCTCCTGTGTGCCAGCCTGTTACCAGGAACTGAGAGGATGTAAGATGTCAGCGATTGAACACAGGGGCTTCTGATCTAGTGGGGGACAGACAGAGAATGTGTAAAGTGCACCATTTAGTGGAAGGTGATGGGACCTTCCAGAAATAAACTGTAGCAGTGAGGAAGGGATGGCAAAGCAGATGCAGTTTTTATAAGAAATGAAAATAATTCAGGGTCATTATGAACATAAACTTCACTTTTTTTTCTTTTTTTCTTTATTTCCTAACCGAGCACTTGGATAGACAGATAATCCTTAACAAGCTGTTGGTTTTTGATTGTGCACAGAAGTGCAGAGAGTGTAAAACTCTCCTAGACAGCTTAGTAGATACACATTGGTAGGTGCAGGAAATGGGTTAGCCGCCCTTTTCTTACCACTGAGTTTCCTATCTGAAGTGGGACTTGGGCTTCCCTGGTGGCTCAGAGGTCAAGAATCTGCCTGCAATGTAGGGGGCTTGGGTTCGATCCCTGGGTCAGGGAGATCCCCTGGAGAAGGGAATGGCAACCTCCTCCAGTACTCTTGCCTGGAGAATCCCGTGGATAGAGGAGTCTGGTGGGCTACAGTCCCTGGGGTCGCACAGAGTTGGACATGACTGAAGGAGTAAACCACCACCACCACCACCACCAAAGTGGGGCTCTGCCCGTCCCACCTCTCCCTGAGACTGGGAGTTGACGTCAGACACACAGAGTATGTCTAGTAGATGGAGCTTTTATGAGCTATAATATCATTATTTTTAAAAGTTCAGAGACAAGAACTGTGAGCTTGTGGCTTTTCTGCTTCCTAACCCGGTCAGTATTTTCGTTTGTGTACCTTCTGTGACATTGGCAACCAAGTTAAATCTTGGGAAATGTAATGTAAACAGACATCTGTGGAGCGGATTTTTAAGCTCTCTGAGGTTTAGAGACCACGTTCTTCTGAAGTGATACTGGTATATTTCATTGGTTCTACGATTTTTAAGCTTTAACCCCATTGGGAGGGGTCCCTGGATGATTGGCAGCTGTCACTGGCTGACACACCACAGATCAGAAGATGCAGCCCCATGCAGGGAGGTTTGCAAGTGAAAGCAGACAATCAAATTCTTTACTGGCGAATATGCCATTTTTCCAAGTGATGCAGTGGTATACAATCCGCCTGCCAGTGCAGGAGACACAGGTTCGATCCCTGGGTCGGGAAGATCCCCTGGAGGAGGGCATGGCAACCCACTCCAGTATTTTTGCCTGGAGAATCCCATGGACAGAGGAGCCTGGTGGGCTACGGTCCACGAGGTTGCAAAGAGCAGGACACGACGAAGTACACATATGCCTTTTTTTACTTCATAAGGGATTTTTGATGACGTTTTAAAATAATCTTGGTGAGTTGAGTTTACTGAAACTCTTCTGCGAAAGGGAAAAAAGACAAATTGATTTTTTCCCTCTCTATCTTAAAATTCAAGGTCAGGTTTAGGTACGCTCTTTTTACGGCACGACTGAGGGCCCAGCCCGTTCATGAGCTTGGCGGCAGGTCTCCGGGTCCTCCTCAGCACCACCAGCCCGGGCATGTCTCTGGTTGGCAATGGAGCTGTTGCAGGGGCGGCCAGCACTCTGCACACAGCTGCATCCTCACCCCTGAAGTGATAGCATGGCTGTGTGCAGAGCGCACACACAAGATGACTCCCCCACTACTGTCTCTGATGGGCAGATTGGGGATTCTGCCTTCTTTCATAGCCATGCTGGAGCCCACCTTGCTTACACTGAGAGATACGACAACCCCTCGAGGGA
The DNA here is from genome assembly GCA_006410615.1 of Neotragus moschatus. NCBI lineage: Eukaryota > Metazoa > Chordata > Mammalia > Artiodactyla > Bovidae > Neotragus > Neotragus moschatus. The sequence goes on along the minus strand of SJYA01002571.1, from coordinate 956,093 downwards.
GTCCATTCAAGCCTCATGGGTATTTAGCCTCCCCGATTAACCACACATTACGTTGCATTTAAAAGCAGTTCAGAGTGGTGTTGAGCAATGTACAATGCTGTTCTGATTACCAAAAGTGGGGTGAATGTGTTAATACAAATAGATATTTTTTAAAACTCAAATTTCTGTAATGTATGTTGATGTAGAATATTTTTGATCAAAGAGATTGTTTTTGAAAAGAATGAAAGATATTGGGAAATAAATACTGCAGTTGTTACCTGTCTTATCTTGGAGACATGAGATATTAAAAAAAGGAAAACTACAGCCAGTGATATTTCCCTCAAAATACTGTCTGGTATTTTAGAAGATAACTTCGTAATGATACTCTGTCATTTACAACAGTACCACTTTACACTCTTAAGAGTACCTTTCATTCATATAAAAGGCCCAGGAGCCCATCATTTAGTTTTTCTTCTGATATTTTTTATTACTTGGGAAGAACTAAAGCCACTAGTTTGAAAAATTATACAAGTTCTCGTCAGGGCAACGAGCCCAGCTGTGACATGCCGGCACGGTCCCTTGGACTTTCTTTAAGCTCTCTGAGCTTCAGTGTCTTCCACAGTCAAGCTGATGTGAGGAAACGGACAGGCTCACTGTGACTGTCAGATCGGAGCTCTCGATGCCATACCGACCATGTGTCAGCTGTGGTTCAGTTGTTGACCACGTTAATACCTGAGTTAGTGATTTTGTAAGTAATTTAACACTCTCCTGGATTGCATGACTTAACAGTACACGTACATCAGTTTAAGCGTTCAGAATCAGCATTAAGTGTCTTTACTGTTAGGAGGAACTCGTGTCCAACTCTTTGCGACCCCATGGACTGTAGCCTGCCAGGTTCCCCTGTGCGTGGAATTCTCCAGGCAAGAATACTGGAGTGGGTTGCCGTTCCCTTCTCCAGGGAATCTTTCTGACCCAGGGACTGAACCTGTGTCTCCTGCATTGCAGGCAGAGTTTTTTTTTTGTTTTTTTTTTTTACCGCTGAGCCACCAGGGAAGCCTGTCAGTCATCCTAGGACGTTGTAAAGACTCATGTTGGTAAAATGTGTTTTAAAATACCAGCATCTTCTGCTGAATATGTTTTCAGCATTCTTAAAGTGGAGAATCTGGTCTCCTGTGTGTTTTGTTTGCATTTTCTTTACCTTTGCTGATAAGGTAAATGATTAAGATGAGAAAATAATGAAAAGTTTCATATTGTGGCTTGGATTTTGCGATCTCAGAACTGTACTTCTGAAAAGACATGCCCGACCTATAAAATTAAATGAAGTATACACTTGGGAAAACAACAGTTTTCTTTCTCTGTTTTTTTTTCTGAGACCCTTGATAGAAATAATAAAATAAATGTGGCAGTTCCATCAAAAATATTCTGATCTACTCGTAGACTTCCTCAGTTTGTATATATGTTAATGAGAAATATTTCTACCTTTCTGTCAAAGGCCTGTCACGTGAGAGTTGTACTTAGTATGTAATGAAATCTTTATAAAGTTCTTAAGCTGATTTCATTCTGCTTTAAAATTCTTTGTGCCAATGTCTCCCTCTCGCTTTTGTTTCTTGTGTGGCTTTTTGGAGAGCGTGGGGCAACTTGACCACAGGGGTCAGCTCCTGCCCTTGAGAAGGGAGGGCACCCGGGATCCCAGCTTCTCTGAAGTCATCATCCACACAGAGTTTGGGGAACAATCTGTCTTTTCCCTGTTGAGATTTAAAGATTTGCTTGGTAGTAAAAAGAATGCTTAGAAAGTCTGGGAGAGAGTACTTAGAGGCTGGAGGAGAGAGAGACAGAGAAAGAGAGAGACAGAGAGATAAAGAGATGCAGAGAGACCAAGGGGAGGAGACAGAGAGGGGTGTGGGGAGGTGAGGTCTAAGGCGAAGGAAGCACGTGAACGTGGCCTTCTTTTCTCTCCAACCACACAGCTGAAGAAGGGAGGGAACAGACCCGCTGAAGGAAGGAGCAGGGTTCTGGGACTCCCTCCCCGCGCGGCTGGTCCCGGCGGAGCGGGGGGCGCTGGCCTTTGAAAGGTCCTTGGGGCCAGACGGGCTTCGGGAGCTGCATCCTCCCCCTGGTGTCTGAGCGAGTGCACATGTCTGTTTGCAGGTGGCAGAGACAAGCGCGGGGGTCCCATCCTCACCTTCCCGGCCCGCAGCAACCATGACAGAATACGGCAGGAGGACCTCCGGAGGCTCATCTCCTACCTGGCCTGCATCCCCAGGTGAGTGCGGGGGGCCTGGCTGCTCGCCGTCCCTCGGGCCCCTCCCGGGAAAACAGACCCCCGGAGCCCGGGTCCCAGCCAGGCGCTGCCACGATGGAGTCACATTCTTGCTCCCTGTTTCCCTCCCATGACACTTTACCTCCCGGGTGCTAAGTGGGAAGGGCTGGGTTCCTCGGGGGGTGGGGTGGGATGCCCCCCCCCCCCGGGGTTGGGGCGTGAGGGTGTGGTGCCCGAGGCAGCAGTGGCACAGAGGGGGTGGGGGCCCTGATCCGAGACTGCTTCATGGATCCTCAGGGTGCCGGCAGATGTTAGCAGATGCCCACTGCAGGGGGCTGGTGACCGCCCCTGACCCCCTTAGGTCACCAGCCCGGGAGACAGCCCTGTCCTCTGCTGACCTGCTCCTCACCGTGGCTGTGCCAAGTCAGCTTTGGTCGGGATGGTCTGACCTTTGGAGGGAGTTCCTGGGTTTTTCTTCGTGTTCCTGGGTGTCCTTTGTGGGAAAGCCATCACACGTCATGGATGCCATGAACGGGCCCCTTAATCGGCTTAAAAATGTGGAAAAAATTTCCCCCTTTGTCTTACTCTGGTGTTTCCTTGAACTGTTGAAATCATGGAGCTGGAAAGCATCTTAGAAGTTATTCACTGCTCTGTCAGCTATAAACATGGCATAGTTTGTGGCCACCTCTTACTGGGCTCTTACTGTGTGCCCCGTGCTGTGCTAATGGTGACAGAGAGAGCGACACAGAGGACGGTGCAGAAGAGTAAAGAGATCCCTGCCGCCCTAAAGGATGCTTGCGCGGAGTTTAAGTGAACAACAAGGTGAATTCCATCCGGGTGATCCTCTAAAAGCGGTTACATTGTTGAAATTCTGGATATAACTTTGGCAACTTGCTTTTTGCTCTTGAAGTCTGTGTTGACTGTAAATATTTAAAAATTGCCTTTTCTTTCATTGATGCCATAGGAAAATTGCTCCACGTATATTGTCGATCATCTGATGACCCACTCTAAACAGAGACACAAAACTTTGTCCTGCGAATTGCGTAAACAGCACTGGAGAAAAGCAGGTGCCCCCGCGCCTGTCCTCGGGCTCCAACAATGATCACTTTCTGCCCATCTTGTCCGCTTTCCCCACAAAATATAGTACATCTCCAGCATCTTCTTGTTTCTAATGTGACCCTACAACCCCTGAGCACAGTTAGTTCACTCCCTTTCCTGGATTTGCCTTTGTGTTTACAGTTCTGGACGATAGGAAATGCCATTTTCTTGTTCTTGGTTCAGTTAATGAGCAGGTAAGGGAGATGATGCCTTCATCAAGTGATGACGGAGGAAGATTTCACAGCGGCCCAAATAGCAGTGGCAACAGAGATTCCTCTCCAGGCCCACTGGAGAAGAGCCATGAGGCCCCCAGGGGGCCTGCAGAGGTGGGCGCACTCCGGCTTTAGCCAAACAGAGGGGTCAGCGATCATCATCAGAAGGTTCAGGGTGGGAGAATTCAGTGGGACCTACCTGCAGGCTCGCCTATTCTTAATTTCTGAGTCTGATAATTTGTTGTTAGTTTCAGGGTGATATGAACAGTCCTGGACAGTGGAGGTGTGTCCCTGTGGGACTCCTGAGGCAGTCCACCACCATCCACCCCTCCCCACATTTTCTGCGATACGAAGGAGCCTCTGGCTACCCCTTGGCCATATAGTCACAGGACCACACTTTCCCAGATGTGGAGAGAGTGCTATCTGAGAAGGCGTGTGGGCAGATTCAGACAGCTGGCCTGGTTACTTATATTTATGAATTTTCTGATCCTTGTGATAGTAATCTGTGCTTCTTAGATCATCGTATTGAGTAAGATTATTTACATACGTGTCCGGCATGGTGTCTGCCCATGGTAGCTGCCTCAGCTGTAGTACGGTAATGTCTGTTTTTCATATTCGCCTTTCAGCTTTCCTTCAGTTGGTTTTCTTTTTTTTTTTTTTAATTTTAATTGGAGGCTAATTACTTTACAATATTGTGGTGGTTTTTGCCGTACATTGACATCAGTCAGCCACGGGTATACATGCATCCCCCATCCTCAACCCCCCTTCTACCTCCCTCCCCATCCCATCCTTCAGGGTCATCCCAGTGCACCAGCCCCAAGCACCCTGTCTCATGCATCAAACCTGGACTGGCCCTCTATTTCACATGTGATAATATACATGTTTCAATGCTCTTCTCTCAAATCATTTCCTTCTTGCCATGTGTTCTAGAGCCAGATCTTGTCTGTTTTTTACTGCATGGCTTCCTGATTGTCTTTCCACTAGAACGGCCTTCAAGTTAAACGTTGGTGTGATCTGAGCGGCGGTGACTAGCTTTCAGTATTGTTATTTGGGACACCTGCCTTTCCCCTCTCCCTTTCTAAAGAAACAAAACAGTTAGCGTAATAGACTGACTTTCATATGATTAATTTGCAAGGAAACTTTTCCATGAAATGAGTAGGAGAGAAGTTAGAGTGGAATTTCTTGCTGGTGTACCTGGGACTTCCACAGAGAGACGAAGTCACATTAATCTTGGTATATCTCTAGTTGTTTATTGCTCTTAACACGTGGATCATACTAACTAGAATGTTTTGTCTTCTTTAGAATGATTTATAGTAGCTAAGGTTTCCCAGGTGGCTCAGTGGTAGAGTCCACTTGCCAAATACAGGAGATGCAGGGGACATGGGGTTCCATCCCCGGGTTGGGAAGATCCCCTGGAGGAGGAAATGGCACCCCGCTCCAGTATTCTTGCCTGGGAAATTCCGTGGGCAGAGGAGCCTGGTGGACTACAGTCCGTGGGGTCACAGAGAGTCGAGCACAGCTGAGCATGCGTGCTTGCGCGCACACATATGCATAGCAACTAAGTGGATAAATCACTCTTGGTCTCCAGTGAAATCATGTGAAACTCTGAGCTGATTCGTTCATGAACGTTCATATAAGAAGTTCCCTTCTTCATCTAGGAAATGAAAAAAGAAGACTTCCTCTTTTCTAGAGACCTGCACTGAAAAAGGACTTTAGTTTTATCTACTTTTTTTTTTAAATCCCACAGCTAAAATGAAGCTTTTAGGTTAAACTGCTATAAAATACCTGGTTAATAAGTCTCAGTTTCCAATGAGCAGTGTTTTGGAGGTAGAGGCATGGCCCAGAGCCCTTGTGTAGCAGCCGTACTTGTTCACTGGATGCTCAGATGTTAGAACAGGCTTTGGGGGTGTTTGCACGTCACTGCTTTCTTCACAATGTCTCACTTTCAACTTGTGAAGACGGACAGGTGGGAAGCTTGGGCACTGCCAGCCTGGCTGGTCTGCTGCTCGGGTTCCTTGGAAGTCCCCGGTGAGTTGGATCGAGGAGGCAGGTGACTAGTTAAGCCTTCCGTAAACCGTACACGCTCAGGGCACCTTTCACTTGTGTCTCTCTCCAGCTCGTTCCTTTTGTTAAGTCTGGAGTTACTCAGGATTCCTTCTAAGCCCCTGTCAAGTGGAGCGGCTTTGTAGTTTTATGTACACAGTGTATAGTGCTCTGTGAGCAGAAAGACAGGCTGCCAGAGGACTGACCTGGATGAGGGGAAGACCGATAGAGCCCAGGCCCTAAGCAGCACCTGATGACAACCATCGAACCCAGTGCTGCGGTTTGACCATCTCTGGGGTGCAGCAGCAGGATCTAAGGGTCTGGAGCCCTGCTCCCCACTGGGCAGCAGACGTGGGCGTCCTCCCGCTCAGGCTGGTCTAGGCCGGAGGATCTCTGGAGCCCAGAAGCTCCTACTGAATGGACTCCTGCAGGATAGCAGACCCCATTAGTGCCCGAGGGAGGCCAGGCCACTTCATTTCAGTGACTTGGGAGATTTCGGGAGACATTTCTGGGAGTGCCAGCTGCCTCTAAGGATTTACGAAGGAGGCTGAGACACTCCGCGGATCCTGGCCCGGGACCTGCTTGAGACAGGAAAAGGGATTGCGTGAGGAGCCAAGGGTGACCTCTCTTTAAGTTAACAGTCATACAGAAGCAAATCAGATCACCCCACGCTGGAGTGGTAAGCCGGGGGTCGCTGGATCAGTCTGTTTGTATTTCTAGGACCGTGATCCGTCACCTGCCCAGGTTCTATCCCCGCAGGCCTTCTGGGAATGTCTCTGTGACGGGCCCCTTTCACTGCTGTGATTGTCCCAGGAACCTGAAGTGTCAGTTATTCTCACAGTGAGAGTCCAGATGAGGAAGAGAATGGTGCGTGTGGGAGTCGGGAGGGCAGGAAGGCAGAAGAGCTCATGCAAGCTAGCGTGAGATTGACTTAAATTTAGTTGAGATCATGCCTTTTTTTTTTTTTTGGTTGTCTACAGTGGGCTCACTTTATTTAAAAATTTTTTAAATTAAAATTGTTTCCGTATAGTTGACTTACAATATTTGTGTTAGCTTTAGTTGTACAGCAGGATTATTCAGCTGTCTATATATTTGTTTTTCAGGTTATTTTCCGTTGTAGGTTATTATAAGACACTGAGTGTAGTTCCCTGTGCTATCCAGTAAACCTGTGTAGTTTATCTGTTTTATGTAATAGCAGTTTGTATCTGTTGGTCTCAAGCTCTAATTGATCCCTCCCCATCTCCCTTTTTCCTTTGGTAACCGTGAGTTTGTTTTCTCTGTCTGTGATTCTGTTTCTGTTTTGTATGTAGATTCATTTGTATTATTTTTTAGATTCCACATGTAATTGGTACCGTGTGAGATTTGTGTCTATCTGACTTACTTCCCTTCACTTTCAGGTTCATCAGTGTCATTGCAAATGGCACTATTTCTTTGTTTTTTTATGGTTGAATAATATTCCGTTGTGTGTATAAATATATATATCACACCTTTATAAGCCAGTTCTCCGTTGATTGTTCTCCTGGGTTGTTTCCATGTCTTGGCTATTGTTCATTATGCTGTTACGAACATTGGGGTGCACCCCTAATTTTTGAATTTTTCTCTGTATGTTTGTCCTGGGGTGGGATTGCTGGATCATATGGCAACTCTTTTTAGTTTCTGAGGTGCCTCTGTACTCTTTTCCGCAGTGGCTGCACCAGCATTCCCACCAGCAGTGTGGGAGGGCTCCCGTTGCTCCACAGCCTCTCCAGCATTTGTTTGTGGACTTTCTGATGACGGCCAATCTGACTGGTACGAGGTGCTGCTGCCTCGTTGTAGTTTTGATTGCATTTCTCTAATAATTAGCGGCGCTGAGCAGTTTTTCATCTGCCTGTTGGCCGCCATCTGTATGTCATCTTTGGAGAGACGTCTGTCTAGGTCTTCTGCCCTTTTTTTTTATTAGCTTGTTTGTTTTTTTTGATACTGAGTGGTATGAGCTGTTTGTATATTTTGGACATGAACCTCTGTCAGTCACATCATTTGTAAATATTGCCTCCCATCCTGTAGGTTGTCTTTTTGGTTTGTTGATAGTTTTCTTTGCTACGCAAAAGCTTTTAGGTTGGTTTAGGTCTCATTTGTTTAGTTTTGCTTTTGATTCTTTTTCCTCAGGAGGTCGATCTAAGAAAATACTGCTGCAGTTTATGTCAGAGAACGTTTTGCCTGTTTTCTCTTCCAGGAGTTTTGTACGATGTCATGTCTTAAAATTCGTTAAACTATTTTGAGTTTAATTTTTGTATATGGTGTGACGGGGGAGCCTCGGTGGGCTGCTGTCTGTGGGGTCGCACAGAGTCGGACACGACTGAAGTGACTCAGCAGCAGCAGCATATGGACACTTTGACTTTTGCTTTTTCTGTTTTTTTTTTTAACTTATAATTTTATTTATTTATTTCTGGCTGTGCTGGGTCTTCATTGTTTTGAGGGCTTTTCTCTACTTGTGGCAAGCCGGGGCTACTCTCTGNATCTAGGAAATGAAAAAAGAAGACTTCCTCTTTTCTAGAGACCTGCACTGAAAAAGGACTTTAGTTTTATCTACTTTTTTTTTTAAATCCCACAGCTAAAATGAAGCTTTTAGGTTAAACTGCTATAAAATACCTGGTTAATAAGTCTCAGTTTCCAATGAGCAGTGTTTTGGAGGTAGAGGCATGGCCCAGAGCCCTTGTGTAGCAGCCGTACTTGTTCACTGGATGCTCAGATGTTAGAACAGGCTTTGGGGGTGTTTGCACGTCACTGCTTTCTTCACAATGTCTCACTTTCAACTTGTGAAGACGGACAGGTGGGAAGCTTGGGCACTGCCAGCCTGGCTGGTCTGCTGCTCGGGTTCCTTGGAAGTCCCCGGTGAGTTGGATCGAGGAGGCAGGTGACTAGTTAAGCCTTCCGTAAACCGTACACGCTCAGGGCACCTTTCACTTGTGTCTCTCTCCAGCTCGTTCCTTTTGTTAAGTCTGGAGTTACTCAGGATTCCTTCTAAGCCCCTGTCAAGTGGAGCGGCTTTGTAGTTTTATGTACACAGTGTATAGTGCTCTGTGAGCAGAAAGACAGGCTGCCAGAGGACTGACCTGGATGAGGGGAAGACCGATAGAGCCCAGGCCCTAAGCAGCACCTGATGACAACCATCGAACCCAGTGCTGCGGTTTGACCATCTCTGGGGTGCAGCAGCAGGATCTAAGGGTCTGGAGCCCTGCTCCCCACTGGGCAGCAGACGTGGGCGTCCTCCCGCTCAGGCTGGTCTAGGCCGGAGGATCTCTGGAGCCCAGAAGCTCCTACTGAATGGACTCCTGCAGGATAGCAGACCCCATTAGTGCCCGAGGGAGGCCAGGCCACTTCATTTCAGTGACTTGGGAGATTTCGGGAGACATTTCTGGGAGTGCCAGCTGCCTCTAAGGATTTACGAAGGAGGCTGAGACACTCCGCGGATCCTGGCCCGGGACCTGCTTGAGACAGGAAAAGGGATTGCGTGAGGAGCCAAGGGTGACCTCTCTTTAAGTTAACAGTCATACAGAAGCAAATCAGATCACCCCACGCTGGAGTGGTAAGCCGGGGGTCGCTGGATCAGTCTGTTTGTATTTCTAGGACCGTGATCCGTCACCTGCCCAGGTTCTATCCCCGCAGGCCTTCTGGGAATGTCTCTGTGACGGGCCCCTTTCACTGCTGTGATTGTCCCAGGAACCTGAAGTGTCAGTTATTCTCACAGTGAGAGTCCAGATGAGGAAGAGAATGGTGCGTGTGGGAGTCGGGAGGGCAGGAAGGCAGAAGAGCTCATGCAAGCTAGCGTGAGATTGACTTAAATTTAGTTGAGATCATGCCTTTTTTTTTTTTTTGGTTGTCTACAGTGGGCTCACTTTATTTAAAAATTTTTTAAATTAAAATTGTTTCCGTATAGTTGACTTACAATATTTGTGTTAGCTTTAGTTGTACAGCAGGATTATTCAGCTGTCTATATATTTGTTTTTCAGGTTATTTTCCGTTGTAGGTTATTATAAGACACTGAGTGTAGTTCCCTGTGCTATCCAGTAAACCTGTGTAGTTTATCTGTTTTATGTAATAGCAGTTTGTATCTGTTGGTCTCAAGCTCTAATTGATCCCTCCCCATCTCCCTTTTTCCTTTGGTAACCGTGAGTTTGTTTTCTCTGTCTGTGATTCTGTTTCTGTTTTGTATGTAGATTCATTTGTATTATTTTTTAGATTCCACATGTAATTGGTACCGTGTGAGATTTGTGTCTATCTGACTTACTTCCCTTCACTTTCAGGTTCATCAGTGTCATTGCAAATGGCACTATTTCTTTGTTTTTTTATGGTTGAATAATATTCCGTTGTGTGTATAAATATATATATCACAACTTTATAAGCCAGTTCTCCGTTGATTGTTCTCCTGGGTTGTTTCCATGTCTTGGCTATTGTTCATTATGCTGTTACGAACATTGGGGTGCACCCCTAATTTTTGAATTTTTCTCTGTATGTTTGTCCTGGGGTGGGATTGCTGGATCATATGGCAACTCTTTTTAGTTTCTGAGGTGCCTCTGTACTCTTTTCCGCAGTGGCTGCACCAGCATTCCCACCAGCAGTGTGGGAGGGCTCCCGTTGCTCCACAGCCTCTCCAGCATTTGTTTGTGGACTTTCTGATGACGGCCAATCTGACTGGTACGAGGTGCTGCTGCCTCGTTGTAGTTTTGATTGCATTTCTCTAATAATTAGCGGCGCTGAGCAGTTTTTCATCTGCCTGTTGGCCGCCATCTGTATGTCATCTTTGGAGAGACGTCTGTCTAGGTCTTCTGCCCTTTTTTTTTATTAGCTTGTTTGTTTTTTTTGATACTGAGTGGTATGAGCTGTTTGTATATTTTGGACATGAACCTCTGTCAGTCACATCATTTGTAAATATTGCCTCCCATCCTGTAGGTTGTCTTTTTGGTTTGTTGATAGTTTTCTTTGCTACGCAAAAGCTTTTAGGTTGGTTTAGGTCTCATTTGTTTAGTTTTGCTTTTGATTCTTTTTCCTCAGGAGGTCGATCTAAGAAAATACTGCTGCAGTTTATGTCAGAGAACGTTTTGCCTGTTTTCTCTTCCAGGAGTTTTGTACGATGTCATGTCTTAAAATTCGTTAAACTATTTTGAGTTTAATTTTTGTATATGGTGTGACGGGGGAGCCTCGGTGGGCTGCTGTCTGTGGGGTCGCACAGAGTCGGACACGACTGAAGTGACTCAGCAGCAGCAGCATATGGACACTTTGACTTTTGCTTTTTCTGTTTTTTTTTTTAACTTATAATTTTATTTATTTATTTCTGGCTGTGCTGGGTCTTCATTGTTTTGAGGGCTTTTCTCTACTTGTGGCAAGCCGGGGCTACTCTCTGTTTGGTGCACGGGCTTCTCGTCGCGGTGGCGTCTCGCGTCGCGGTGGCGTCTCTCGTCCCGGTGGCGTCTCTCGTCCCGGTGGCGTCTCTTACTGTGCAGCACGGGCTCTAGAACACAGGCTCAGTAGTTGTGGCACACGGCTTAGTTGCTCTGCGGAATGTGGGATTTTCCCCAACCGGGGATTGAACCGGTGTCTCCTGCACTGGCAGGCGGATTCTTGACCATTGAGCCACCAGGGAAGCTCTTGTGTTTTTGTTTATTGCAGATATTCTTTATATACATGTCCTGTGTCCTCAGAGGTTGAGACTTAATAGAGTTCATAATTTTTATGTCTTCATCGACGACATTCTTAAGAGAAACTGGCCCTTTTGTTTAACAGCTCAGACTTGGAGAGAAGAATACAGTGACCCCTAGCGCTGCCTTGACTTGTTGCTAAGAGGCAGCCGTGTTCTCTGTGGCCCGTGCGCTCTCAGTGCAACTGGCTGACAAAGACAAGACACAGTAACCCCATGAAAATAAGTGTGCCCCAGACCCTGCCACATGGCGGAGGGGGGGGGGTCCCCCAGGGCTGGTGAGCCACACCTGAGAAGCTGCGAGGGAACTCAGGGTCCCAGGCAGGTTAAAGGGAATAAACTGGGATGTTTAAAAGCTCGCGCACACTGATGGGAGTGGTCCCAGCTCCCTGCAATCCTGGAGCCCGGTGACTGCTGCACCTGGCTCTGCATGCGCTGTCAGGGGCTCCCTCCCTGTTTAGCTCTGTCCTTGTTTAGTGGCCCTTTATCCTTACTCGGCAGCGTGTGTGAACACTTAACGCACACAAGGCCAGAGAGATCGGCAGGGTGGTCACTGCTTTTCTCCTAAAGAGAAGACAAGATGCACAAGCCGTGGGCACAGCATAAAGACTTGAACACTTTTGAGGCTGAACCCTGTGCGGGTACAGTTAGTCTGTTCTGTTAAGGCACCAGGGAGAGCGAGAACCACGGCTAAGAGCCACGCTCTCTCAGCAAGGATTCTGCATCCAGCGGCTCCCTGGGTACCAGTTTGGGCTGGCCAGGCAGTGGGCGGAGGGACCTGCCCTGCCTGCAGCAGGATGATGGAGGCAGAGCCCTCCTTGCCGGGTCAGCCTCCGACCAGATACGGGGACGAGCCCTGTCACGGTGTCAACCCGCCTTTTCTTTCTCTCCAGTGAAGAAGTCTGCAAGCGAGGGTTCACGGTGATTGTGGACATGCGCGGGTCCAAGTGGGACTCCATCAAGCCGCTGCTGAAGATCTTACAAGAGTCCTTCCCTTGCTGCATCCACGTCGCGCTGATAATCAAGCCAGACAACTTTTGGCAGAAACAGAGGACTAATTTTGGCAGTTCTAAATTTGAATTTGAGGTAACTTCCCTGTGTAGCCAGACCAACTCAACCAGTAGGTGTGGTTTATTAAAAGCTTTTCTGTCGTCATTGCAGGCTGCTTATAGATGTTTCAAAACCATGTATCCAGCAAAAGCTGCGTACCTTAGTTACATATGACGTGTAAAGTTAGTCATATGTGAAATAAGACAGGTTGGTTTGTCACCTTATCTCCGTGGGGGGTTAGGTTCAGGCCTCTTGTTTCTGGGCGGTGGGGTTGCTGAGGTGTAACCTGTGTGTCTTAGAAGCCTGTTTCCTTTCACTTCATGGGATAACATAGCTTTACTGTTGAGCGCAAGTGGCTTTAGGTGGCCTCTGAGGCCTCACTGTTAACCTCAGCCGTGGAAATGAGGGACTGATAGGGAGAAATGCCCAACCTCAGAGTTCCTGAGGAGATGTGTGGGAGAGACTGACTTTTTATCGCGTCCTTAATTAATGCTGGAGCGAACCATCTGCTCTATATTTCATACTTCATTTACAAAAAAGGAGCGATTCCTTTAAACCCCAGGCGGAGCCCTGGGTCCAGTCAGCACACAGGTCCCTGTCCTTCAGCATGTAGAACAGCCCTCAACCTGCTGCCTGACTCTCCTTCCCCTGGAACCTCCTCTCCCTCGGCTCTCAGGCTTCTGACAAGGCTCTGATGCAGTTGGCTTCATGAGAGTATTATGGGTAGAAGGTACTCTGGCCCGCTGGAAACTTGATTCATGCCATATTGTGTAATAAATTTTAAATATTTCCTAATTATAAATGCTAATTTTTAGTTGACTAGATGGTTCATCTAGCCGCTTTGCCCAAATATTAGGTTGCAACGAATGTATTCATGTGTTTTAAGGTTAACAATACTAGTATTAAATGTATCACACAATATTAATTCTTAAGCTTGATGTTACATGTTCTACCTTTCAGAGTCTTTTCATGCATACATGAATTGCATTTTAAACTTTGGTTCCTTGATACTGATTTTCAACCTGAAGTCTGCATGTAGTTTTTGAATTTGAAACCACACTTAAGAGGTTTAGTGAAAGGTGAAACCAGTAAGCCTTTAAACTTACACACAAGACGAAGTGAGTTTGGAGGACAGTTTGTCAGCTATCAGTTCCTTCCTTGACTCAGAATGGAATATGTGTTGTATCTGATGATACACGTTGTAGGCAGACACGGCCGTTTGTTGGTGTGAGGTCTGTAGGTGTTTGCTCGTCTCCCGTGCTGTCTCCCCCTGGGCCTTTAAAGTTTCCTCCCTGGTTTTCCTGTTGACCTTCTGTCTACGTTATCACCTGCTTCTGTCCATGAAGTGATTGCTCCATGGATGTTTTTAAACTCTGGGCAGATGAGACAGCAGTGAACCTGCGGCCACGTTTCAGGCTAAAGTGCTGGGCCAGGAGCCGCCCCTCTTTCTAGCGCTGCCTGTTTTTCCGTTTCTTAGGCCAGACAGCACAGAGACGCAGCTGTAGGTTTCTCTAAGATAAGAGGTAGCAGAAGTGGGGTTACATAAGCCTTTCTCTGTTTTATCTTTCGGTTCTGGGCCACATTTTTTTTTTCTCTTTTCCTTTGTCTTCATCTTTAACTCCCCCTCCTTACGTCGTCATAAGTAACGTAACTCCGCATCACATTCTGTTAGGGTGAGATGAAGGTTATCCCTAGGCTGTAACTGACTGGAGCCTTGTGAGCCTTAGACTGTTATGTAGGTGACTGATGTGCAGCCCGGGTGCTGCTCAGGGACTTGCCTGGTGGTGCCGTGGTTGAGACTTCGCCTTCCAGTGCAGGGGGTGTGGGTTCCATCTCTGGTTGAGGAGCTAAGATCCCGCATGCCTCGAAACCAGAAAATCAAAACATGAAACAGGAGCAATATTGTAGCAAATTCAATGAAGACTTTAAAGATGATCCACATCAAAAAAAAAAAAAAATTAAACAAAAATCTGTGCTACTCAGAGTCACTGTGGATCTCTGCAAGAGAATGAAACGTTTGTTCTCTCTTCAGCTTTGTGAGAAGGGCGTCTGCCAGCTTTCTTGCTAACCCTTGAGCATTTTCTAAATTTTTAAAAAGTCACTCATGTTCCAGTGTGCCTAACGTAGTGAGTTGATTCCCACATTCTTGGAAAGAGATTGACTTTCTTTAGCTGTCATGAAATTCATGATTCTAATATTTTAGGTTTCCCAACTAACAGCCGTGTGTTATTCTAATGAGTTTGTCTTTCACCAAGTGTACTAATGCTTCTTTTCATTTACATTTGTTTTAATGGGGCCAGCACAAGGTATGTTATGTTTTCTGTAAGTGGATTACTTGCTTCAAGTTTGAAAATCTGTGGTTAAGTGTTACAAATCGCATTATGATAAGACCAGGTAAGACTGGTTCATCTTCTCACACGTGATTTTCTTTCCCCTTAAGACAAACATGGTCTCTTTAGAAGGCCTTACCAAAGTAGTTGATCCTTCTCAGCTAACGCCCGAGTTTGACGGCTGCCTGGAGTACAACCACGAAGAATGGATTGAGATCCGGCTTGCTTTTGAAGACTACATTAGCAACGCGACCCACATGCTCTCTCGGCTGGAGGAGCTCCAGGACATCCTCGCCAAGAAGGAGTTGCCGCAGGATTTGGAGGGGGCGCGGAACATGATCGAGGAGCATTCCCAGCTGAAGAAGAAGGTGATTAAGGCCCCCATAGAGGACCTGGACCTAGAGGGACAGAAGCTGCTGCAGAGGGTTCAGAGCAGCGAGAGCTTTCCCAAGAAGAACTCGGGCTCAGGCAACGCGGACCTGCAGAGCCTCTCACCCAAGGTGTCCGCCATGCTGGACCGGCTGCACTCGACGCGGCAGCATCTGCATCAGATGTGGCACGTGCGCAAGCTGAAGCTGGACCAGTGCTTTCAGCTGAGGCTGTTCGAGCAGGATGCTGAGAAGGTAGCGGAAGGGGCGGGGCTGCTGCCGTGCTTCCTGGAGGGAGGTTGCTGGGCCGCTGGGTCTGAGCACCCGAGGCTGGTCTGGTCGGGAGAAAGGGCGGAAAAAACGGGCTGGGGAGAGGCGAGCCACTCACATGGCCCCGGTCAGACAGCAGCAGTGTCAGTTCGGAGATCTCCCGTCAGTATGCTTGCCAGCATTTCTCATCGCGCATGAGAGGCTCTTCTAGAAACTTAAAGTGGTTAATTACTGATGTTTGGTTTAGAATGCCTGTAAGATAGACGCGAATATTTTCAATTAAAAGAGTGAAAACTTTATAGAATATATTACTGAAAGCAGTAATTATGCATGTATTTTTGTAATACTTGCTCTTCCACCCAGAAAAGCCAGTGAGTAAACACCCTCCAGATCCGTTATTGAATTTGTTTTCACAATAAAAGGAGAATAATGAATTAAGAATAATAAGTTCTGGGAAATAACAGGCAATAATTACTTATGGTTTCCTGCCAAACCAGCAGGTCAGAGTGAGCTCTTGAATGTTCTAGCAACGTGAAAACAGGACACTTACTTAGAGGAAAGGGTTGCAAGCTGTGAATGTGGGTGAATTGATGTGTGTT
The DNA here is from genome assembly GCA_006410615.1 of Neotragus moschatus. Taxonomy (NCBI): domain Eukaryota; kingdom Metazoa; phylum Chordata; class Mammalia; order Artiodactyla; family Bovidae; genus Neotragus; species Neotragus moschatus. Next base: position 940,210 of record SJYA01002571.1, on the reverse strand, counting down.
AATCTGAGCTCACTGAATCCTTTTCAAGGACAGGAAAATATTTTATAAAGTTAAGAAAGCCTCTTGAAGTCTTTGATATAAGGGAATCTTTTGAAAGGTGACAGTCCAGCACTGTTATCCCATACTATCATTTGGTAAGCTTCTAAGCTCTATTTGTTTAAGGTGACCCTTGAATAGCTCGGGGGTTGGGGTGTTGACACTCAAGCAGTTGAAAATCCACAAACCGTGCTCTCTGCCTCTAAAACAAAGGAGTTGCTAAATGACTCACCCTGGGATGAGAAGCTGAAAAAGTTTGGTAGGATCCAGGCTCCAGCCCCAGTTCTTTTGATTCCATATATTATGATCTCTAGTTGTACACAACTTTCTGCCACACTTAAAGATGTGTAAAATGAAAATACAGGTTCTTCGTTTATTGAAAAATATAGACACTCCATTTACTTCATTTATCTGCATGTAAGTAGGCCCGGGCAGTTCAAACCCGGGTTGTTCAAGGTTCAGCTGTGGTGCCTTGTCAAAGACGCTAGAGAACCTTCCTTTCAGTTACTCAGCAAGCAGGCGACTGCCCCTGAGTTCTGGTTCACATCACGGAAGCAGTGTTGTCATTTCTTTTCCTTTAAATGTTTTCCTGGGAACAATATAATTAACATCATTTTCCAGGTAGCATCTCTGTCGAATATTAAGAGCAGTGTCGTTGTTAAAGTTTTCCCCATTTCTTTTTATTTTTACGGTAAATTGTATAGTTTGCACATGGAATTTTTTTTTTTTTTTTAAATTCCTCTTGCATTAAGGAGCATAATCCCTTAGTCATTGAAATTGCCGTCAGTAATCTGGGCAGAGCCACACCCATCCAGAGACCCGTAAGCTTGTAATTTCACCTAACGGATCTTTAATTGAAGGGCAGTGTGGCTAATTATGTGGTTCCCTAAAGCAGAGAGTCAGAAGATTGGCGTTTTAATCAGCCTGGGGGATCTGAATGACCTCTCCTTACATATTTACTTCTTAATTCCTCATCTGTCTAAGGAGCACCCTAGGTAAGATTGTCTTGGCAGCTCCTGCAAGTTCAGAGCTGTGACTTGGTAGCTGTCTAGCGTCTTCTGGGCCCCAGCGCCACAGGGGTTGTCGGCAGAAGGATGCCACCCTTCCTTGGTTTGGTCTGGTTCCTAGGCCTGCGTTAGGCCTCTCTTTCTCGGAAGTGATCCCAAACTGTTTTTTTTCATCCCGGTAGATGTTTGACTGGATCACACACAACAAGGGCCTGTTTCTGAACAGCTACACCGAGATTGGGACCAGCCACCCTCACGCCATGGAGCTCCAGACCCAGCACAACCACTTTGCCATGAACTGCATGGTAAGACACCAGGGTGCAGGGGTGTCCTGCCGCCGAGCAAACTTTAGCAGACGGGGAAGGGTATTTACACAGCTCCTTCCCAGCACGCTGCCCAGAGCTCGTGAAGGGCCTTCTGACGATCCAATGTAGCAGCTGACCTCCAGTGTGGGAGAGTCTCTGTGGTAGCAGTGTGTAGGTAGCTTGTTTTTAAGTTTGTAAGCAAACAGAAGTGAAAATAAGCAAGCCAACCAACCAGTGAAACTTGAACCAGTTCAGTTGCCCAGGCCCACAGGCATGGTTTTGATGCTGGCTTCTGAACTGCTGTGGGGCTCTTTTCAGAGGCTGAGTCGCATGAACCAGCCAGCTCTTCATGATGAAGACGTAAGCCAGCCTGCCGCCCTTCTCAGGGGCATCTTCCAGTTCTCCTAAAACGTGAGCCTTCCTCCCAGGTTGAGTGGAGGGCCGGGGGTCTGACATCAGTCTTTCTCGCAGTCCTGTGGCTCTCTGGATGCCCTTGGCCTGTTGTGGATACGACTGGGGTTGCTGCAAGATTGCAGTGCAAAATCCCCCAAAAGAACCCAACAGTGAATTTTAAATAACAATCTTAGTGTAGTTTTGGAATTAATGTAACAAAAATAAAGCTATACATTGTTCTGTAGGACATAGGGTTCCTTCTGTAGAGAATTACTGTAGAAATTTTCACTTTAGAGACAGTTTTGGTGTGGACTTTGAGCCAGACCTGTGGAGGTTAGCTAGCCCTGTTTGCCTGGTAACGTGTGTCTAAAGAGCATTGAAACAATACAAAGAGGGGGCCGTTACTTAAATCAGTTCAGGAAGAGGCCATTTCATTAGGGCTCAGTCCACAAAATGCTTCACTCCGGATAGTTTCCAAAAAAAGATTCAGCAATTAAAATTTTTGTAATACACTATCCCCAAAGTCTGATACTGTTCTTGAGTTTGAGGTAAGAGAATTTTGGGATTAAAGATTGAGCCTGGGTGTAGATGAGGCGAATGAAAATGTGGGCCTTTATGGGAAGCATCTTAGAAGACTTTTTTTTTCCTAACAATTTCCTATCAATTTTTCAAAATATTCAGAAGCTTCCAACTAATGGTGAAAGACACATTCAGCCCGCCACTATCACGTACTTTAAAAACTAGAAGTACTAAAATGTATTTTATAAGAACTAGGCAGGAGCAGAAAGGGTCCCCTCCCTGTCTCAGTGTTGCTAGTGATTAGGAACCAGCAGAAGATGAAGAAGCCGGGCATGCGGGTTATGAATGTAGAGGTTTTTGATTCTGACTTCTGTTTACTGTGTGGCCTTGGGCAGCCTGATTATCTCTTTGAGCCTCAGTTTCCTAATCTCTAAAGTGGGGATAATTTCTACCTAACATGGTGTTGCATTATTTTACTTACAATGTTTGTGTAAGACACTAAGTGGAATTTATCAACTAAGTACTCCATAAATGGTAGTTGCTACCCCTGGTCTTACCACCTCATTAAAAATACCGTCAGCAATTTTAGTATATTATGGCAAGTAAGAGACTCTTAAAAGCCTGGGTAATACGTCTTCTTTAGGTTTAAGTATGTTTTCTGCTTTTCTGTGATGCACTTCTGTCACTCCTCTAAGTAAAACTTTTAATTTAAAAAGACTGTAGTCACTTGTGCACTGCAGGGTGACAACTGTTGGGGGCGCTTTGCAGGCCTCCCAGCTCCTAGTTCTCAACACCTCCACGAGTCCCTCATATGTCTAGGACATTTACTTATGCAGGAGAGGGGCCTGTTAACCTTCAGCCCTTTCTTGTGCTGTCTAGTGTATTTTAAACATTTTTGACAAAGAAAAGAGAAGTACTAGATGTCAGGGAGCAAAGACGACTTTCAGTTCAGTTCAGTCGCTCAGTCGTGTCTGACTCTTTGCGACCCCATGCATCGCAGCACGCCAGGCCTCCCTGTCCATCACCAACTCCCGGAGTTCACTCAAACTCAAGTCCACTGAGTCGGTGATGCCATCCAGCCATCTCATCCTCTGTCGTCCCCTTCTCCTCCTGCCCCCAATCCCTCCCAGCATCAGAGTCTTTTCCAATGAGACAACTCTTTGAATGAGGTGGCCAAAGTACTGGAGCTTCAGCTTTAGCATCATTCCTTCCAAAGAAATCCCAGGGCTGATCTCCTTTAGAGTGGACTGTTTGGATCTCCTTGCAGTCCAAGGGACTCTCAAGAGTCTTCTCCAGAACCACAGTTCAAAAGCATCAGTTCTTCGGCGCTCAGCCTTCTTCACAGTCCAGCTCTCGCATCCATACAGAAATCATTTTAAGGGACAGCAATGAGGTAGGTGGTGCCCGTTCTCCCATCACAGGGGTTTTAGAGGCTCTGACGGTAGGAATCTGGGTGGAGCCACAGCTAACGTGGGGAATCGTACACTGCCGTGTCTGTGCGCGCCTGTTTGGGCTGTGTGCACGCTCGTCTGGGCTGTGTGCCACATGGCTCCTTCATCCTGCCGTAGTGATAGAGGCATGGCCCAAGCGTGATTCAGAGAGCGGTCCCCTGCACGTGGAGCGCAGGCAGTTTGAGGGGATGGAAGCCATGCAGGCCCTGGAACAGGTGGAGGTGGGTGCAGCCCCCTCTGTGGGCCCCCCAGTGGAGCCATCTGGGTGGACAGCTTGTCCCCAGATCCTGACAAGGGCACCTGCTGATGCTCTTTCGAACAGACCTTTGGGGTAGATTTTCCTCTTTAAGGATCCAGAGAAAGCAAAACTCGGTGAGTCTGGTCAGTGTGTCCAGAAGGAGAGGCATTGCTCCTTAGAGGACAGTCGTTGGTACACTGATGCCACATGAGGCTGTGAGGCCAGTTCTTCTCGGATGGTGGCCTTGACTGCCCATCAGAGCCTGCCAGGCGAGCCCCACACCCGGATGTGGTCGCTGGTTCCAGCCCGCAGCCCAGAAAAGTGCCTCAGCGCCTGGAGTCTGCAGCTCTGTAAACCCAGATGAAGGCGACTCCATTTAGTTCAGGCTGCGACCAGGAGTGGATGCAAGGAATGAGTCAATGAAGGTACAGAGAACGCCAAGCGCATTCTGTCGGGCGCTTCCTTGGGTCGCTGCGCACGGGGCGACAGTGACGAGGCTGGTGCAGGGGTTGGAGGGCGAGGCAGTGGGAGGTGGCCTGAGGACCACGTGGGTAGGTGGGGCAGGAGGAAGGGTGTGCGGGAGTTCAGGCAGCTTGGGTAACCCAGTTTGATTTAGGGTGAGGATGACGGGAGCCAAAGGTGAGGCTGTGATTTGGGGAGACCCAGTGCACGGTGCAGTGTTGGGATGCGTCACAAAAGTCTTAATAATAGTAAATACATATGAAGGGCAGTAACAACCGAAGCTTCACTGAAAGTACGCATTCCACACCCTGCCTTTGCTTTAAGGATCATGTGATCCTTAAATGATGGAAGGCAGAAATGGAAATACCATATGAGAACTTCTTTTGCAAGAAAAATGTCCTTTAAAGAAAAAAAGAAAGCTTTGTACCCTTATTTTTGCCACAAGCTACTGGACTCGAGGACAGAGATTTCAACACAGCCGAAAAGCTCATTTGAAGTTGGAACACAGCATTGCTCTGTCGGTGCCCCGATTCACATTCCCCAGGGAACGCGGATGCGTTTGCAGGTTTCCTCTTGGCACCAGCAAGCTGACTTGGGCTTGTGTGGAAGGGAGGGCTTGTTTCCACACAGGGTAGCCTCTGGTTGCCACGTACAGAGTCTGTCGCTCCTGGGTCCTCGTGACAGACTGCAGCGGTGGCTCCCGCGGTTCTGGGCAACAGCTTGCCGTCTGGACCCTTCTCAGGACGGGAGGCCAGGGCGCAGGTCAGAGGGCGTTGTGTGCATCACTTCTGTGCCCCTCCCAGCTGGCTCACCTGTAATTCTGCAGTTTTAAAAATAGAAACTGAAATCAAGGCTTAGGGTTTATGGAAATCTGGATGGCAGTGCACGTCCTTTTATCCACCTGCTGATCCAGCCATTAAAATGTGACTTTTAAGTTCATAGCACGTTCTGCATCTGTCAGAGAGGCACCCCTGCGCCCCACCCTGACTAGCCCCCGCTTCTTGCCCCTCCGCAGAACGTGTATGTGAACATCAACCGCATCATGTCGGTGGCCAACCGCCTGGTGGAGTCGGGCCACTACGCCTCCCAGCAGATCAAGCAGATTGCCAACCAGCTGGAGCAGGAGTGGAAGGCCTTCGCGGCCGCCCTGGACGAGCGCAGCACCTTGCTGGACATGTCGTCCGTCTTCCACCAGAAGGCTGAGAAGGTCAGTGCCTGGGAGCCCGGCCCCCCGCGTCCCCACAGCAGAGCCTCAGAGACCACCAGGGCGCTGAAGCCACCCCACAGCGCCAGCACGCCCGCACCTCAGCCCTGCTGCAGACCCGGGGTGCTTCTGCACCTCCTTGTTTGTAAACACCTCCCTGTTTGTAAAGTGGAGGTAAAAGTATGGACATGAGGGGCTGTCTTATGGTGTAAGTGAGGTTCACATCAGGGGCCTTGCACACGGCCTGTTGCCCACTCGGGACTCGTGAGTGACAGTGGTGGTTCTTTATCCCCTCTTTCTGTCCCTCTTCCTGTCTTTTTCCTCCTCCCTTGAGAATTCCAGTTAGGAGACGTAGGCAGCAAGTAACAGACCGCCGACTCTCAGGTTTAGGCAGCAGGGGTCTGCTTTTCTCCCAACCCAGGGTATCATGGCCTGCGGTATCAGGGTAGGCAGGCTCCTGGCTGCGCCTGGCCATCGCCCGAGAAGACGGGTTTTGCCACAACTCCGGGCGCTGGCCCCTCTGGCGTTGCACCCTACACATGCAGGCTGCAGTGTCATCGTGTCGTCCCCGGCACTGGCCCCTCTGCCGTTGTGCTGCACGTGTACGGGGGCAGTGTCGTCCCCGGTTGCCCCGACACTGGCCCCTCTGCCGTTGCGCCCCATGCATACAGGGTGCGGTGTGGTCCCTGGTCGCCCCGGCCCCTCTGCCGTCGCACCCCATGCGTACAGGGGGCAGTGTCGTCCTCGGTCGCCCCGGCGCTGGCCCCTCTGCCGTTGCGCCCCACGTGTACAGGGTGTGGTGTGGTCCCGGGTCGCGTCACGCCCCACACGTACAGGGTGCGGTGTGGTCCTCGGTCGCCCCGGCCCCTCTGCCGTCACGCCCCACATGTACAGGGTGTGGTGTGGTCCCAGGTCGCCCCTGCCCCTCTGTCGCCGTGCCCCATGTGTACAGGGTGCGGTGTCGTCCCCCGTCGCCCCAGCGCTGGCCTCTCTGCCGTCGCACCCCACGTGTGCAGGCTGCGGTGTCGTCCCTGGTCACCCCGGCCCCTCTGCCGTCACGCCCCACACGTGCAGGCTGCAGTATCATCATGTTGGCCCTGGCACTGGCCCCTCTGCCGTCGCGTCCCACGCGTACAGGGTGTGGTGTGGTCCCGGGTCGCGTCGCGCCCCACGCGTACAGGGTGCGGTGTGGTCCCCGGTCGCCCCGGCGCTGGCCCCTCTGCTGTTGCGCCCCATGTGTACAGGCTGCGGTATTGTCCCCGGTCACCCTAGCCTCTCTGCCGTCACACCCCACGCATCCAGGCTGCGGTGTCGTCCCCAGTCTCCCCAGCACTGGCCCCTCTGCTATCGCGCCCCACACGTACTGGCTGTGATGTGGTGCCTGGTTGCCCCGGCCCCTCTGCCATAGCGCCCCACGTGTGCAGGCTGTGGTGTCGCCCCCAGTCGCCCTGGCTCTGGCCCCTCTGCCATCACACTCCACTCGTCCAGGATGTGGTGTCGTCCCCCGTCGCTGTCTTGGGGCAGCAGTATTCGCAGGAGTTCCTTCTGGCCCAGCCCACTTCCCCCGGTCCCCCGAGCCTGGAGATGGGTGCCCGCCCTCAGCTGGGCCGCAGGCCTGGGTTCTCAGCCTCCTGGCAGGGCCACACTGTACCAGCCTGGGCCATGGTGGAAAAGTGGCTTTGGGGTATGGTTTTCAGTGTCCCCCACAATTGTCAAGTTATTTGTATGGATTCAGACCTCACGCGGCTTCACCTGCCGACGTGCTGGTCACAGTACCTCGTCTCGGAGTTAACGTGTGAAGTGTACTCCCAACACTCCCCACACGCCCGCCAACAGGCACACCTGCCTCAGCGAACACACTTGGAGGGCAGCCAAAGAGAGGGAGTTGCTGTGACTCAGATGCTCGTGGTGGAAGCCTGGGTGGTGAGCCTGCTTCTCTAGTCATGGAGGAGGAAACTCAGGAACCTCTAGCCACTAGCAAGACGGGAAGGGACAGGTGGTCGCCTTAATTTGGAGGAAGAATACCCATAGAGCTTCCTCGCGGATAGTTATTTTTGGGGAAAAAACCTACATTCACAGGGATTTGCACGGATGCTTCTAAAAAGGAAATAGTGTCCTTTCATCTAGAAACAGCCTTGCTGGGTGGGTACAAGCCCCAGCTTGCCCGGCATCTCCGAAGAGCGGCTGGAATGCCGCACAAGGTGCTAATTAGGAGTGATCTCAACTCTGGGAACCTTGAAAGTGTGAAGCAGGAGGGGCAACGGAATGGGGGCGCAAGGTGACAGAATCTTAGCCTCGTGTGGAAGCTGTGAGTCAGGACCAGCAGGCGTCAGTGTCGGGTTTTCCTGCAAAGTTTATGCAAGAGGTAGTGTTGTGATAAAGGAGACACAAAGCCCCCACACAGGAGCAGTTTGAGTTAAAGTAACAGGAGCCCCTTCAGCTTAGCACAGCACTGTCTCCACTTCCGTGTAGCCACCTCTGGTCCCGTCATGGTCAAGGTCGTGGCCTGTCGTTCATCGGACTTTCCTGTGCTCAGGAGGAGAGCTGCGTCACCCCCGCCCACGTGCTGTCTGGGATGGTAGGACGGTGTGGCGTGCAGTCACCCCCTGGGCTGTGTGGAGGTGTGTGAATTGCTGGTGGGCCCCTAGAAAGGCCCACCAGGACGATGTGAATAAATCTGAAACCTGACTAGCTGGCTGGGGGACTCTTGGATAGTCTGAAGCATAAGGGAAAAAATCTCTCTAACCACAGCAGGGTCCGGAATTGCGGGTGACCCAGAAGATTAACTGTGGCTCTGGCCTGCCTGAAAGCAATGTAGAAATGTGGGTGCCATGGGGTCCCCTCCCCAGTGTTTTATTATAGAAAAATTATAGACATGCAGCAAAGTTGAAAGAGCCTGGGGTGTTTTTAATTGGATAAAATAGTGGCTCTAATTTATGAGCTTGAAGGAAACGCAGCTAGAGGAAGACACTGTTGAACAGAATTTCATGGGGTCTTGCGTGAGCTCTAACGGTACTTGTGGCTCCATCACTTCAGTGGCCAGAGAAGACGCTCCATAGGACTTAGGGGACAAAGTGGGCCCTTGAGAAAGGCTGGCATCTCTGATGGGCCTTGACTGCGGCAGTGCAGCTGCACCCAGCAACTAAAATGTGCTGACCGGACGCTAGGCTTTTAGGGTCCCGAACGTTTAGGCTTCCGAAATGTTTCCTTCCCTCAAGCGCAAGTACTGTGGGTGTGAGGTCTGTCTTCCCCTTCACTGAGAGTCAGGAGCTCAGAAGCTCAGAAGGTGAGTGGTTTCCCTCTTCCCAGGAGAGAGTCTCAGAAGAGGTCGCCTCTGTTCCCTGTTTTTAAATTCTCTGCCTACTCGTTACACTTAAGGTGTTATCATAAACTCACCAGGGATGAACCAGAACTCGGACATCGTAGATTGGGTTTCCACCATAGCCACCCCTTGGACCCTCCTCTGGAGCTCTCACTAAGGATTTAAATCTGATTGGGGTGACAACCCCATCAACTCTGTAGGCCTGCAGTTGACGGTGTGGCTGAAGGAAGCTGCCTTCGGGGAGGGCGTGTGCGTCGCGCCCCCCCTGCTCGTGTCTCTGTGGGTGTTCTCGTGTTGGTGTTCGCGTGCGGCCTTATGCACATAAATCTTGAGGTTACAGCTAGATGAGAATGACGTTTCGGAGACTGTGCCTTCCAGCGCTGTCTTGGCTTATCCTCCCCCGCCCTCATCTCCTGTGAGGTGTGGACAGGGTCAGAGCATCCATTCACAGAACTGGAGACACAGCCGAGTGGCTAGTGGTTTGACTGTAGACAGTGTTTAGGCCTCTGCTTTTTTGGGTCATGTGTTATATCTCTTTATATTAAGGAGCTTCATAGCAAAGCTGTTAGAATTACCTTGTTATAAATCAAAGAATTAAAGCAAATTGATTTTACGACATCTTAAAATCTCCAGTTTTCCCTATTTTTAAAAAAATGGCTAGAGTACTGTCCAGTGTGGTAGCCATGACCATCTTTGACTGTTATTACCCTTCATCTGTCCTGTGATTTTGCTGGGTAGAGAAGGGACCCATCTCTCTTAAAGGAACAAGGAGAAAGGAGTGTGTTTATTCATAGTCAGGGAGTAGAAACAATGAAAGAAACAGTAGAGTAATAGTTCCTAGAAATGAAAGCAGAAAATGAGGAAATTAGAAATAAGAAAGGAAACTCTGAACTTGGAATTCATACTTGTGTTTTATATATATATATATANAAAGGAACAAGGAGAAAGGAGTGTGTTTATTCATAGTCAGGGAGTAGAAACAATGAAAGAAACAGTAGAGTAATAGTTCCTAGAAATGAAAGCAGAAAATGAGGAAATTAGAAATAAGAAAGGAAACTCTGAACTTGGAATTCATACTTGTGTTTTATATATATATATATAAAATTCACTGAGCCTTAGTTTTTCCAAAGAGGAGAGAGTCCCTCTCAATAAGGGTTTTAAGTGTTTACATTCTAGGAAGTTCCTGTCCCTTTGTCTCCTAAATCGGACTAATCGCCTGTGTTCACCTTATGCTGTATCCGGCGCTCCTGGTGGGCGTGAAATTCACTAGGCTGGACGATCTCAGCAAACTGGAAGTTCCCACTCTGAGCAGATGGAGGGCAGTGGCATAAATGCTTCTGGAAGTAAGGCTGCTAGTTAATTATTCAGGCTCTCCTTTTAAAGCTTACGTATTAATCACGCTTCCCTTGTCTGCCTGCCTCACGTTTGCAAACGGGCTGACCCAGCCTCCTGCCGTCCTGTCTGAGCAGTGCTAAAGCGACCACTCTGCTGAGCATCAGAATCCCCAGCTCTGAGGCCAGCTCCTGCTTTGAATCCAAAGGTGCCTGGAATTCCCTTGCACTCTCCTGCCTCTCCTCCACGTCTGGCCAGATGCTGTGTGTTCACTCGTGTGGTTTTGCTGTTTAGTCGCTCAGTCCTGTCCAGCTCTCTGTGACCCCATGGACTGCAGCACGCCAGGCTTCTCTGTCCTTCACTATCTCCCAGAGTTTGCTCAGGTTCATGTCTACTGAGTCAGTGATGCCATCCAGCCATCTCTTCCTCTGTTGTCCCCTTCTCCTCCTGCCCTCAGTCTTTCCCAGCATTGGGGTCTTTTCCAGTGAGTTGGCTCTTTGCATCAGGTGGCCAAAGTATTGGAGCTTCAGCATCAGTCCTTCCAGTGAATATTCAGAGTTGATTTCCTTTAAGGTTGACTGGTTTGATCTCCTTGCAGGGCAAGGGACTCTCAGGAGTCTTCTCCAGCATCACAGTTCGAGAGCATCAATTCTTTGGCACTCAGGCTTTATGGTCCAGCCCTCACATCTGTACATGACGACTGGAAAAACGACAGTTTTGACTGTATGGGCCTTTGTGGGCAAAGTGATGACCTTTGTCAGCAAAGTTGTTTGGTTCACATTTGAGCGTTTATAGCATCAGAGCCTCAGCTGGCGCTCTGATCCCACTAGAGTACAGCAGCCTTCGTCTGTTGTCTTCCGTTAGAAAATGTTGGGCTGGGCATCCCCTGTTGTTCCAAGCCTAAACTGTCTGTCAAGATAGTAAGAGGTGTGTGCACGTGCAGGGGTGGTAGTCAGGTTTCTAAACCAACGTCAGAGTCCCTCTCCCTCCCATATTCACAGGGCACATTATTGGATTAATAGGCTCTAGGAGGTTCTGTTGTGTGGGTACCTGTTGAACTTTGACACAAAACTTGATCCTAGACTCTTTTTTTCTTGGTGATGCACACCTGTTAACATCCTCCTCCTCCTTGGCTCTCCAACGGGGATTGCTGCTCTGGTTCGGATCTCCTTTGGGTGTTGAGCTTTTCAGAAGACGTTCGTGGCCTGGAGCTGGCCCTTTAAGGGTTGCCATCTTCTAAATCAAAAACAAAAACTGTGCTTGCACAAAAGTCCCTGTAAAACCACAACCAGGCTTCTTTCTGTCACTGGTATGTTTTAACCCAGTGAACTTAGATATGCAGAGTCCTTTTTCTATGAGGTTTCTGTGTTATAAGCTGATCTGCCCTATGTTTTTGCAGGTAAATATAATCAGTACCTCTCAGGATACTTTAAGAAATTATAAGTAAGTTAAGTAACTGCAAGCATCCATAAAACTGCTCGAAGGTTTCTCTTTACTGATAGCCTCAAACATTGGGGTTAACTATGTTTTAGCCGTGTTTTTGACTGCTTTTAGACCACCATCCAAGAAATGCTTAGAAATATGCCTGAGTAGTCATATGTGTGTGCATGGGAATGGGGAGAGGCATAATATAACTTCATTACTCCTACTGTTGCCCTGGCGATGTCAGGAGGAACCGTGGGGGAAAGTGATGAACACCTTCCCTGAGGCCTACCTGGGTGTAGTCATATTAAAGCCATGTGAAACCACATGCCTTCAGATGACACTTAATGCCTTGTGAATTGGTTTCTAGCCCTGGGATTTTCATGCAGATATTTTTCTGAGCCAATACATTAATAATAAAGGGATTTTTAGAAACAATGGTTACTTAGGTGGCTTGTCTAAGTTTCTAAAAATGTCCTATGTATCCAGGAGGTTATTCTCATATATATTTTAAGAGAATCGTAGCACATTTCTCATCTGGCAGGTCAGTTACCGTGTTTTAAATAGTCACGCTCTGCATTCCCTGATCAGTGGGAAGACAGTGAGGAACTAGAGAAAAGAGGAGAAACCCAGGGAGATGCGTTGATGTCTATTTATTTGAGTTAGCGTTAATTGAATTCACATCCTTAATTGAGCCTTCTGCTGCTTGTCTTTGACACCATGATGGATGCTGTTGGTATCTCCCTAGGAAGTTTGGCTGTGATTTCTCAGCTATTGATGAGCCCTGGGGTGGGGCTGGCAGTGGGGAGCGCTGAGGATAGGTCAGCAGCCATGGCCCAGGACTGCAGCCTGCAGGCCCTACTCGTTTATGTGCACAGTGGGGACACCCCAGAGATTCCACTGCCTCCCTTCACCTTGCTTCCCTCCAGTGGGCGCAGCTCTGGAGTTTCGGCCTCCTTCCCAGGGTCTCCTTTAATTCCTGTGTGTATTTACTCTGAGAACGTAGGCAGATGGACGCTCTGGCCTTCGTACTGTTAGGTAGGAATCTTCCGCTGCCTTTGCAATGAAAGAGGAGAGCGGGAGGGCTGGACCACAGCTCTGGGAGGAGCCCAGCTTGCTCTGCGACTGAGGCTGGGGGTGGTGCAGGTGAGCCTGGTGGCCATGTCCCCCCGTGGCCAACAGTGCAGAACAGATGGAAACGTGGATTCAACCGTGAAATGGGAGAGTTAACCGGGAGGTCTGAAAAACAGCCAGCTCAAGGCAAAGGTGCTCCCAGGAGTGACCACAGAGCCACCCAAGGCTGTCGTTTCAGATGCAGGTTCTTGGGCCCACCTCCAAATCTGCCTGAAGCTGGAGGGGGGATGGGGGATTCCTCGTCAACAGTCCAAGAATCTGGTTTGAGAACCCAGGTCAGTGCCCTTTGATTCACGGAGTCAGCCACGCTCTCTTCCTAAACACTCTCTCAGCCACCCTTATTTCAAAGCCGTGTTGAAAGAGGGTTACTTCTCAGTATTGTTTGCTGTTGGTAGACATGATCTTTTTATTTTTGTTTAAACCACCCCAGTATATGAGCAACGTGGACTCGTGGTGCAAGGCCTGCGGTGAGGTGGACCTGCCCTCGGAGCTTCAGGACCTGGAGGACGCTATCCACCACCACCAGGGCGTGTATGAGCACGTCACTCTTGCTTACTCCGAGGTCAGTACGCAGTTCTTCTACCGTGGTGGGAAAGCAACATGGTTTTTGTGTCATAACACCTGAAGCCCGAAAGATCAAAGCTTTGGCTAGCCTAGAATAAACACACAGGTTCCAAGCTGAACTGCAGTTTCCTTTTGACTTCTGAGCTCCATGAAGGGTGAGGCTGATAAGTAAGAAAGGCTGGAGGCAGACAGCAGAGTCCTCACAGCCCTGAGATGTTTGTGGATTTTCTTCAGAGTGCTCAGATTTTCCTCTGTGCTAACAAATGAAAGTTTAACCTTTTTGACTGCACGTATTTAGGAAAGATGAATGTTACGTGAAGTGCAGTCTCGTCAAACTCCGTTTGCTCTTCCTGAATGCACCTTTCTAGAACAGAGGGGAACCTGGCGCAGTGTCTTGTTCTGGACATCACAGCACACGGTAGTCATCACGTGTGTCTGGCTACTTGCTGTTTCAGGAAACTCAGTGGAGCGTTTTCTTTATTATTATAAGCTCATTGTTTAACGTATCCCTGCTTTATCTTCTGCCACCTTCCGTGCCAGGCTTTGCTGTCAGGCCATGATGTAACCACTTATTTCACGCTCGCAGCTCTGGGGCTGGGACTGTTCCTGACCCCTCTTACAAATGAGGAGGGAACAACACAGAGGCGAAGTGACCTCCGCCTGGTCCACAGCTGTAGGGGGTGGAGTGGGGACTGACCCCAGGGAGGCCGCCCTGTGTGTTCTCCGCCACCGCTGTGCTCCCTCCGTGTCTTATCACACGTTAGACGCAGTGATGACACCAAATACACACCAGGTCCGGGTGTGTCAGTCTTGTCAACGTGTGGTCATCTGATCCTTCCGACTCAGTCTCCTTTTGTTTATGCTGCTGGTTGAGTTCCCGGAGGTGAGTGGTGAGGGGTAGGAGGTCAGCATGTGCTGCTTTCTGGACCTCTACTGAGCGTCTGTCGTACTGTACGCTGATCGGAAAGATTCCCTTGAGCCTCCAGGGAGAAAATGCCTCAACCGACCTGTGGAGAGCTGAGCCCAGAGACGTTTAAGAAACAGTCAGCATTCTGTACCTGCGGGTGTGCGATGTGGATATGCAGGGCCAGCTGTTCCAGGCCGTTTTATACAAGACACTTGACCATCCGTTGACTTTGGTGTCTGTGGGTGGGGAGAGTCCTAGAACCATTCTCCCTCATTACCAAGGGATGACTGTGTTTAAATCCAGGTCTTCCTTGATCTGAACCTCAGCCACACCTGTCAGAGTTGTCTGGCATTTGCTTTGCAGTCTTGACACATCCACTTCTGCCAAGCAGCTGTTATTCTCACGTCCTTGAGCCCAGGTCTCCTGACCCTGTTGTGTCCATGGACACAATTAAATGGACATGTGGTATGCTACACTATTTGCTTCAGAACGTGGTCATGCCCATGAAAGTTGATCTTGTATTTATGTCTCTGGACACCTCTTTACTTAACAGGATCCCTTTTAAACACTATTCTATGTTGTCATGCAATTAAAAATAGTCAACTCTGTATTATGTTTCTTAATGTTGCATCCGGTGTTTATTAGGAACTGTATAAATAAGTGATAGCTTTTTTAAGAGTGAAAGTGAAAATTGAATAGATCTGTAATTTTTTAATCACACTGATTGTTGAAGGAAGTGTGAATTCCAAAAAGCATAAAGTTCTTTCTCCCAGTGTACCATCTCCATGGCGACATCTAATTTTGACCTGTAACACAGAAAATCGTGCTTACTAATGATTTTCTCGGGAGCTGCTTTGATTGCAGTGGTAGTTTCCAGATTACCGTGGGCATGAACAGTTCTCACACCAGGTGATTGGCAGGACTGGGCTGCAGTCTTGGCCCGCAGGAACTTAGCTCGGCCTCAC
Organism: Neotragus moschatus; assembly: GCA_006410615.1. NCBI lineage: Eukaryota > Metazoa > Chordata > Mammalia > Artiodactyla > Bovidae > Neotragus > Neotragus moschatus. Next base: position 924,949 of record SJYA01002571.1, on the reverse strand, counting down.
CTGACCTGACCAGTCTCGTCCTCCAGCCTGGTGGCCAGGCAACCTGCCCATGGCCCTTGGCACTTCTGGCAAAGCACAGAATTCTCTCACCGTTTCCACTGCCTTCTAAAAAATGGGTCATCTTGACATGGGAACTTCGATTTACCTGTAATGCAATTTCGTTAGATCTTAAATTGGCACTAAAGTTTAAAATAATCTGATGGCTAGTAAACAGCTTCCCCAGCTGTGTCATACCACAGTTTTTAGCCTAAAACATGTTTTCAGCTGAGCTGTAAATTCAAGGCGATGGTGGTTGGAACTGGATGGGCAGAGAAGACTTTCAAAGGAGGGATTTCTGTTTTCTTTTTGCCCTTTAAATTCTTTAAAATCTGAAATAGTTTCAGGCTGTAGAAAAGTGTTAGAGCAGAGAGCTCCCCCCTCACCTTGACCAGATTGCCCAGTTTTATGCACTGTCTGCGCCCCCTGCCCCCCACCCGTCTCCAGCTTGATACCACATTACCACTGACACACAGCCATCCTTCCAACAGACCATCTGCGTCTCGCCAGTCCCAGCTACGTCTCCCTCTTTCCAGCCCCAGAAGCATGCCATGGGCCTATCTTCACACTGAAACATTCCTTGGTCTTTCACTGTCTCGTGTCTTTGACAGTCAGAGATTCCAGGCCTTTCCTTCTGTAGCATGACCCTCAACCCCTCGCCCGTGTGGGCTGACTGGGCCAAGTGTCAATCCAGGGGCACAGGATACCAAGCCCTCCTGCAGCTGTTGGTGCCAACCTTGGCCGCCTGGTGAGCTGGGTGTCTGTAAGGTTTCCCCAGTGTAAACTCCCCAGTTAAAAGTTTGTCTTGCATGAGCTTGTTGTGGGGCAGTGTATGGATATAACAGGAAACACTTTGATTTGAGGAGAGGGCCGTGGGGCTGAGCCCTCCAGGCTCAGCGTGGAGGGCTGTGCCCTGTTGGTGAGTCACACCCTGTGAAGGAAGCGCCGTAGATGATGCTGGTTTGAGTTGTTGTATAAAAGTTTTGGAGACGGATCACTGTTTCTTTACAACATGCCGAGTATATGTTCACTTGAATAAATGACTGCCTTTATGCAGCTTGTGTATTTTGCCCACTTTGTTCAAATCCAGAAAATACTGTCCTCGCACTGGGGACCTGGCACAGCGCCGCGTTCAGGCCTCACTGACCTGTCACAGGCCATACTCGGCTCTTGATTTGTCGCATTTTGCAGCCACCAGCAGTGATCTCCAGGGATTGATCTCTTTCTTTAGATCAGAGCAGCAGTCTGCATGCGAGCGAAGGGGACTCCTGCTGGAGATGCTGAGCTCTAATCAGATTTAGTGAGAAGTGTAGAGACCCAAGTACTGGAATGAGAACAGGCAAGCCTCTGAGGTTTGGCAGAACTTTTCAGGGGGTGGTCCAGAGGAACCCAAGTTACAGATCTTACATGCAGTTTTGATTAAAAGTAAATAATCAAGAACCAGACCATCGTTCTTGATTTTAAACAGTTTCCTCTTAAATGTTAAGGACAAACGTACCCATGATCTGGTAAAATTTTAACCTTCGACTCCTTTTTTTGCTTTATTTAGCACTTGCATTTTTCCTAACTCATTTAGGTATGAGAGTGTATTAGTTTGTATATTTATAAATGTTACTGTTTCTAAAATATAACTTCCACTGTCCTTCACGTCACCAAGTGCTATATTCCAAGAAAAACAAAGAACAGAATGTGAAAAAATGAGCCAGCTTGGTCTTTTGAAAAATTACAGCAGGTTAAGTCCTGCTTTTTGATAGTAAATGTTGATTTTCATCTTTTACAGATACTGTCCCTTTGTGGGACAAGGTTTGACTGCCTGAAAGCTGACAACACATTTTTAGACAAAACATAAAACTTAAGTAAATGAATTCACCTGGTTCTATAGTTAACAAATTCAGAACTGTATCATATAGCATAAACTCATATATGCTAATTGTTTTCGTACTTAAATTATATGTGAATAATTTGGCTGCTATTTTCAATTTTTTATTTTATTAAAAATGTGAAATGAGTTAAATTTAAAAATTTGTTTTCTGCTGGTTATTCTGTACCATTTAAAAATCTTTTGTTTCTGTTCAATAGAACAGTCCCCTTTATAAAATTCTAACATTTTTCCCCATATAGTTCGTCTGTACTTAAAAAAGACAAAGACATTTTGCTAAAAGTTACTAAAATGTGTATATGATATCTTTCATATGCTTAAACAATACCTTTTAAATTGACACATCTGTGAACAACACACTGAAATAAAGTCAAATTCTTTCTGAAAGTTTTATTGCAGAGGTGCTACCTGGGGGCACGCACTTCAAGTTCCACGGGGTCCAGTTTTTATACAACAGATGTTCTCCTGCCTGGGATTTTTCTGGCCACGTCTGCTGGCATACTTTCTACCCCCAGTGACAGGATAGCAGTAGCACCAACAGAGACAGTTTAATGCCTGCGTATGGCTCCCAGAAGGAAGAGCTTTGCTTAGTGCGTGCCCTTATATTAAGGTGAAATGACTGCTCACGCGCTTGGTCGCTTCCTGCTGCCCTGCCATCCTGAGCGGGCATGTTGCTCTAACCCAGTGATGATTCCTGCTCCTGAGCTCTGTCAAACAGTTGCACAGGTATCAAGAAAGATGAGTCGGAATATTCTTGCTAAGATCATGTATTCTCAGTAGCATATTAGTGGTGTTGCATGCATGCCTTTGGGAACGTGGTGCGAGCTGGGAACCCACTGGCCATTCTGTATTGTGGTTTAAGATTGGAACAGTGGCTTGAGATAGAGGGTGACTTTTTGCCAGTGGGGAAGTCCCAGGGCTTGCGGTCCAGGGCTGGTGTGGTAGGTTTCTTAGTAAGAGGATCTCTGGGTCCTTTTGTCTTTTTGCTTTGCCTCTTTTAGCAGGTGGGCTACTGTCCTTGTGGTTGTCTCAAGGTCATCAGTAGCTGCTGAAGCACCAGCCATCTCCACCAAGTTCTTGGGAGCAGGGAAGAGAAATAGGCAAGGGGGAATGAGCATACTCAGCCTCCTAGACAGCTTTCTTGGAAGCCCCATTCAACAGTTTTAATTACGGCATGTTGGCCACTCCTGTTTAAAAGCGAGTCTAGGAAGTGCAGCTTTAGAACTGGGGTATTGCTGTTCCTGACTGGGGGGTTTGGCTGTGAGAGAGAAGCTAGTGGACTCTGGGAGGCAGCGGTCAGTGTCTGTCCCACCCCTTCTGATCTATAGCTTTACGATGTGTTTACCAAGTCATATGCTCTGGTGAGCGTTTCCTGACTTACGTGTTTTATAAGGAGTAAAAGGCAGAGGGAATATTTGTAAGCAATTCTTTCTAGGTTCTGTGCAGATGTGAAATGTGTAACTTGGAGTATTGGTCCTCAGTCCTAAGAAATGCTACACCCCCATTGTTTGACTTGAAAGTTTATGATGCCTGCCGAAATAAAATGTATGGGGTGGTAATCTATTTTCAGAAAAAAAAAGTTGTCTATATAAATTCAGTTCAGTTCAGTTCAGTTGCTCAATCATGTCCGACTCTTTGCGACCCCATGAATCGCAACATGCCAGGCCTCCCTGTCCATCACCAACTCCCGGAGNACATGAGAACTCAGAACTAGACGCTGCAGTTGGGAGACAGTGTGGGAACCACTGGGCCTCTTGGGGGACTCAGTTCAGTTCAGTTCAGTCGCTGAGTCCTATCCAACTCTTTGCGACCCCCCACACCGCAGCCCGCCAGGCCTCCCTGTCCGTCACCAACTGCCGGAGTTCACCCAAGCTCACGCCCATCGAGTCGGTGATGCCATCCAGCCATCTCATCCTCTGTCGTGCCCTTCTCCTCCTGCCCCCAATCCCTCCCAGCATCAGGGTCTTTTCCAATGAGTCAGCTCTTCGCATCAGGTGGCCAAAGTATTGGAGTTTCAGCTGTAACATCAGTCCTTCCAATGAACACCCAGGACTGACCTCCTTTAAGACGGACTGCTTGGATCTCCTTGCAGTCCAAGGGACTCTCAAGACCTGAGAGATTCTCAGAGAGGGGCTGCCCCCTCGTCAGATTGTCAGGGTACCAGCCTGAGCCGGGCCCTGGAGACCAGAGACAGGGGCCACCTCCCGTTCTCTCCAGCGGTGCCACCTCAAACACCTGCGCTCGCCTCCTTGGTTTATAATAACACCTGACGCCTGCTGAGCACCCGACGTACTCTGGACTCCGAGTGACCCTTACCACCCCGAGGTGGGGCCTGTCTGGTCACATCTCTGCAGCAGCAGAACCCAACATTCTCCAGGCTGTACACCCAGCCCAGGACCTGCATCAGCAGCCTCCAGTGCAGCCGGGGTGGCCACATGCCCAAGCACGTGAGCAGGATAAGGGGAAGTGCTGGGTCAGCTTCTGTGTCTGCTCAAGGCCTTGATGGCAGGAGCTCTAGCAGCCACCTTGGACCATGAGGTAACTATGAAGAGGGAAGTACATGCTGAGGACAAGAGGAGTCTGGGGTTGGGGGGAGTGGGGGCACCAAGCCACCCCGCATCACTGCCTCGAGACTCCATCCCCATAAGGGAAGAGTAAGTCTAGGCTGTACCATTCCGCCTTTCTCTGGTCACAGGCCACAGTTACCCTCCGGAGGAACTGTCTTTTATCTCCCACATGTATATATAAAGAAACAGGCTCAGGAGGTGGACGACACACCCAAGTAGCAGGGCTGGGCTTTGAATCCCATCCAGAGGAAGAGACGGCCGCCTCTGAGAGCTGCTGGAGGGGGTCCCAGGACGCTGCACGGGAAGCCTGTGACCTGGACCAGCGTGGAGACAGCTGGTCGGTGGCCCGGCATCATCGTCCCTCCAGACCCCCAGCCTGTGCCTGAGGCCATCACCCCGAGGCCCGCGTCTGACCCAGGCCACCACCCCTGGGCCGACAGTATCCAGATGGGTAGAACCTTCTGGACACAGAGAGAGGAATCCAGCCACGCCCTCCTCCCCAGCACAAAAGGCCAGCCACTCCTGCAGAAAAGAACTCAGGTTTATTTGCAGTAGAAACCGTGGTCTGAAAAAACCTCTTGGCAAATGTACAGTCTGTGTTCTGTTTGGGGTCACTGCCAGCTGCAGGACCCTCAGACCCCTGACCTGCATGCATCAAGCTCCTAAGGTTCACAGCTAATCTCAGGTCCCAGCTCCGAGGCCCCCCCAGGGGCTGTCCGTGTCATGCCGAAACCACCCGCGTCCCAGCCTGCATCCAGTCCTCTCCCTTCCTGCCGCCAGCAGTGCGAAAACTAACCCAACTGAGACGAGTCTCCAGACAAACAAAAACAAAGCAGAACAGTCACAGGAACCAGGCTTCCACGCAGGTTTTCTCAGTGTCCTCGGTGCCTCCACGCCTTGTTTCACGACGACCTCCAAATATACGTCTTTCTCTGTTATTATAAAATCTCTTCCTTATTATTCACAGATATATAATGGGAGCTTTGGAGGAAATCATTACAAACTTTTTTCTTTTTTTGCCCTCTTTAAAAGCAAATAAGCCAAAACAAAACAAAACAAAAAACAAAACGAAACAAAACCCCAGCGACAACAATAACGAAAACCAAAACCTTTCGGACAACTGTAAACACAAGGGCAGCTGGTCTCCTCCCCTCCCGCCGCGGCTGGCCAGCTGAGCAGAGGCCACAGGCAAACTGCCGGGTGCGCCCTGCTGACAAGTGTGGTCTGCTCTCTCCTGGGAAATTCCTCCTCCCCACCCCTCCCTTGCCCACTGCCCCAACACAATCCTGTCACCCCCAGTCCCCAAGCCTCTGCTGGCTGCCTTCTGCCTCCCCCTTGCTACACGCCCTCTGAGACCCCTCCCCACCTCCTCCCCAAGCCAGAAGGCTGCTGTGCTGGCCGAGCCTGGAGATTACGAGGCTGACCTCAGGAACCCCAGGGTGCAGTGTGGCCACCAGCACCCACCCCAGCAGGGCCCAGCCTCGGCAACAGCTGGCCTTGTGCAGCTGATCCCTGGGAAAGGGGGACCCACAAAGCCCAGGCTGCAGCAGCCACTTTGGCACAGAGCGGGGAGGAGACAGTGTTGCTGGGACTCACGCAACATCCAGGCTGAGAGAACGGGGACTGGTCAAGCCAGCCAGAGGGCAAGGGCCAGGGGGAGTGAGGAGGGGGAAGTCCAGGGGGTGCAGTCACCCCCAAGAGCACTTATTCAGGGCTGGCCACAGGCCCCATTTCACGGGCTGCAGGAGTCTTGGAAGACTTGCCAAGGGCTAGAACCAACATCTGTGCAAAGGCTGGGCAGACTCTCAGTGGCCGCCTGGCAGGATGTGGGAAACACAGCGGGCCCCCACCTGCTCGGGAGCACTTGGGGGCGGGGTGCGGGCATCCTTCTGGAGAGGAGCGTGAGCAGCAGAGACCGAGCGAGTGGCAAACTCCGTTTGCTTCCCGCCCTCGTCAGCGTTCATAAACCATGTACCCACTGGGCAGCAGGACAGGACAGACACACACCCACGGCTCCGGGCAGACAGTACCTGTGACTGGGGAGCAGGGCTGGCTGCTCCATCGTTCCTACGGCTCCCACCTGAGACGGGGGGCCCCCTGGGGGTCTCTGCACGCCCTGGTGCAGAGGGACAGGGGGAGCCCGAGGGGCTGCACAGGCCCTGGTGATGCCCCCGTCTCTCCCCGGGCACAGCGGCCCGCTCTGGCCCCTTCTGTCTCTCGAGGCCTGAAGCCTCCCCCTGGGAGCAGCGTCATGCAGCAGGGCTGAGGGTCCAGAGGCCAAATGGAAGGGGCCAGGGGAAGGTCCCCTCCGCGGAGCCCAGCCCTCCCTGGACGACACCTGCTTTTCAAACCCAGGCTCCTGAAGGCCATCTTGACGGGACAGGAGCAAGGTGAGCTCTGGCCTCAGCTGTTACCCAGAGCCCGGCTCAGGATGCCACCCACCTCTCCTTGGCACCCAGGGCTGGCCCAGATTTCCTCTATGTACAAGCAGCGTACCCAGGACAGGCCACAAGGGCAGGCTGATGGCAGCACAGATCACATGTAGGACTCTGACCCCTCCCCACCCCCACGGGCTGCTGAAGACTGGAAGGCTGGCGGGCATTTCCCCTCTGAGCTGCAGAGACAGAGACCGACTCCATCACCGGAGCAACTCTTCCAAGAAAAGCCGCAAGTCCTGTCTGTGCTCTTGCCGTCACTGCACGCCCTCCTCTTCCACGTACGTTGAAGGAAACCAGCCGACCTGAAAACAGTGTCAGACTCATGTGAGTGTTTGTGGGAAAAAAGTGAAATCCCCTCAGTCATGTCCGACTCTTTGCGACCCCATGGACTATATAGCTCATGGAATTCTCCAGGTTAGAATACTGGAGTGGGTGGCCTTTCCCTTCTCCAGGGGATCTTCCCAACTCAGGGATCGAACCCAGGTCTCCTGCATTGCAGGCGGATTCTTTACCAGCTGAGCCACAAGGGAAGCCCAAGAGTACTGGAGTGGGTTTCCTATCCCTTCTCCAGTGGACCTTCCCGACCTAGGGACTGAACCGGGGTCTCCTGAATCACAGGTGGATTCCTTACTGACTGAGCAATCAGAGAAGTTATCGGGAAGTGTGTGTGAAGGATGAGGGTGAGTGGAGGCTCGTGCAGTTGGGGGATTCTTTAAAAGGCTGTTGTTCTAAGACAGGCCTGTCCTGAGACAGGCCCTGGAGAAGAGGCAAAAACCTAGTGGAGGCAAGGCCCAGGGGTAGGGATGACCCTGGGATGCACCAGCCCCGAGCAGCTCCAGACAACCTGCCCACCAGCTAACTGCCAGCAGCAACAAAAAGCTAAACCCTCTCTAGAGAAAAACAGCATCCATCCAGAGCCTCTGCACTGTGTTATGCACGAGCTTGGCATTTAATCAGGCCCAAGTGACAGAAACTACGAAATAACACAGACAGCAGAAGCAGATATACGGGGAACCCAGACACTGGGGTCATCCGTCAGGAAACATAAGTAACCCCCACTCGTCGGCTTCAGCAAAATGATGAAAAAGCTGAAAATCCTACAGAAAACTGAAATCAGAAATCAAACAGAAATCCTAGAACTGGAAAATGTAACAACTGAGGTTAAGAGCAGAAGAGATGAAACAGAAGACACCGGAAGATGAGTCAACCAAAGGCAGCGAGACGGAGAGCCGGGGAAACGGCCGAAAACCACACGAGGCCGCGGAGTAACACTCGGGCCCCGGGGGCTGGCGTGCTGCAGGCCACGGGGTCGCAGAGCCAGACGCGGCTTAGGGACTGAACAACAGAGCCCCGGAAAGAGAAGAGAGAGGGGAAGGAGCAGACACCGTATCTGGAGAAATTTCCAAAACAGATGAAGAACTAAAGCCACGCACTCAAACAGCTCCACGAATCTCAAACAGAGTAAATACAGGGGAAAAAAAAAAAATCCACAAGCACATTCTGGTAAAACTGATGAAAAACAGATTTTTTTTCTTTCACATGGAGCCCCCGTTTCTTGCAAAGGAACCACCGTAAGAATGTCGACAGATTTTATACAGAAATGATGGCAGAGTGGGGAGGATGGAAAGACCTCCTCAAAGTGCGGAAATAAAAGAGCTACCAGCCTAGAATTCTAGTTCCAGTAAAAATAATCTGCAAAAATGAGCTCAATACCACGGCTCACAGAAAGGAAGCAGGCCTTGGTGGACAGAGGACGGATTCCTGGGGCAGGGGGCGGGAATGACCACGTAGAGAAGTGAAAGCCTTTTCTTTCGGTAGAATGCCCACCAAGAAGTGTAAAAGAAAAGACAGAAAAATCACTATTTTCTACCATGACAGTAATAACTGAATAGGCAAAATTAATCAATGGAGGATAAAACTAGTAGGCGAAAGTTTGATGAGGACAGGCTACTCATCTGATTTCAAAGTACTACCCTGCACATTACTTGTTAATTACAGCACGTTTATAGTGCAGAAACCTGGCAGATATCACCTGAACCAAGCAACCAAGTGAAGGGCCAGGGGTGCGCTTAGGAAGCTCCGGTGCCTCTCAACAGTCTGAGAGCTAGTGTTCCCGGCCCTCTAGGTCAACTGCCTGGGACTCAGTGGCCTCACACTTCTGGAGGGCTGTCAGATGCAAACAAGGTCAGACGCAGGGGTCTCCAAGGGCAGACAACATGCCAGGTGAAGGCAGGCCAGTTTCCTCCACCTGGCAATGGAACGGTGAATGACGGGAGCCAAGTCTGGCCACGTCTGTGAGCAGCTGCAGCCCTCAAGAGCTGGGCGTTTCCTAACCAGTGGTTTGTGGAGCTCAGGTACCCTGTTGGGTGAATGCCAATGGAACCGGTCAAAGCCAGGGAGGCCAGACACGGTACCGGGATGAGGAGTCNAGAGTCTTTTTCCAATGAGTCAGCTCTTCACATGAGGTGGCCAAAGTACTGGAATTTCAGCTTCAGCATCATTCCTTCCAAAGAAATCCCAGGGCCTATCTCCTTCAGAATGGACTGGTTGGATCTCCTTGCAGTCCAAGGGACTCTCAAGAGTCTTCTCCAACACATGTGCTACGATATAACTTAGAGAAAAAGAAAGGTAATTTATGATAAAATGTGTTTCAGTCTACACATACCTGAGTACAGCAAATAGAAGATAATTGGGTCTTCAGGTGCTGGCCGTGTATTTAAAACCTTTGTCACCATGGCCACCACAGGTGCAGACTGGGTGTGCATTGTATTGGTGACTCAAGTACTGAGAACAGTATTATCGTACCAGCATTTTATTAATAAAGTGCATCTCCTGTAGAGCTTCAAAGAAAATCAAGTATGCCTTCTTTTGATTAACATGGTAACTGCATTTGTGGAAAAGCTAGCGTATGTTAAGAGCAGGTGGGAAAGAGAAAAGGAAAAACACTTCCGCATTTATACGTCTGAGCCTAACTCAGATTATTGGGTTGGCCATAAAGTCCGTGCAGGTTTCCCCAAATGAACTTTTTGACCAGCCCGTACGAAAAGTAGTGTGGTGTTTGATTCAGCATTCTCTGAGTCAGCCACAGTAAATCCTCTCCCCAAAGTAGTCATCATGCCTCCCCCCACATCACTGTATCAGAAGTGCCCGTGCAAGTGTCAGTGATTCCGGGGGGCAGCTCCCTTCTTCGGAAGACTTGCCTTTCCCCAGTTTTTGTGTGTACATGTGCCTGACACGGTGCAGTCCTTTTGTTGCGTCTTTTCCCCGTTCCCTTTGGTTATGTCAGCTTGCTTTGTTTCTGCTTCCGTTTTGCTAACTTGATGTATGAGATCAGTTTTAATCTGCGAAGTCTGATAGCACAAGCCTTACTAAGGAAGACTCAGCACTTCCAATAGAGGTCTCAGATTCGGTTATTAGAAAACAAACATGTCACATTCCAGCACGATTTCAGCTGTAAGAGGAAGAGGTTAGAAATCTCCCCAGGCCTCTCGCTCGCCCCCAGGTTTTGGCTTCCCTTGGCCGGTCCCACTCACCCACTGTCCCCGTCTCCTCTGTGGTAAGACTTTACCCCTGAACCCGTTTTGTGTCTGTTAGCAGGGCCCTCTTTTGTTCCTCCTTTTCATGGATACCCGCGGAGACGTTCCGAAGAATCTGAGCACAAAGGTCCTGGCCCTGTGGGTGGGCTTAGGAAGCGCCCCGATCACGCCTACTTTATGAGCATCGCATCCTCTGTTCAGTCTGATCGAGCGGTTTCTACCACCCCTGGCACAGTCATTCCTAAGTTTAAAAATACATAATGCTTTTCTTTCTGCATTCCACCCATACCTTTCCTTAATTTATGGGGGGTTAGTCTGATGGCTTTCATTTAACTATACTTGGATAATTAACTGTTATAATAGAGTGCTGAAATCTCCTTTAAAAGTGATGGCTGTTCTTTCAAGTTAGTGAACTAAGTTAAAATGGCACTTTAGTTCTCTTTTTATTTTGTGCAGTAAAATTGCTGTCCAACTATGTCACAAAGTGTAAGTACATATTTATTGCCTGGTGCTAGATTAGTCCTTTTTTTTCCCCTTAGATTTCAAGATTCAGCTTTAAAATTTTGCTCCATTGTAATTATTGTGTTCTCTCTAATATAACACAAGAAAAATATTACTTTTAAATTTCAGGTTGCAGGTAGTCAGACAGTGAAATTGTGTCAGCCCATATGTCATTTGGGGTTTTGCAGGTGGCGCTAGGAGTAAAGAAACTGTGTACATCGCAGGAGACAGTCCCAGGGTCAGGAAGATGCCCTGCAGGAGGGCATAGCAACTGACTCCAGTATTCTTGCCTGGAGGATGCTATGGACAGAGGAACCTGGTGGGCTAAAGTCCTGGGGTTGCAGAGGGTTAGACACGACTGAAGTGACCTAGCGTGCACGCACACACGCACGCATATGTCATTTAAGACAGAATGGTTGTGTGTGTTAGTCATTTAGTCACATCAGGCTCTGGGACCTCGTAAACTGTAGCTTGCAGACTACTGTCCGTGGAATTTTTCAGGCAGGAATATTGGAGTGGGGGTTGCCATTCCCTTCTTCAGGCGATCTTCCCAACCGAAGGATCAAACCCGGGTCTCTCCCATTGCAGGCAAATTCTTTACCATCTGAGCCACGAGGCAGAATACCATGCTTATTAAGACTAGCATCTACTACAGTGTTTTGTGAAAATTAAAAGTCCTTTTAGTTTAACTCCGTGATTTGCGACATTTGGTTTTCTGATGTCATTGAATAACTGATGGGTTTGTTCTAAATTTTATTTTAGTCTTTATAAAACGTGCCTTTGAGTGAAAGTCTGATTTACGTTTGGGTGTGGGTGTGTGTAGGTGAGCGTGTGTCTGTGCAGGCCTGCCGCGCTCTGGAGGGCGGGCTCTGCGGCGTGGCCTGGGCAGAGCTGTGCTTCTGGAGCGGCCGCCGGCTTATAATGGCTCGTGTGTCCCACCGGCAGGTAAGCCAGGATGGGAAGTCCCTGCTTGACAAGCTCCAGCGGCCCCTGACGCCCGGCAGCTCCGACTCGCTCACGGCCTCGGCCAACTACTCGAAGGCCGTGCACCACGTCCTGGACGTCATCCACGAGGTGCTGCACCACCAGCGGCAGCTGGAGAACATCTGGCAGCACCGCAAGGTGCGGCTGCACCAGCGGCTGCAGCTGTGCGTCTTCCAGCAGGACGTCCAGCAGGTGAGCGGGGCGCCTGGTGCTGCGGGCCCCACGGGTGGGTGCGGATGTCCTCACGGGGTCCGTGTGGTGGCGCCGCTCCTCCTGGGAGCGGTTTGTGCTGGGTGAGTGTACAGGTGCGGGTGTCATAGAGGAGACCCATCTGTGCTCGAGAAAGTGAGGTAGGCCCGATGGGGGAGAGAGGAATACACACACATGCATGCACGTGCACACAGCTTACACACACAAACGCGTGCGTGCGCACACATGTGTGCAGCTTCTGTCTCACCATGCGTGAGGACCGCGCTCTTGAGCACGTGTGTTCAGGCTGCTCACGCCCTGAGTTCGTGTGCCTGGAACACAGGAGACGAGGCAGGATCTGCCCTGGAGCCCCTCACTTTCCATCTCGCAGCAGCTCATCCTCAATTGCGTTTATTTGTGAGAATAGTGCCCTGGGTGCTCGTGCATGGTGCTGGGACTGTTATAGGTCTGTCTCCGCTCGGATTACTTAATCGTAAGCCAGTTGTGTTTCTCTCCCCACTTGGCAGGAAGTGCCATCTCAGGGGCTCGGGGGCTCGGGAGTGCTTCATAAATAGTTGTCTAATTACTGTAAAATGGGCTTTTACGAAAGACCATGTGTTTCTAAACAGTGGACACCTTTGTTGTTGAGTGTAAGAATAAGCCCCGTCCTAATACTGTGTATTCCCTATGAAATAAGAAAGATTGTCCTGCTACCAGGGTCTTGAGGATTAAAGCTGGGGGGGTGGCTTATAAAGTATGATATAGCTTTAGTAAGAAGATAAAAGTCATGTCTTTGCCCTAAAACAGAGGGGAAGGCAAGGGTGTAGATGAGGTGTCACTCGCGATGAGGAATTCTGGGTGTGCGGGGAAACCCGTGGCATCCAGGGAGGTGGCTTGAGGCCACAGTGATGGATTGGGGACAGAGCCCCCTCACCCCGGACCCGGAGAGCGGCTCAGTCTGCAGCCCCCCGAGTACCACCTGAAGGTGAGGGGTGCCCGCTGTCGGGGCTGACATGTGGGAGTGCACGTGAGTCCTCCACACGCACTGCCCACCCTTCTGCTCTTAGTATGAGTCTGGTGAGTTCCAGATCCTTTTAATTACTCTCTCTCTCTGTGTATATATTTAATAATTATATTTACCTATTTCTGGCTCCGCTAGGTCTTCCCTGCTGTGCAGGCTTCCTCTAGTTGCGGGAGCGGGGTCTGCTCTCTAGGGATGGTGCTTTTCACTGCCGCGGTGCCTCTTGTTGCAGAGCACAGGCCCTGGGGCACGTGGGCTCAGTCACTGTAGCTCCTGGGCTCTAGAGCACAGTCTCAATAGTTGTGGCCCATGGGCTTAGTTGCTCCACAGCATGAGGGGTCTTCCCAGGTCAGGGATCAAACCCGGGTCTCCTGCATTGGCCGGTGGGCTGTTGGCTGCTGAGGCACCAGTGAAGCATCTGTGTTTTTCAATTGTAGCATAGTTTGCTTTGATTCTCCTGATGGTTTTTGAGTTCTCTGCAGTGTGCATGTTCAGAATGCGTCAGGAACCATGATATGGATGCAGTACGTGCTTCCTTGCAGTGTTGTGTTGGTCATAGAAGGCGACTGGCAGGGAAAGAAGGTGGAGGAGTGGTCTTGGCATTACCATGAGAACTGAAGTTGTGAGGTTGGAAACACCATTATTAGTTTCTCTTAATTGTCTCCGAACTGTCACAGACTGTGAAATATTCACTGTAATTATTAAAGGATTTTCTTACCTGTGTCCGTATCCCTTGGATCAGGCGTTTCATTGTGTATCCACGGGCCAGCACACACTCTGGACCCATGATGGGAATAGCAGCTGTCCTCCGCCTTCTCCAGCTCTCAGAGCTCCTTGGGGTGTCCAGTCGCATAGGAATAAGCTCCTGGGCCACTTTCGCTTCAGAAAAGGAAGCTTTGGGAAACAGGCTGACGGGTCTGACCACCTAGCTTGGTGCCAAGCACTAGCTGTGCTCGAATTTGAAAACAGCCACCATTAATTTTTTTAGGTAGAAAGGTAATTGTGATAATTGCAAAACCAGTTCATTAAGCCGGCCATGTTTTTTCTCAGGAACCAGAACAGGGTTGGATGTGGGCAAGAGAAGGTGTTTTGCAGTCCACGGCTCTATGAGCATTCCGTAGAAATAATAATTGCTCTTGAAGGGAAACGTTTTGTCGATTAAATGATTGGGAATGGTTTGGACTCGTTATGCAAACAGGAAACCGCTCTGTCGGTTTGGCTTGTGAGGCAAGGAACCAAGTTGATAGCATGAAGCAGAGCGGGCAGCTGCCCGAAGAGGCTTCTGTAGGGCGTCAGAACTGAAAATGTGTTTCTGAAACTCGAGAAGTTAATCACACACAGGGAAAAATTCTGCTCTCTTGAGCATGGGCCAGGAAAGGTAAGCTGAGGATAAGCAAAGAAAATAGTAGAGCTTTAGGAAGATGCCGTCAGCAGAAGCTACACTTGTAAAGACCAAAGCAAAGTCCCCAGAGACATAATAAGCCAGTTAGCCAACCCACGTGTGGTTTTGTCGACTTGCTCTGGGTCATGCGGCGCCGTCTGTAAATACTGAGGAAGAAGAAAAAGAGCTTCCACGCGAGCGGTGAGGATGAAGATGTTCTTGTGAAGACAGCCCTCCCAGAAGCCTGTAACCCCGTCTGTGAAAGATTTCTTGCAGGAAAAGATACGAGACCATTAACAGCGAGTGCCCCGAGGGAGGGAAGGCTGGGGGCTGGCATTCGATTTTTAAAACACGCGTAATTTTGGTTTAGTGGTTAGTTTTCTTTTGTGTGTTTGTTTTTATAACAAGCAAAGGCAATTTCATAATTTCTGTGTGGACAGTATTTGGGGTGGGAGTCGGGCGCTGTGGGGTGGGAGGGCTTGAAATGCTGTCCCAGAACACTGACCCTGGGTCCAAATCAAAGGATGGGGGTGGGGCAGGCAGCTGGAAGGCCTGCTGAAGACCTCCCCAAACACACGTCCTGCCTGCTAGACAGTATTAACTTTGGTCATCATTAGCTTAAAAATGAAACAAATACCATTTGTCATTCCCAGGTGGTGCTGGTGGTAAGAACCCACCTGCCAGTGCAAGAGACTTAAGAGACGTGGGTTCGATCCTTGAGTGGGAAATATCCTCTGGAGGAGGAAATGGCAACCCACTCGAGTATTCTTGCCTGGAGAATCTCATGGACAGAGGGGCCTTGCTGGTTGCAAGGAGTCGGACATGACTGACATAACTTGGCGTGCATGCATGTTGTATGTCTTCGGGGTCACCTAGTGTCCCTACTCCTTTAGCCTTGGTTTACACTCAGGGCAGCCCTAGTGCATGTGTGGTTGAATGAATGAGTGAGTGAATGAAGACCTGTGTGACTGCCCGGCAGTGGTTTCAGTTCAGGACCAGCTTCAGTTTACCATGACAACATGGCACATCGCTGCTGCACTCCTTCACGTGGGGTGGGAGAGTTGGAAGCAGGCCATGGCAGGATGCCATCAAACCTGTTCTCTCACTCACTGGTGTGGTCTGCCCGCTTCTTGGCTTGGTGGATTGAGTGGCTTCAACATGTTGCGTGAGGTGAGTGGGCCCCAGAAACCCGCTTTGCTGAAGTAGGCTGACTCCCCCCAAAGAAGCCCCTCTGACAGGGAGATCTTCTCCTAAAAAAGCCCGTGGGTCATCCCCTCTTGTCCCACTGCAGCCCTTTCGTGTGTGTGAGCATCACCCTCACTGAGTTATATCTTGGAAAAACTCTTCTCCTGGTGGGTGTTGGACTACTAGCTAATATTCTGGGGANCCCCCAAAGAAGCCCCTCTGACAGGGAGATCTTCTCCTAAAAAAGCCCGTGGGTCATCCCCTCTTGTCCCACTGCAGCCCTTTCGTGTGTGTGAGCATCACCCTCACTGAGTTATATCTTGGAAAAACTCTTCTCCTGGTGGGTGTTGGACTACTAGCTAATATTCTGGGGAAAAATGGTCAAGCAGATCTAGTCCGCTCTAGATTTGTCCATGCTTCATTCTTTTTTTTTTTTTTTTTTTTAATAAATACCTAAAATTAAATGTGTGATATTCGGAGAGATAAACATGTTGACTAGGTCAATTTTGACTCGCCTAGTGAGAGTGGACTGTTTAATAGTCCAGTGAATTAGCCCGTAACATGCTCAGAATAGTGCCTGTGTCTTTGCCTGTTGTAGGGTATGATTTTGCCAAGGCATGAGCTTGATCTTGCCCATTAAGTTGCTCCCCAGATGAGGGAGTAAATAAAACTAGGCACCCTCATGGGGGTCGTCTACCTGCCATGCACATGCCATGTAAGGGGACATCTCTGTGCCATAAGGACTTAAGCAGATATCGGGGTTCCAAGGAGCTTTGTCTGAACCCTCAAACATCAGGGGTACAGCGTGTAATCAAGATGATGGCTCCTGTATATCACGATGTAAGTGCCAATTTGCCAGGTGCCGGGAAGATCTTCCTGGGAGATGCGTCGTCTGAGTTGGTCTTAGATGAGTGGATGGAAAGTCAGGCGATTGACCATTGGGTGACAGGAACTGGGGGACAGAGGAGAGACGAAATGGCAGTGTCCTTTCTCCACCCGGCTGTCTGGAGAGCTGGGTAGGGGCAGGTCTGGATCGGTGACCACCATGCCTAAGGCTCTGGAGTTGTTTCTGTGAGCTTCGGGACACAATGAGGGCATGGTTTTGTGAACCTGAGCACCCGTTTCTGTCTTCTTTAGTGGTCTCGGGCAGCCTGCAGAGGGCTAGCACTTCCCTGTTTCACCACATCAAGGTCAAACCCACAGGCTGTGGGTTTTGACTTGATTCTCTGGTAGCAGAGGACGGGTTGGCTTAAAACTCAACATTCAAAAAACTAAGATCATGGCATCTAGTCCCATCACTTCATGGCAAATAGATGGGGAAACAATGGAAACAGTGAGAGACTATCTTTTGGGAGCTCCATCACTGCAGACGGTGACTGCAGCCATGAAATTAAGATGTCTGTTCCTTGGAAGAAAAGCTTTGACCAACTTAGACAGTATGTTAAAAAGCAGAGACATTACTTTGTCAACAAAGGTCCGTATAGTCAAGGCTATGGTTTTTCCAGTAGTCATGTATGGATGTGAGTTGGACTATAAAGAAAGCTGAGCGCTGAAAAATTGATGCTTTTGAACTGTGGTGTTGGAGAAGACTCTTGAGAGTCCCATGTACTGCAAGGAGATCAATCCAGTCCATCTTAAAGGAAATCAGTCCTGAATATTTATTGGAAGGACTAATGCTGAAGCTGCAACTCCCATACTTTGGTCACCTGATGCAAAGAATGGACTAATTGGAAAAGATCCTGATGCTGGGAAAGATTGAAGGCAGGAGGAGAAGGGGATGACAGAGGATGAGATGGTTGGATGGCATCACCAACTCAATGGACATGAGTTTGCGTAAACTCCAGGAATTGGTGATGGACAGGGAGGCCTGGCGTGCTGCAGTCCGTGGAGTCAGCAAGAGTCGGATACAACTGAGTGACTGAACTGAACTGAGAGGATGGGATCCACTCGTGCTGGAATGATGGCTCTGGTTGTAGGGTGACAAGTGTAGTGTGAGAGCAAGATTCCAGGTGAGGAGATAGGCTGGGTCCCCATCATGGACCAACATGCAAGTCAGGGGGTCTTGGAGGACAGGGATGAAGGTCCAGGGGGCAGTGGGCTGTGTCTTTTCTCTGGTGTTTTTGCCAAGTGTCTGGTATAATAGATAGTATTTGTTGAATGAATGAATGAGTAGATGAAGAAGTGGAAGAAGTTACCCGATTTTGCTAATTGAAACCTATCTGGGGTTAAGGTCTCTGTGTTTAGAATGGGGGCAACTTGGCCCTGCAATGGAGTCATCATCTAACTGGGAGATCCTCATGAAGGAATCTTCATGGTTAATGTTGGGGAGTAAGGGGTGACCGGAGAAGGGAGGGATCAGTTCCTTGCCTGGGAACGTTGCCAGCCTGTGAGATCCTTATAATATTAAAGATTTCGGCCCCTTGGACACAAAGAAATGGGTTTCAGGTCCACAAAGAAGCAAGTCGCAGTTCTACCTTGGGTCCCGGGCTGCTAGGCTTTTGCCAGCTAGGTTTTCGACATCGGTGATGCCTGACCCTGTGGGTTCCACCCACACTGGGCCTGGCTCTTCAGGGATGGTCCCTGCACCTCACGGTCCTGTGCTTGTTAATTGAAGTCAGGGGATGGGTTTTCTCATCAGGATCGTTAGTAAACCTTGAGGTTTAATATCCTCTTCTGTTTACATTCCCACAGTCACAGATCTGATTGCATCTCCTGATAAGAACGGTAATGTGAAAGTGAAGTCGCTCAGTCGTGTCTGACTCTTTGCGACCCCGTGGGCTGTAGCCCACCAGGCTCCTCCATCTGTGGGATTCTCCAGGCAAGAGTACTGGAGTGGGTTGCCGTTTCCTTCTCCAGGGGATCTTCCCGACCCAGGGATCGAACCCAGGTCTCCCGCATTGCAGGCAGCTGCTGTAACCTCAGCCACCAGGGAAGAATAGTTAGGTGATGCCCATCCTCCCTGGAGAGTTTCTCAGGTAGAGTTAGGGAGTCCTGGAGCGAATGTTTGCTTAGGGATTGGGAACCTGCTGGGAGCAGACAGAGGCTGACTGCTGGTCTTTCTGGGGGCTTTGGAGCGAGCGTCAGTGTCTTTATCACAGGACTGGAGAAGAGACTTGATTGTCAGTCATCTTAGTAGCTGCAGCTCTGAAGGAGCGGACAGCTCAAGCATGGGGTTAGGAAGGGTAGGCGAAGAGCCGAATTTCTTGCCTGTAGGGGACGCGACAAGGAAGGCAGAGTGTGGAGCTGTGAGCCAGTGGGATGGGGCGTGGGAACCCAGGGGACTCAGGGGTCAGCATGACAAGGAGAGGACAGAGCCCAGGACAAGCCTCAGGCAGCTTGGTCTCCCCACTGTGGGTGCCAGCCACATCACCAGTGTCCCCTAAGGCGGCGGTCCTCAGCCATTTTGGCACTAGGCACCCGTTTCGCGGAAGACACTCTCCACGGACCAGGGTTGGGGGACAGTTTCGGGATGATTTAAGCACATTACGTTTATTATGCAGCTTTTTTTCTTTATTGTTACATCAGGCTCCCCCTCAGATCATCGGGCATTAGATCCTGGGGAGGAGGGGAAAGTGCCCGGGGATTAACTATGTGTGCATATGGGTGTCTGTGTATTTCTGTAGTTATGTGTGTATATCTGTAGTTCAGTAGCTAGACTTAAGCTGTGTATAACATCTGGACCTATTTCCTGGATAACATCTGGAAATATTAAGCTGTTTCTTGGACAAGTTTGGACTATTTTAGATTGATTTCCAAGTTAAGAATGGGAAAAGTAATTTCTTAAAGTTTGGGAAATTCCTCAAGGTGTCAGCCTGTCTTGGTGGTGATGGTTTGGTTGGAGTTTGATGGGACTATCCAAGGTGAGGGCTTCCTTGGTGGCTCAGATGGTAAAGAATCCATCTACAATGCGGGAGGCCTGGGTTTGATCCCTGGGTGGGGAAGATTCCCTGGAGGAGGGCGTGGCACCCTAGTTTAGTATTCTTGCCTGGAGAATCCCCATGGCCAGAGGCGCCTGGTGGGCTATAGTCAGGGGTCACCAAGGGTCGGACATGACTGAGCAACTAAGCATAGCACATCCAGGTGAAAAATTGTGAATAACCACCTACCTACCTCCTTTCTTTCCTGCCTCCTTCCCTGAAGTTCTTTGTTGTCCTTAAGAAATTGTATGTGCTTATGTAATTAAAGCTAGGATAATACCAGGAGGAGTGAGCTGTATTTTTTCCAGGAGATGGATGGGTGGATGATGGAAAAGCTTAGAAGCCTGCCAGCTTCTTCCTGAGGCTTTTCCCCGATTCTGCCCCTCCTCCCTTCCGGCCAAGAAGATGTGCGTGGAGCGTGGCTCCTGCCTTCCCGGGCTCTCGTGGCGGTTGGGTAGAAGGAGCTCTTGCAACGCAGGGCAGTTGGTTGTGAATCATATGTTTGCTCTGTGTAGCTGGACTGTAATACTTTAAAAATTAAAAAAACAAACTTCATTTTCAGGTGAGCCTTAGGCTTAGTCTGCCCTGAAATGTTTCAGAACCTGTTTTTTCAAATGTATTCGTTTATATTGGCTGTGCTGGGCCTTCATTGCTCACAGGGGCCACTTTCTAGTCGTGGTGCTCAAGCTTCTCATTGTAGCGGCTTCTCTCGTGCAGCTCACGGGCTCTAGGCCTGTGGGCTCCGGAGTTGTGGTTCTCGGGCTTCGAGTGCAGGCTCGGAGTTTGGGACATAGGAGTTTAGTTGCTCCTCAGCATGTGGGATCTTCTCAGACTATCCATTTTTTAATGGTCCTGGAAACCGTTAAAAAAGAAATGGTTAGGAGTAAATTATATTTATAGAAGAAGCCTAATTCTAATTTTGAAATACATCGATGCAAGAAACGGGGAGCTGTGGGCTCTGTTGGAGAGGAATAGAGAAATGGCAGGGACCATTGGTTGTCAGGCCCTGGTGAATGCTGAAACTAGAAGGTTCCTCCTCATCCCCTCAGCTCCAAGAGCCCACAGACGTGTGTTGAGTTTTGTGTCTGTTTCATTTCACTGTAATTGTTACATCACACACATCAATTCAGTTCAGTTCAATTGCTCAGTCGTGTCTGACTCTTTGCGACCCCATGGACTCTGCAGCATGCCAGGCTTCCCTTCCATCACCAATTCCCGGACCTTACTCAAACTCATGTCCATTGAGTCAGTGATGCCATCCAACCATCTCATCCTCTGTCATCCCCTTCTCCTCCGGCCTTCAATCTTTCCCAGCATCAAGGTCTTTTCAGATGAGTCAGTTCTTCGCATCAGGTGGCCAGAGTATTGGAGTTTCAGCTTCAGCATCAGTCCTTCCAATGACTATTCAGGACTGATTTCCTTTACGATGGACTGGTTGGATCACACCACGTACATCACAGAATTCAGAGCCGGAGGGCCCTATGATCAGGTCAAGTCTGTATTTCCCATCATTGCTTTCAGCCTTGTAATTACATTACAAACAAGGGGTGAAGTTGAAGCAATCTGTAAGATTTCTTGAACGGCTGACCTTTTGACTTAGATGCTGAGACCATTGTCTGTGTCTTAAGTCTTGGTGGCTCCCTGTGGAGTGACCTCAGCCTTGGAACTGTCACAGTGCCATTAAAGGGCACTGAAGTACAGAGGAATGAGCTTGCCCCACATCCTCTGAACAGCGAGGAGCCATCAACTTCCCAGCCTTGTTCTTCTGCCTGTAAAGAAAGACTGACTTTTAC